>JAVGWX010000009.1:47898480-48253480 GCA_036924085.1 Ariolimax columbianus
TCGTCACGTCTGTTTGAATGTCGCACTCATCTCCAACATCTATATCTCTACCGACTCCCTGATGGTTTTTGCCAAGCTCTCTTCGCCAAATGTGCATTAGACTGTATCTGTGCCACGTACCTTTCGGACGCCAGAACGACTGTCTCGCAATGCCATTCTCCCATTTAAGCTAAATATGTATCCTAACAATAGCTAATAGGTCCACCTTAGCAACCTTTTAGTACCATCTCAGTTCCGATATTCTGCGTACGCTTATGTTTATAAACGTTTGCGTCATCTCTGTTAGTGTCTTTGTTGACTGCCAAGTCTCTGATCAACATTGCCCTAACATTAGAGTTGAACATTCTGATCTTTGTGTGACAAACGTGGTATAATATTTCCCATATATATATATATTGTTGGCGCTGTGTTAATTTAATGAATACTACTCATGTGCAATGTATTATTCCCTTTCTTGTTCTTAACTTTCCAGCTTGCAGGTACCAAAATCGACCCCTGCAAAATTGAAAATTGCCGCTCGTTACACCCAGAAAAGACTTCTGACACATGCTTTTGTGTTTTATGATTTAGTTTGAGGAATTTCATTTCGTTAACGGCTCTATATGCTGGTGGCATCTGCCCATGAGCAATTGCCGTTTAAATGTAACGTTATTTTCGATAAGTGCGAAATATTTTGACAGTTGAAAGTCAAATAAAATATCACATCTTTAAAACCGTAGAAATATTGATTATTTGATCAGTCCAGTGATCACGGATCAGAATCCCTCATGAATATTCTTCTTCTTCTTCTCTTCTTCTTCATCGTACACAGTCAGACATCAACCTTTATTTTTTCGAAAAAAGCAGCGGTCATCCTGAGGCTGTCGACTCTGCCATAGAGCTTGTCTAGTGTTGCCACTGGTGATGGCCACATCTGCTTTCTCTGGTCCTCGTATGTCGGGCAGTTCTGCAGCAAATGTTCAGCGGTCATTTTCCCGGTGCCGCACGTGCATTCGTCAGTGCCACCTATCTTCAATTTATTGAATAGGTGGTACCTCAGTCTATTGTGGCCAGTGCGAAGTCTGAAGACCATGGATATTCAATACACGCTCAATTTAGACCGTGCCTAAGGCACATAATACAATAGATATGTGTACAGGAATTGACAGATTTATCATCGAACCAAATCATTTATGCCAATTAGCGCTTCATACTAATACGAGGGCGATTTGAAAAGTTTGACCTGCAGCGCCATAACTATGACAACAGTTCCCAGAGCCACGTGACACCTATAGGAAAATAATTAAGTGGATATAGGGGGATGTATTGACATGCGCTTGTAACGTATAATATCAATCAGTAATCAGTAAAATGACTGCTTACATATAAATACGGTTGAAGCAACGTGCTGTGACTGAATTTCTGGCGGTGAAGGCTGTGTGTCCATCGACATGCATCGAAGAATGACTGCGGTTTATGGAGAAGTCTATGGGGATGTCAAGAGGTTGGCACGGACTGTGAAAGACAATAATCCAGCCACGACGAACCTGCATGACAAGGCATGCAGCAGACGACCGATCACAACTGTGGATGCACAGCACACAGTACTCTGGTGCCAATCTCCGTATCAAGCTAAAATATATCGCCTCAATGCTTATGATTTCGCTTGAGAGAATGCATCACATTATCAATGCCCTGCTTGGGTATAAAAAATGTGTGTGCGAGATGGGTCTCTCGCATGCTGACACAGGATATGAAACAGCCCCGGCAGCAGGTGTGTCTGAAACTCCTGACACGATATGAAACAACCCCGGCAGCAGGTGTGTCTGAAACTTCTGACACGATATGAAACAGCCCCGGCAGCAGGTGTGTCTGAAACTCCTGACACGATATGAAGGCAATGGTTTCATCCTCCGATTTGTCATTGGGGACGAGTCATAGACACATCATTCTGACCCAGAAAACAAGCACCAGTCTATGGAATACATATATAAGAACTAACCTTTCCTAAAACAAATTCAAAGTCACCTTCTTGGCGGGAAAAGTGATGACAATCTTTTGGAGCTGCTACTACGTAGCCCACACTGAATGTTTGGAGCACGGCAATGTCGTAAACTGCGATCGATATGTGAAAACTTTGCAGAAACTTAGAGCATGATTGCCGCGTGTTCATGTAGGCAAGCTCGCAATTCTTCAACACGACAATGGTCGCCAACACACAAGCCGACACACAGTAGCTGTATTGGAGCGTCTCACATTTGACGACATTTTCCCGCACCCATCGTACGTTCCCGTTCTGGCAACGTGACTTCTTCCTCTTTCGGAAGCTGATGGAACACCTATAGAGACACAGTTACGCATCTAGCGAGGAGGTGCAAGCAGCTGTGCGTAGCTGGTTTCGGGAGAAGAGGTCTGATTTTTTCCTCCACAGGATGCAACAATTGTCCGACGTTGACATTTGTGTGTCCCGTGTGTTGGCGTTGCCAATCATAGACCTCTATCCGCTTTATCACGTGTGTCGTGTACCAACTCTGTTGTTGATTGTCGCCCGTGCCATTCCCGAGGCTGTCCAACATCTTCTCTGTCTACCTTCCTTTGTCTTTTCTTCCTGGTATCTTTCCCGTTGCCACAACGAGCTCCAAATCACCTTTTTCTCATAACATGCCCGAAAAAGATGACTGCATTGGTGACTACGTTGACAAATAATGACACATCACCTAAACGACATTCCAAGCTTTAAGAACATGTATAGCTCATGTGTAAATCTTGCAAATTAATGAAATTATTATCTAGTCAAAGGCAAAACTTGTCAAAACGCCCTCGTAATATTCGTTCTAATGAGTACTTCTTGTCATTTATTGTGTCTTACGATGGTTCGACTGAAAATTTAGCCGAATTTGTTCAATATTAGTGAATTTTATTTTGGATAAAATTATGACGTACGTAAAGAAATACGTTATGATATGTCGATTTGATAATGATCATTTCTAATATCATTACGCTATAGTCCCATTATTATATAGTTAGTTTTATTTCCACTTGTACCGGTAAGCATCGTGGAGAGCTTAAGTCATCTGTCCTGCGCCAAGTGCGTTGTGTCGGTCAATGTGAGCCTGTGTCGCTGCACAATCACTCTATTGTCATCAATCCACCTGCCTGACGGCCGTTCCCTTACCATGTAGCCATGTCTACCAGCGTTGTAAGCCATCAGTGGAAGGTGATGAGGGAGCGTTCTCACGAGATTACCAGCCCTTACAGTGGTCTTCATGGGAAGGCTATAGTCCATCACTTGTCGTGGACCATCACTTGTCGTATGTCTCAGGTGTATAGTTGGCGAAGAATTTGTTTATCAGCTCCCCAATTTGTGTTAGCGAGTTTCTTGATTAGGTTCAATCATTTGGTTGGTTTAACTCTAACATTACAGTTGTGGATGCCCATTGTCAACTGTCTGTACAGTGTTTCTCCCAGATAAACTGTGATATCCTCTTCTACTAGTAATTCCCCATTCATTTTTATATTAATGGATTGCTTGTTTTGTTATAACTGCGGGAGAAGATGGTGTACGGTTTTATTGAAATTAATGTTTATTTTTACAGTTTGTAGTATACTGAAATTGTGAGTAGCGCCCAGTTGATATTGACCTGTGGAACACTGCTAATGTTCTATTTTTGTTTTGGAATCCATCCATCACACGCAGTGTAATCCTAAAGAGGGGATCACGCTTAAACCCTGGCTCATTGACATCATGGATGTTCTTGCTTTCCAGCCACCATTATAGTCGTTCTTTGAACCGGTTAGCCTAAACATGAGGTGAGGGACATAGATTCCAGTTGTTTCTGGTTGTTTCCTTTTCTTCAGTATAGGTTTGACTTGGTTTGGCTTCGTTAGTTCTCCATCTCCCGCTACCAAGCCCTGAAATAGGCTTTGCAAGTAGTAGAATGTACTCCAGAGAAAGGAATGCGTTGTATAGTCTGGATTTAATAGTTGCTGATAGCCATATCAATCTGATAACGCTGATCTTCTCTGTATACATGTACGCATGTGAGACACGGACACTGAAGGCGGAAATGGAGCGAAACAGCCAAACGACGGAGATAAGTTGCTTCAGACGGAACCTTAGAATAACCTACAGGGATCGTTTCACAAAAGTCAACATACGAAACACAATAACACAGTCTATTGGACCTTATCAAGACATATCAGTAGTAAAGACACGCAAGCTTCAATTGTATGGTATACTGAGATTGAGTGGGCTACCACATAAAGTCTCTGGCAAGAGAAACAGAGGCCACCCCAAGAAACGTTGGGCAGATTATATTCGGTAGTAGACCGGAAAGTCCCTGAAGGACACCGAAATTATGTTGCTAAACAGACAAAAATGGCGTGAATTTGTTTGTGAGGCAGTAGGATGAGACGATGCCAAAACAACATCACACAGACCAACGATGAATCACACACCGCCCGGGAGAGGAATCCCGCCCCCCCCCCCCCGGGCTAGGAACATGCTCGAGACACATCACTCCCAAGTGAAGGGATGCCCCTACGACCTTTCTGATGGTTACGTGAAAGACGAGACGAGACGATAGCCATATTGATGGCAGCTGCCGCACGTCCTATGTTATATTGATAAACCATAAAAGCATCTCTTCTTCATTTTGTCCCAATTTGCTTACCATCTCGTTTTCAACTTTAACTCATCCTGGTGCTTTATTTTTCATCGTCACTTCTTGTGCATTGAAGTGATTTTTGAAGCAGCTATATTGGTTGAATCAATGTTTAAGAATTTATTTAAACGTTTTTATCTAATAGATTTCTTGGTTGTGATTTATTCACTCTGGCGTAAAGTTTGTTAACAATCTCAGCTTTCTTGCTGTTTGATACTATTTCGTCTCCAGTTTCTCTGGTCATGAGGGGTTTTGTTTGACTTTCTTTAGCTCCCTTCAAGGCTGCTTAGCAGCCTCCATCACTTATTCCCTTCTTCTTTTATGTTGATGTTTGTGAAATTTTTCTACGTTTTTCCAGCCCTCCCGTCTCTCTTTGACGGCTGCAGCCAGCCTGGGTTCCATAACCGTTTATATTTCCTGCACGTGCCTTGTCCGATGCATCATTTGCAGCTGTTAAGATAGTGGCACATAAGTTTGAAGGTTGTAGTGCTGACATCATTTTAACTTATTTAACTAAACCAAGCATCAGTTTCCCCGACCTAACTAAATTCCATGATGGTTTATCCCGAACCGTCCTATTCGATAATTGTTAGGATATAATGATGATCGTTTTCAACATCTCACAAGACTTTAGTGATGTCGTTTTCTATCAAGTCAGCCGTTACAAGTGTCAGATCGTGCATGCTGGTTGTACCGTGCGCTCTTTTCAAAAGAGTTGGCGTGGTTTCCAGACTCTGGAGTAGTGTAAGGTTAGTGTCATTACATAGCACTTCGATCTCCAGACCTCTTTTATAAAACTGGCGGTATGCACGCTTTGGCATATGGGCATTGAATTCTCCTACCAACGCTGTTTTCTTTGACGAAGGCTCAAATTTATGTACGCACAATTTTGACGTTGGAAGGCAGTAAATGTTATGTGTTTTGTGTTATCATGGCTCCATGTTATGTGGTGTGCGTTTTGTGTTATCATGGCTGGCTCCATGTTATGTGGTATGTGTTTTGTGTTATCATGGCTCCATGTTATGTGGTGTCATGGCTGGCTCCATGTTATGTGGTATGTGTTTTGTGTTATCATGGCTCCGTGTTATGAGGTTTGTGTTTTGTGTTATCATGGCTTGGGTCAAGATGGCGCCGGACATGGTCGCAGTCGATTTCCCTCTTGATAAAACGGTGTTTTGTTTGTGTTTTCTATGATAACTCTCGGACTATTAACGTGATTCCTGGATATAAATGTGCCGACTTGTGAATTAAGCATACTAATGTGAAAGAAGTGATGCAACGAAGTATATAACAGTGTATTTTTAGTTGTGAAAGGTAGACTAATGTGAACAGTTTCGATGGGACAAAGCCTGGCCGAAACTTGACCCGGTCAAAAGCTAGTGTCGCTCCGTGCTGTATCGTGACCTAGATAACGAAGCATGAACACTGAAACGAAGGAGGTCATCCTGACCCCGTCAAACATACGGTACTTCAGAAAGGAGCTCAACGCGCTTCGATCAGCACACTACGTCCCTTCAAACTCAGATCTACATCTGTTGCGTGTGCTGAAAATACACTTAGCCGAGAAGGCATCGGAACTCACAAGTATACAATCAAGGCGGAAGACCAGAGGAACGAGAGGTGGAAGAAGAATACACAAACAAATGCACTCAGAAACCGATACCTCAAAGCTCCACCCCAGCGATAAAAGAGAAGGGAAGGGCTACCGAGAAAATGAGGCACACGCTGACACCATACTGTCTGCATCCGAGCCCTTCACTAGAAGTCTTGACAATGTCTTGCCTCTAGAACATGTTGAGTCCGGACGAGAGAGTGAGGAAGATCCTGCGCACATCTCCCTCACTATAAACACATTGCGCAACTCACGACATCACCCTACAGATCACACCCTGACTAGCAGCTCGCAACTGGCAGGGCCCCCAAACTGCAGCGGCGGAACAGGCAGAAAACGATCACGAAAACTACCCATCACGCTTGCAACATGGAATGTCCGCACGCTACTGGACAACACCAAAGCAAACAGACCCGAACGACGGACAGCACTGATCGCCAGGGAACTGGCTAGATACAACATCTGCATAGCTGCCCTGAGCGAGACACGACTGGCAGAGGAAGGGCAGATCACAGAAGAAGGCGCTGGTTATACTTTCTTCTGGAGCGGCCGCAGCAAAGAAGAACGCCGTGAAGCTGGAGTTGGCTTTGCCATCAAGAAAAACATGGTCGACAAGCTCACAAGCATGCCCAGAGGAATTAATGACCGCCTGATTACACTGCGTCTCCCCCTAATAGGAGGGCGCCATGCAACACTGATCAGTGCATACGCACCCACAATGACAAATCCTCAGGAAACAAAAGATAAGTTTTATGAGGACCTTGAGGCGCTCATCGCTGCAGTCCCCAAATCTGACAAACTGGTCATCCTCGGTGATTTTAACGCTAGGGTTGGCACAGACCATACAGCCTGGGAGGGGGCCATTGGCCGACATGGTATCGGAAAATGTAATAGTAACGGACTGCTCCTTCTGAGGACATGTGCCGCAAATGAACTACTCATTACAAACACAGCTTTCCGACTACCTGTCCGAAATAGAACCACATGGATGCACCCAAGGTCCCGCCACTGGCACCTCATTGACTACATTATCATCAGACGTAGGGATCGAGCGGATGCTATGGTAACGAAGAGCATGTGTGGTGCAGAATGTTGGACCGACCATCGACTTGTAATTGCCAAGCTAAACTTCAAGATCCAGCCCAAAATGCGCCCCCAGGGAAAAAAACCACCTAGGAGGCTAAATGTCTCTCAGCTGAAATACGAACCCACGAGAGGAGGCTTCCAGGAAGAGCTTGAGGGCAGACTATCTGAGCTTCGTTTTGAAAAGAATGACATCGAAGAGAACTGGGTATCACTGAGAAACACACTCTACGACACAGCTGTTAAACACATTGGCCCACTCACGCGCAAGCATAAGGACTGGTTTGATGAGAACGATCTGGAAATACAGGGCCTTCTCGATGCAAAACATGAAGCGCACAGGGAATACCAGAGGGACACACCATCTCCGGCAGCAAAAGCTGCCTTCAATACTGCTCGCAAAGCTGTCCAGACCAGGCTTAGAGAGATGCAAGACTCCTGGCTCAGCAAAAGAGCTGACGAAATTGAGATGTTTGCCGAGCGTCATGACACCAAACGGTTTTACGAGGCACTGAAAGCTCTCTACGGCCCGCAGCCCTCTAGTAATACTCCAGTTCGCAGTGCGGATGGGGTACTGCTAACAGATAAGGTTCAGATTCTAGACAGATGGGCAGACCACTTCTGCCAAATACTAAACCACCCATCGTCCATAAATGAAGAGGCCATCCGGCGAATGCCGCAGGTGGAACTGAACCTGGCGTTGGATGAAGTCATTACTGAGGAGGAAGTCGACAGGGCAATCAGTTCACTATCTATAGGAAAAGCTCCAGGAGCTGATGCAATACCAGCAGAGATATATAAGACAGCTGGCCCATCCCTCACCAGAAGGATCACTGAACTCTTCTGTCACATGTGGGCTGAAGGTAAAATTCCGCAGGAGCTAAAGGACGCCTCAATCGTTCACCTGTACAAAAGAAAAGGCAACCGTCAGGAATGCGACAATCATCGTGGAATATCTCTACTCTCCGTAGCAGGCAAGATCCTAGCGCGCTTACTGCTAAACAGGCTCAACAAACACCTTGAACAAAGCCACCACCTCCCAGAAAGCCAATGTGGATTCAGAGCCGGAAGAGGAACAGTGGACATGATTTTTGCCGCTCGCCAAGTACAAGAGAAGTGTCGAGAACAAAATCAGGCCTTGTACACCACATTTATTGATTTGACAAAGGCATTTGATACAGTAAACAGAGGAGGGCTGTGGATGATAATGTCTAAGTTTGGCTGCCCCAACAAGTTCATAACAATGGTGAAACAGCTACACGAAGGCATGTGTGCTCGTGTACTAGACAGCGGTGCAATCTCTAAAACGTTTCTAGTATCAAACGGAGTAAAACAAGGATGTGTACTCGCCCCGACTTTGTTCAGCATGATGTTCGCGGCCACGATGACAGACGCCTTCAGATCATTGGAGCTTGGAATACCCATAAAGTACCGCACAGATGGCAAGTTACTCAATTCCAGAAGAATGAAGGCCAAAACCAAAGTGGCTGGCGACATAATCAGGGAACTTGTATTTGCTGACGACTGCGCTCTAATGAGCAACTCAGAACTGAACATGCAGGTTGGAATGGACCAGTTTTCTGCCGCATGCAAAAATTTTGGCCTGACTATAAATGCCAAAAAAACAGAGGTCATGTACCAACCAGCACCAGGCATGCCGTACACAAAACCAGAGACTACAGTCAGCGGGCAGACGATGAATGCCGTAGACAAATTCACATATCTGGGCAGCACGCTGTCGAGATCTGTCAGCCTAGACGATGAGGTGGCAAGCAGAATAGCAAAGGCCAGTACAGCCTTTGGTAGAATGCGCTCGATGGTCTGGGCACGTCGTGGCATCAGCGTCAAGACCAAACTCAAAGTCTACCGTGCAACCATCATTCCAACCCTACTATACGCTTGCGAAAGCTGGACTGTATACTCTGGACATGCAAGGAGGTTAAACCACTTCCACACAGGTTGCCTGAGGCGAATATTCCACATCCGATGGCAAGATCGTGTCACTGACATCGAGGTTCTCTCGAGGGCTAACATGCCCAGCATCCATGCACTGCTAGAAAAAGCACGACTAGGATGGGCCGGACACCTCGTCCGTATGTCAGACGAGCGGCTCCCAAAGAAGCTTCTCTACGGCGAGTTGAGAGAGGGATGGCGCGAGAGAGGGCGCCCAAAGAAACGTTTTAAAGACGGTCTCAAGGACTCACTAAAAAGTTGCCAGATAGACATCGACACCTGGGAATGTCTTGCGCAAAACAGATCTGACTGGAGAAGCGCAGTCAAATCGGGTGTAGCTGCCGGTGAAGATGACCGTGTTGTGAAAGCCCAGAACAGACGAGAGACGCGGAAATCCCGAACAGCGGGAACACCATCCCCTTCTACAAACCTCGTGTGCCCGATATGTAGCAGATATTTTCGTGCTCGCATTGGCCTGTTCAGCCACATGCGCACCCACACCCAACAGGGAAATCTGTGACAAGGATGATGTCGGCGGTCCTCATCGACAACGATGGACAGCTATTATTATTATCATGGCTCCATGTTACGTGTTTTGTGTTATCATGGCTCCAGGTTATGTGTTTTGTGTTATCATGGCTCCATGTTATGTAGTTTGTATTTTGTATTATCATGGCTCCATGTTATGTGTTTTTTATTATCATGGCTCCGTGTTATGTGGTTTGTGTTATCATGGCTCCATAACTTTATTGTTTAGTGGGCAACATCTCCACAGGATTGTTGGTCACATGACATGCGTATCATTCGCATAATGCCACGACATTTGCTGCAGTCGCTCTTATACTGCCTGTAATCTGTAATATTAATTTGTCTTTGTGGTAGTATCGTTTCCTGGTGTAGGGATATGTGGATTTAATGGCCATGTAGTGTTTTGGTCAGCTCAGTTATATTGTTTTGTACTCTGGCAATATTAAGCTGTAGTATGTTGAGATTCTCCCTTGCTAACATCTCGCACAGAGCAGAGGAGTTATCTCTGTTGTCTGGGATTTGATAACCGAGGCGACACCCGAGCTAATTTCTCACACAGAGCAGGGACGATATCTCGGTTGATAACCAAGGCGCGCCCGTGCTCGTTTGAAAAACGGTTATGATTTCCTGGAACTGGAGTTTTGTGTTATCTTGCTGCAGACTTCTTCCACACAGCAAAGTAATGAGTTGACTGAGCGTAGCCCACTAATAATGAAATCCTTCACATGGCTACATCCAGCTCACGCTAGAGCTGGGACCTGCTCAGGAGCATCCGCCTCTGTAGAAGTACAGGTAGACTAAGGCTAAGACTATCTACATGCTAACATACCAACATCAAGTATTAATGTCCTATATATAGTATCTTACTATCCGCATGCCAACATCAAGCTCTGATGTCCTTTATTTAGTATCTTACTATCCGCATGCCAACATCAAGCTCTGATGTCCTTTATATAGTATTTTACTATCCGCATACCAACATCAAGCTCTGATGTCCTTTATTTAGTATCTTACTGTCCGCATGCCAACATCAAGCTCTGATGTCCTTTATATAGTATCTTACTGTCCGCATTCCAACATCAAGCTCTGATGTCCTTTATATAGTATCTTACTGTCCGCATGCCAACATACCAACATCAAGCATCAATGTCCTACATAGTATATTCCTATACACATATAAACAACCAGACACCAATTTTGTATATAATACTTTACTATCTGAACATGGACACCAAGCTAAACTGTCCTACAAAGTATCATACTATCCTCATGTTAACAGATGTATACTGACTGATACCAAGCTTATCAGTTCTACAAAGAAGTTTACTAACTGTATATTAACAGATTACACCAAGCTTTATTGCCTTACAAAGAATCGGACTATCCAAATATTCTCAGGCTGACAAAAAGCTTTAATGTCCTACATAAAATCTTTCAATCCCCATATTAACAAACCAACTCTAGATTGATTGCCCTATACAGTGTCTACTATCCAGATGTTAAAGACTGACCCAGAACATTAATGCCCTGCATAGTATCTGCTCTCATGTTAACAGGTCAACTCAGAACATTAATGTCCTACAGAGTATCTTACTACTCTCATGTTAACAGGTCAACTCAAAACTTTAATGTCCTACAGAGTATCTTACTATCCACAAGTCAGCAGAAATAGACTGCTATCCACATACTACCAGACAGACACCGAGCTTTAGTGTTAAAAATAATATTTTATTATCCACCTGTTAACACACCGACTGTAAGTTTAAATGTATTACACAATATTTTACTGTCCCCTTGTCATCTGCCCGACGCTAACTTTGCTATCCTACATAATATCTTACTATCAATTTGTTAACAAACCGACAGTGAGCTTTCATGTCCTACATATTTTCTTAATCTTAAAATGTTAACACATAACAACTGAGATGTAAAGCTCTATATAGCATCTTACTATTCACTTGATAACACATCCACACTGAGCTGTAATGTCATACATAATATTTTACTATCCTCATGCTTCCAGATCTACACCGAGAACACAGTATCTTTCAATGCACATGTTTTAACAGACTAACTCTGAGCTTTACTATACTACATGTCCTGTTACTACTAGATGTTAACAGAAAGGCACCAAGCATTATAGCCCTAAACAGTATCCTACTTTCTCCATGTTAACAGACCAACAATGAGCTGTAATGTCCTAAATGCATTTTTACTAACAATATATTAACAGGTCAACACTGAGTCTTACTGTAAAAAAAAATATCTTCTTTTCCACATATAAAGATATGGGCAATAGACATAATGATTTTATTATCTTACTATCACCATGTAAACAGAATGACACCGCAATTTATTGTTTTATATATAATCTTAATATTCACATGGCAAAAGATGTAGTTCGAAAACAAGCTTTACTGTCCTACATAGTATCTTACTATAGAAATGATAACAAACTGACCATGTCCGTTAATGTCCTATATATTATTCTAATAATCACATGTTAACAGATCCACACTGAGCTTCAATCTTCTACAATTTTGGTTAGAATTCACATGACAGAACAAGAACACCAAGCTTTACTGTTGTACATATTATCTTACTATCCACATGACAACAGATCAACACCGAGATCTGATAGCCTACATATTATCTTACTATCCATATGACAACAGATCAACACCGAGATCTGATAGCCTACATTTTATTTTACTATCCTCATGAAAACAGATCAACACCGAGATCTGATAGCCTACATATTATCTTACTATCCATATGACAACAGATCAACACCAAGATCTGATAGCCTACATATTATCTTACTATCCATATGACAACAGATCAACACCGAGATCTGATAGCCTACATTTTATTTTACTATCCTCATGATAACAGACGAACACCAAGATTTGATACTCTAAATATTATCTTACTATTCACATGCTAACAGACTAAGACTGAGATATGTTACCCTACATAGTATCTTACATCTACATGGCAACTGATGTAGGTCGACACTAAACTTTACAGTCCTACAAAGTACCATACTACCAAAATATTAACAGACCAACACCAAAATGTGTGTGTAGTACAAATTATTCTAATGTCATTATGTTAACAGTCACCATGTTAACTGTCATCATGTTGTAGTGAAATAAGATGTCAAACGATGCTGAACTGAGACAAAAGCTGTG
This sequence comes from Ariolimax columbianus, assembly GCA_036924085.1. Taxonomy (NCBI): domain Eukaryota; kingdom Metazoa; phylum Mollusca; class Gastropoda; order Stylommatophora; family Arionidae; genus Ariolimax; species Ariolimax columbianus. The sequence continues at coordinate 47,911,494 of JAVGWX010000009.1, forward strand.
GTGCAGCCGGTGCAACCTTGTGAAGACTACAGACTTAATCAGGGCGGCTGGCCTGCAGATATAGCATAACCAAAAGATCCTGAACACAAAGAGGAAAGAAGAATTTTCAAAACTAGAGGGCTAAAATAGAAATTAAATGTCCTACATGTTATCTCTTTATCTACATGTGAACAGATGGAGCTGCGTTAGTGCAGTGGTTAGCACGCATCTTCTTCTTCTTCGTACGCTGTCAGACGTCAACTTGAATTTGTTCGAAGAAAGCAGCTGTCATCCTGAGGCTGTCGACACTACCATAGAGCTTGTCTAGTGTTGGCACTGGTGATAGCCCCATGTGCTTTCTCTGGTCCTTGTATGTCGGGCAATTTTGCAGCCGATGTTCAGCGGTCATTTTCCCTGTACCACATGTGCATTCGTCAGTACCACCTATCTTCAGTTTATTGAATAGATGGTACCTCAGTCTGTTGTAGCCTGTGCGAAGTCTGAAGACCACGACCTGCTCTCATCTGTTCAACTGGTAGTAGGCATCATTTTTTGTGTAGCCAGTATGTTCTGTTTCCCATTTGGCCATGTATCTGGCCCTAATAAACCTTTTGAACTCTTCGTAGGTCACACTAGAATCTGGTTGTGGTAACCTTGCACCTTCTTTTGCCAGTCTGTCTGCCTCTTCGTTGCCTTGAATGTTACAGTGGGATGGAAGCCACTGTGTCACTACTCTTTTTGGTGCGGACTGCTGGCATAGTTGACAGAGTACTGCTCTTAAATCATTAAGTTCAGTATTTTTCTGGCTTTTTAGTGCCGTGACTACAGCCAGGGCATCTGTAAACAGGACTATCTGGCTTTCATTGCTTTCGCCTGTCAGCATTGCTTTTACTGCAGCCTTCAGTGCCTCTGCCTCCGCTTTGAAATTTCTTGAGCATTTTCCAGTTGCCACTGACAGTGTTATTTTTCTACCATTTGTTAGGCTCAGGAATACCTCTCCCCCTCCATTCTGTGTTGTGTTTGTTACAGAACCGTCGGTGTATGCATGGGTCAAGTCCATGCTTGGGTAGTTTTCTGCTATGTACCTCAGGGTTGTCTCTTCTTTCTTTTTCATTCTGGCTGTTCTTGTTTCCAATATCTGGTATATTTTCTACCACCTCCGGAATGATATGCTGCTTCCATGTGGGTTTGCGTACAGTAGGGATGGGCTTTGGTGTTGTTATGGTGTTCATAGGGTCTTCGCTCATCTTTGCTTTGGCTATTTCTGCAAAGTTTCTCCGCTTTAGTTTCCCATTTCCAAATCTATTTAGTCTCTGATGCATTGGATGGTCTGTCAGTCTTCTGAGTTTCTCTGCTTGCTGCTGGGCTCTGCAGTCTCTTCTGTAGGTCATGGATTGCAGATTTGTAATCTTTTCAAGTTCTACAATTGGCGTTGACTTCATGCCTCCTGTTATAACTCTCATGGGTTGGTTTTGAAGTTTGCTAATTTTATCAAAGTTCGCCTTTGCTGCTGTTGCCCATTCCGCAATGCCATACTCGAGAACTGGTCTAACTCTTCCAGTGTACAGTTTCTTCAGTATTCTTTCGTCTGCTCCCCAGCTTGTGCCAGCAAGTTTCCTCATGATTGTCATTCTTTGTCTGGCTCTTATTCGGTTTCTCTCGATCTGACTTTTCCATGTCATGCGCCGATCAAATGTGACGATCAAGTAGTTTGTGTTGTCGTTTGGCCACAGATATTTGCCGTTAAGACTTATTTTGGTGTTCTGTGGTTTATTTGAAATCGAGAATATCGTACATGTTGTTTTTTCTTCATTTATTTTGACCAGCCATGAGTTCGCCCACTCCTCCAACGATGTTAAGGCCTGCTGCATCCGATTGCTTGCTATGGTGAGATTTTCTTCAGAGGTCCACATAGCCAGATCGTCTGAGAACATGGAGCTGTGGACTCTTCTTGGTATATTCTCTATGATGTTGTTTATATACACCAGAAAAAGTGTGGTTGACAGTACTCCCCCTTGGTGTACTCCTTGCTCCAGTGTCACCTTTTTGCTCATCTGCCCTTGTACTTGAACTCTGGTTGTTCTGTTTTCGAGGTAGTGGCTGATCCATCTGCACATTTTTCCAGATACTTCACTTCTTCGTAGTTTGACTTCAAGTCCCTCTTTCCACACCTTGTCAAATGCCTTCTCTAGATCCACCCACACTGCTACTGTATGCTTTTTCTCTTGGTAAGCATCCTCTATTTCCTGTGCTATGAGAGTGATCTGGTCCTCAGTGGATATGTGTTGTCTAAATCCTGCTTGCTGTGGAATTAATATGTGTTTTGCTTCCAAGTGCCACATCAGTCTGGTGTTTATCATACGATCCATCAGTTTACCTACACAGTTCAGTAGACTGATAGGCCTGTATCCATTTGGATCTGTTCTATCTTTTTCTTTCTTTGTAGCATACATCTGAGTGGGCCTGGGTTCATTCCCCAGTTGAGGCGAAAATGTTTTTTCAGATCGCAACGGCCCTTGGGTTGACCCAGCCTTAAATGGGTACCAGTTCAGCCCGGAAAGTAAAAGCAGTGAGGGAGAGGAGATGGCTACCTCCCGCATATAGCCAAGCCTTTGAAATGTGAGATCTCTAACACCTCACACCCCTACGACAGTAATGCTATGGGTTACTTTACTATACAACAGAGGGACACCAAGCTTTAATAGTCTACATATTATCTTACTATGCACATGCTGGAAGTCAGATCATGAGCTTTAATGTCCTACCTAAAATCTCACTATTTACAAATTAACAGATGCAAACCAACACAAAGCTTTACAACTTTGAAAAACATCTTACTATGCACATGTTAGTAGACCAATGCTGAGCTTAATGCATGGCATGACATAGTATGGTATGGTAGGGTATGGTGTGGTATGGTATGGTATGGTGTGGTGTGGTGTGGTATATGGTATGGTACGGTATGGTGTGGTGTGGTATGGTAGGGTATGGTGTGGTATGGTATGGTATGGTAGGGTGTGGTATAGTATATGGTATGGTATGGTATGGTGTGGTGTGGTGTGGTTTGGTGTGGTGTAGTAAAATATGATATGGTATGATTTGGAGTGGTTTAGTATGATATTGTATGGTATGGTATGGTATAGTATGATATGGTATGGTATGGTATGATGTGGTGTGGTGTGGTATGGTGTGATGTAGTGTGGTGGGGTTTGGTGTGGTGTAGTAAAGTATGATACGGTATAATTTGGAATGGTTTAGTATGATATTGTATTGTAGGGTATGGTAAGGTAGGTTATGGTGTTTTAAGTCCATTATTGATGCTGGCAGACCAGGAATTTGACTGACATTCACACTAGTCGACAACTTACAATTGTGTCCACGGAAAAGTGCAGCGGTTTTCCGTGTATTAGTTAGTTCGTCCATTTTGTTGTGTGTTTCCATCCGATTATCCTAGCATGGTCAGCGACTATTTCAAATAGTAACCCTGTTTGCCCTGTGTCATATTTCTACGGTCCAGTGCACCCAGTCGCCCCAGAGCTCATGCGAGGCACCATGCAATTATGGATGTGTAGAGTACTGCGTTTCATTGTTGTCAACACAATGCCGGAAGCGAGGCTCAGTCCGAAATGCAATCGCTGCATTGAAGATTCAGGCTAAGTGTGCCTGACCGCTAAAATTGGGTTAATTCTTATTCGTTCGTTCTCAATCTCCCGCTACCAAACCCTGAAAGGGCTTAAGTAGCAGAATGTAGTCCAGAGAATGGAATGCATTGTGTCGTAGTTTACAGCTTGGCTGCAATATTTGCACCGGTCGGTCCAACACATCCGACTTCAGCAAGCATTTTTTGAGCACCGGGTTAGTATTCCGTCTTCGATCTCTTCTCCTTAGCCAGTCTGCCCTGCTGCAGCCTGTTATCCAGGATCACCACGTGGATGTGTAGAAGGGTCTTTGCAGCTATGGTTCGCTGGCCCTGGCGCTAGCGGTCAGCTATGAGTCGCTGACCACTGCAGCTCGTGCGCTGCTCAGCATCTTGATCTCGTTGGACAAAGATGAGAATAGGGGCACTGTCACCATGGACGCTTGTCATAAAGGACAACTAATAGTAATATCTTATTTTTCCAGGGCACATGACTATGTGTGTCACTGCCACACTGACGACATTTCGTAAGAACTGACAAGCAATGTCGTATAACCCCACTAGGATAGAAGACTCTTCAACTCATGGTTCTGGCATATTCAGACATTTACAAATACCGAAAATTTGTTGAGTGTAGATTAACTTTGTAAAAATTAAAGAAAGCTGTAGAAATAATACCTCAACTATGATACATCAATACAGATGAAATAACACATATTCTCTATGTATGAACATGGAGCTACAGAAAACGGTAAATGTCTACCTGAGCAACAGAAGACACTTATGTCTACCTGAGCAACAGAAGACACTTATGTCTACCTGAGCAACAGAACACGATGTCTATCTGAGCAACAGAACACAATGTATACCTGAGCAACAGACGACACTTATGTCTACCTGAGCAACAGACCACGATGTCTACCTGAGCAACAGAACACGATGTATACCTGAGCAACATAACACAATGTATACCTGAGCAACAGACGACACTTATGTCTACCTGAGCAACAGAACACAGTGTCTACCTGAGCAACATAACACGATGTCTACCTGAGCAACAGAACACGATGTCTACCTGAGCAGAGCAGCCAGTATGAGTCAGCTCTGACAACCTCTCCCTCTACCTATCAGACCTAACACTATGCTGCAGCATAACTTAGTAGATGATTTTCTATATAATGAGGATTTTATACATAAAACTTACCAGTAAGCCATCTGAACAAATGTGCCTCCTATTAGACAATGCACATGCACCCTATATAGTTAGAAAGGAACCAACACCGTGCAGAACAGACCAGGGAAAAGAAAACCTGCATTCCCCGCACCATGCCACTCGAGGCCAATCGTAAAAGCACAGTTGCCTAGGAACAGTGCCGTGCTGTAGATTTTCTCAGTATGATGCAAGTCTTCGAAATGCCACCCCTTAAATGTTTTTCTTTAAAATAACCTTCAATTGTGATTCGAGTAGTTTTTTTCTGCTTTAATCGAATGTCCAATTCTTTCCATGCTCTAAAAGCATTTCTGTGATTTACAGACTTTTCGTGGATTGTCAGGGTACATATAAGATTTCCCCTGTCAGAATAGCATTGTTTGGACCAGTCGTAATAGCAGACGAATTATCAAATAATATACAACAAAAGCAAAAAGCAATATCATTTGTAAAACCAACTTCTCTCAACGACTTCACCATTGCTCAACACTTTCAAACAATGCGAGGGTGAAAATCTACAGGTTACTTTATTAATAGGAAACTCAAATTATTTAATTTGATATGGACCCTCCTCGACCAGTATTTGACGAGTGTCACATGACATGCAGAATGCATTCCATAATGCAGGATCAGAAGGAATTTTGTTTAATATCTGTGTGTTCAGGTTGTGTTGTTTATGTGTGTGCAGACTGTTGTTTATGTGTGTTCGGAGTGTTTTTTATGTGTGTGTGTGTCAGACTGTTGTTTATGTATGTGTGTCAGACTGTTGTTTATGTATGTGTGTGTCAGACTGTTGTTTATGTATGTGTGTGTCAGACTGTTGTTTATGTATGTGTGTCAGACTGTTGTTTATGTATGTGTGTGTCAGACTGTTGTTTATGTATGTGTGTCAGACTGTTGTTTATGTATGTGTCAGACTGTTGTTTATGTATGTGTGTGTGAGACTGTTGTTTATGTATGTGTGTCAGACTGTTGTTTATGTATGTGTGTGAGACTGTTGTTTATGTATGTGTGTGTCAGACTGTTGTTTATGAATGTGTGTCAGACTGTTGTTTATGTATGTGTGTGAGACTGTTGTTTATGTATGTGTGTGTCAGACTGTTGTTTATGTATGTGTGTCAGACTGTTGTTTATGTATGTGTCAGACTGTTGTTTATGTATGTGTGTCAGACTGTTGTTTATGTATGTGTCAGACTGTTGTTTATGGATGTGTGTGTCAGACTGTTGTTTATGTATGTGTGTGTCAGACTGTTGTTTATGTATGTGTCAGACTGTTGTTTATGTATGTGTGTCAGACTGTTGTTTATGTATGTGTGTCAGACTGTTGTTTATGTGTATGTGTGTCAGACTGTTGTTTGTGTATGTGTGTCAGACTGTTGTTTATGTATGTGTCAGACTGTTGTTTATGTATGTGTGTCAGACTGTTGTGTATCTGTGCATGTCAGACTGTTGTTTATCTGTGGGTGTCAGACTATTGTTTATGTGTATTCAGAGTGTGTTGTTTATCTGTCTTGTGTGTAGATTGTTGTTTATGTGTGTAGACTGTTGTTTATCTATCTGTGTGTAGACTGTTGTTTATGTGTGTTCAGACTGTGCTGTTTATCTGTCAGTGTGTAGACTGTTGTTTATGTATGTTCAGACTATGTTGTTTATATGTCTGTGTGTAGATTGTTTTTTATGTGTGTTCAGACTGCGCTATTTATCTGTGGGTGTCCGACTATTGTTTATGTGTATTCAGATTGTGTTGTTTATCTGTCTTGTGTGTAGATTGTTGTTTATGTGTGTGTAGACTGTTGTTTATCTATCTGTGTGTAGACTGTTGTTTATGTGTGTTCAGACTGTGCTGTTTATCTGTCAGTGTGTAGACTGTTGTTTATGTATGTTCAGACTATGTTGTTTATCTGTCTGTGTGTAGATTGTTGTTTATGTGTGTTCAGACTGTGCTGTTTATCTGTCGGTGTATAGACTGTTGTTTATGTGTGTGTAGACTGTTGTTTATCTGTCTGTGTGTAGACTGTTGTTTATGTGTGTTCAGACTGTGCTGTTTATCTGTCAGTGTGTAGACTGTTGTTTATGTATGTTCAGACTATGTTATTTATCTGTCTGTGTGTAGATTGTTGTTTATGTGTGTTCAGACTGTGCTGTTTATCTGTCGGTGTATAGACTGTTGTATATGTGTGTGTAGACTGTTGTTTATCTGTCTGTGTGTAGACTGTTTATGTGCATGCAGACTGTGTCTGTGTGTTTCTCGAGACGTCTGAATTTCATGAGCAGCAAATCATCAAATTTTGTCTCAAGCTCAGGAGGACGTTCACAGACATGAAATAATTAAACAATATTGATAGGTATCTGTGTGTAGGCCATACACATTGTTACGTATGGTTTAAGCAATTTGAGGACGGTCGGCATTCAACAGATGATGACTCACTCTCTGGATGACCTATGACATCATCTGAAGACACTCATGTTGCCCTGGTTTGTGAGACAGTCTATTCCAATCATCATCTGACAGTTCGGGAAATAGCAGAAGAATGCAACTTCTCCATAAGATCACGCTATAACATTCTAATGGAGAAACATCAGGAGAAAAGACATGAGTTTCAGAGAAACAATTGCTGATGTCACTTGGTCTCCAAATAATTGCTTGAACTGGAAGTTTGTTGCTGTTCATTCCAGGGACATGTTTTATGTATGGCTAATGTTTTTTATCTTATGATAGTAGAAACATGTTGCTTTTTGGTCTCTAGACTTATTTGTTTGTTTGTCTTAAATTGTTTCGTCCCAATGTTCAGTATTTTTATAAGACATTTATTTTGAAATGCATTTAGCCTATTTTCAATTTTGTCATCTTCCAGCATTCACACCCGTATGTTAATACTGGTATTGTGTTGGAGTTCAACTGCCTGAGTTTGATGTATTTGTTCTGTGTTTTTGATCTCCATGACAATGGACCAGTCCATACATCACTGCCCGTTCGATAATTTTTGGCAAAAATAAAGACACAGGTGCTTTCTCAGCTACTGAACAGCCCTGGCTCTAGCAGACATATGTCTGTTTACAAAGCAGCTGAAATCCAGCTTGAAAAGATGCCGATTTCAGGCCCTTAAAAGAAATTAAGGGCAATTCAGATCCACAAGAATGCTTACTGTGACCGTTCCAAGAAGTGGAAACGGCGCTGGGAGATATGTATTAATAGAGAAATTGAGTTTTTCTAATGAAACTAGGCTGACTAGGTTCCAGGTAAGCCAGAAAAAAGAAATATCATAAACTGTTTGAGAAAACCGTGTCTGTTGTTGACTTCTGTTACTTGTTGATTATATAGACCCCTGGTCTTATGGCACCAAAGACTCACACTGTCACAACTCTTCAGTTAGCAAAAACATTCATGTAATGAGAGCGTCATGAATTGTGCTGTTGCTGTCAGAAGTTATATATGTTGTGGAACATTTAGTTACAGTATAATTGATATATCGTCTACAATTTAAGTATCACCTATGCAAGCTTTTAACAGAAACATCTTTGACTCCAATGTAAAGATCATTTTTGGATGGCTGTGTAACATGAATAACAAAAGCAACAACGAAAAAGTCACAGGTTTTCATAAATTGGTGTCAATGCAGAATAGAGAGATTGAAATGATATGATAAGATCACTCATGTGGAACTGTTGAAAAGAATTAGATGCCAGTTGAACATGATATCCAAAACAAATGTGTTGGCATTGGATAGAACACACATTAAGGAAACCAACTGATAACATTACAAAACAGTCTTTGTTCAAGAGAAATAGAGGCAGACCAAAACACACATGAAGAAGAGAGCTTAAGACAAATATACAGGAAGCAGGGAAGACTTTGACAGTTCAGATGAATGGACCAGGACAGGAGGACTTTGCCAGTCTTTGTTGAAGAACTGTGCTACAAAGGAAGCTTAAAGGTTTTGATTGATTCCTGATAGTATTTTGGGCTGTTTAGCTTGTTGAAAATGTTAATCCTTTTGCAGATAGATTATGTCTATCTTGATTCACCCAATTTAATGTTATGTTTTCAGGACCCATTGAAGCCCTGACTTATTACAGATTTCGAGCTGGCATGAACTGGCAAAGTACATAACAAACTTAGAAATTCACTGAGTGCTTGACATATTTGATCCGAAGTTAATTAACCCTTTCCTGTCCTGCCAGCAGGAACAGGTTAAACTGTTGACTGACTACAAAGGTTAAACCTCTGACAGGACAGGGTTAAGTACTGTTGGCCGGACTACAAATGTTAAACTTGACAGGACTGGAAAGGGTTAAGACATTTAGAAACCAGTGATTTCAATTTGATATAACTTCACACAATTTTACTTTGTTTTTCTGTCCAAGAGTAAAATGAACTGTTGCATTTTATTTCCTCATTCTTGTTAATTTGATTTGTTGGTATTGTTCAGCATTATTTAGAGTAAAGGATCAAAGGGACGGGATGGGGGTTGGTTAACCTTATCACAGAATACTGAAGTAAGTTGACTGTTGGATAAATGGTGGATAACTGGCTAATTGTGAGTGGGGATGAAAGTGCAGCAAAGTAGGTGATGGGTCTCAGAAAATTTAACACATTGAAGTCATGGCAGTGTCTGCTGTGGGACCTTTCATCCCACTTAGGTAACATCAAACAAGGCAGGAATTCAATGTTTTCTGGGTAGATCCGTTTTGTTGTAGTTCATGTATGTTGTTGCAACCCATCATGGTTACATCTCTGGTGATAGTCCTACAAAGTGTCTATTTGCCTGCCCCCATCTCTGGTGATAGTCCTACAAAGTGTATTTGCCTGCCCCCCTCTCTGGTGATAGTCCTACAGTGTCTATTTGCCTGCCCCCCTCTCTGGTGATAGTCCTACAAAGTGTCTATTTGCCTGCCCCACTGTCTGGTGATAGTCCTACAAAGTGTCTATTTGCCTGCCCCCATCTCTGGTGATAGTCCTACAAAGTGTATATTTGCCTGCCCCCATCTCCGGTGATAGTCCTACAAAGTGTCTATTTGCCTGCCCCCCTGTCTGGTGATAGTCCTACAAAGTGTCTATTTGCCTGCCCTCCCTCTCTGGTGATAGTCCTACAAAGTGTCTATTTGCCTGCCCCCCCCTGTCTGGTGATAGTCCTACAAAGTGTCTTTTTGCCTGCCCTCCCTTTCTGGTGATAGTCCTACAAAGTGTCTATTTGCCTGCCTTCCCCCATCTGGTGATAGTTCTACAAAATGTCTATTTGCCTGCCCTCCCCCTCTGGTGATAGTCCTACAAAGTGTCTATTTGCCTGCCCTCCCTCTCGGGTGATAGTCCTACAAAGTGTCTATTTGCCTGCTCTCCCCTGTCTGGTGATAGTCCTACAAAGTGTCTATTTGCCTGCACCCTCTCTGGTGATAGTTCTACAAAGTGTCTATTTGCCTGCCCTCCCCCTATGGTGATAGTCCTACAAAGTGTCTATTTGTCTGCCCTCTTTCTAGTGTTTTGGTCTCAGCATCATTGCTTGAACTGGAAGTCTGTTGCTGTTTATTTTAGGGACATATCTGATGTAAACTGAACATTTTTTCCTTAAGATAGTAGAAACATATTGCTGTTTGGTCTCTCATCTGATTTGTCTGTTTGTCTTAAATTCTTTCCAGTCAATGTTCTAATAATTTCCTAAGATATTTATTTCCAAATGCCTTCAGCCTATTTTCAAAAGTTTCTATCATTTTCCAGCTGTCACATCAATTTGTTAATGCTGATATTGTGTTGTAGCTGAACAATCCCAGTTTGATGTATTTACTCTGTGTTTTCAATCTGCAGATATATGTTAAAAGCAAAGGAGGTCAAGATAATATGAGTGACGATGTCAGTTGATGTGACATTTTGCTGCCTAAGTAGGTGGAATGTTCTACCTTCTATAATATATGTCAGTTCAGTGTCATATCATTGGCTTTGTTTCTGAGATTCACAATTTTTGTTTGTTTTTGAGCTCTATCTGTTCAGATAGTTGGTACAGTTTGTCCACCTTTTCCTGTGTATCTCAATACTTGTACTCAGAATAACTAAATCATCTGTGAAGGCAAAGTCTCATCATTTGTCAATTGTATGCCTAGATGTTTGTTGTGGGCATAACTATGCATCACCCAGTCTATGGCAATATTCAATAAAAGTTGTGATATAAGGCAGCTTTGCTTTACTCCTGATTCTATATGGAACCATATAGATTTACCAGCAGATGTCCATACCCAGGATTGTGCATCAGTGTTTTTATGACATTAATATATGTGGATAGAAAGCCATAGTTAATAATTTTCCAGATGGGTGGTGAAGACTGACAAACTCTTTTGAAGATCAATGAAATCAGTGATTTTCAAAAACATAATGTTACCATATTTTATTATTTCAGTTGGGCCACATTCTTTCTTCTTCTGATCTGAGCAGTCTCTTTTATACTGTATTGTATATAGCGTATGATGGTTGCACGGTAGACTTTGAGTTTGGTCTTGACGCTGATGCCACGACGTGCCCAGACCATCGAGCGCATTCTACCAAAGGCTGTGCTGGCCTTTGCTATTCTGCTTGCCACCTCATCGTCTAGGCTGACAGATCTCGACAGCGTGCTGCCCAGATATGTGAATTTGTCTACGGCATTCAACGTCTGCCCGCTGACTGTAGTCTCTGGTTTTGTGTACGGCATGCCTGGTGCTGGTTGGTACATGACCTCTGTTTTTTTGGCATTTATGGTCAGGCCAAAATTTTTGCATGCGGCAGAGAACTGGTCCATTCCAACCTGCATGTTCAGTTCTGAGATGCTCATTAGAGCGCAGTCGTCAGCAAATACAAGTTCCCTGATTATGTCGCCAGCCACTTTGGTTTTGGCCTTCATTCTTCTGGAATTGAGTAACTTGCCATCTGTGCGGTACTTTATGGGTATTCCAAGCTCCAGTGGACTGTATACTCTGGACATGCAAGGAGGTTAATCCACTTCCACACAGGTTGCCTGAGGCGAATATTCCACATCCGATGGCAAGATCGTGTCACTGACATCGAGGTTCTCTCGAGGGCTAACATGCCCAGCATCCATGCACTGCTAGAAAAAGCACGACTAGGATGGGCCGGACACCTCGTCCGTATGTCAGACGAGCGGCTCCCAAAGAAGCTTCTCTACGGCGAGCTGAGAGAGGGATGGCGCGAGAGAGGGCGCCCAAAGAAACGTTTTAAAGACGGTCTGAAGGACTCACTAAAAAGTTGCCAGATAGACATCGACACATGGGAATGTCTTGCGCAAAACAGATCTGACTGGAGAAGCGCAGTCAAATCGGGTGTAGCTGCCGGTGAAGATGACCGTGTTGTGAAAGCCCAGAACAGACGAGAGACGCGGAAATCCCGAGCAGCGGGAACACCATCCCCTTCTACAAACCTCGTGTGCCCGATATGTAGCAGACATTTTCGTGCTCGCATTGGCCTGTTCAGCCACATGCGCACCCACACCCAACAGGGAAATCTGTGACAAGGATGATGTCGGCGGTCCTCATCGACAACGATGGACAGCTATTATTATTATTATATAGCGTATTGTTTCTAGAGCTTTCTTTCAAATCAAGGCTACTCAACATGTTTGTGTCTTTAGGCCCAGTGAATGAGCTGATGAGTCTTCTACCATAGAGGGGTTAGTCTGTATTTGTTAGTTGCCTCTTGTTACATATTCTCAGCGTTGATGACAGTCGGCCTATTCTAGTCTCATTCACACACAGAAACCATTCAGCCAAATTTGTTAAACTCTGATTTCGCCAACTAATGCACACTTGTATAATTGACACTTGGACTGGCATGTCAGGCAGCGTGTGTGTGTGTGTATTTGCTTGCAAGCATATATTTCTTCAGTACAATTTTTACGAGCTGGTTGATCGGCTAGAGTGCTTTGTCTTTCGCAGCAAAGCGATGACGACTACCTGGTTTGAGTTAAGGAAAGTAGGCAGCGAGAAAGGCAACTGGTTCCGCAAACATCATTTTCTTTTATTCCCTCTATCAGATTTGGATTGGGAAATAAATGATTCCTTTTATTCCCTCTATCAAGTGGCACGGCTCACAACCAGAAGGTGCTGGGTTCGATCCCCATCACAGCACCGGCCGTTACCCCGGGGAAGCAAACCCTTAGAAAATGCAGGAGGAAGTAGACCCTTACATAAAATGCATGCTGAAGTCGGATGCACTGGGCCGACAGGCGCAAAATAAAAACCACAGTGCAACGCAGACACGCCTTGGGGAATAGATAAATAAGGCGAACGCCAAAAAAAAAAAAAAAAAAAAAAAAATTCCCTCTATCAGATTTTTTCAAGCTTTTAAATAAAAAAGAACCTGTTGGATACCTATTACGATGAGTACAAGAAGAGCTTACCTAATAAAGCTGAATGCCTCTACTGTTCTCATGTGAACCTTTGTTTTTCAGTGTCATCGTGCTTGCTGCAGTACGTGATATGAGCCTACCTTAATGCGTATTTGAGAGAGCATGATGTGTGTCACGAATGTTGGACAGAATCAAATGAATTTCTATTTTAATATATAAAGTATAAACCAAATGGTTACTACTTTTTGAAAGGTAAATTGTGATCTGATCTTATATATATATATCTATTTATTTAGGAAACGCACCTCAATAATAACCATACATTCTCAATCAGAGGATACCAGACCTTCCGTCTAGATAGAGAAGGCCACAAAGGAGGGGTCCTGATACTGACCAGAAACTGCATACCGAGTAGCGCGGTATCTGTCAATCACACCGGACAAGCAGAAATTGTAGGAGTTGACATAATGGCTCAAGAGACGAAGCTCCGCATTTTCAATCTGTACGGACCACCAAATAGAGACCTATCGCTCTCGAGTATGGAGGTCAGAGACTCCAACTGCATAGTAGTTGGAGATTTCAACAGCCACTCGGAGAGATGGGGATACTCTGACACAGACAGCAGAGGTGACGAAATGGAAGATTGGGAGATAGATGCAAATCTCTCCCTAATCAATAGGCCGGAGGATAGCCCTAGCTTCTATTCAAGAACATGGCATACCACCTCGACTCCAGATTTGGCCTTCTCCACACAGGACATATACCATAAAATAGACCGCCAGGTGCTAAACCAACTGGCAGGTAGCGACCACAGGCCGATCAGGCTAACCATTGACATGGAAGTAGGCCCACAGGAAACAAAACCGCTCCCACGTTGGAATTACAAACGAGCCGACTGGGACAGATTTGCAATCCTGACAGATGGGCTGTGTGAAACCATCAACACACGAAACACCAAAATGAAGCCCATGGTAGAGAGCCTAAGCAAGGCAATAATGCAAGCCGCCACTGAAACCATCCCAAGAGGAGCTAGGAAAAACTATAAGCCCTACTGGAATGTTGAGTTGCAGAAAGTGGAAGATGCAGTAACAAATGCTAGGAACATGGCAGAACGAGAAAAATCCATGGAGGCAAACATCGCCATCAAAGCCGCCGCGGCGAAGTACAAATACACTCTCAAGAAAACAGCAAGAGAAACCTGGAAAAATAAAACGGAAAGTCTAAACCTGGACAAAGACGGGAACAAGCTATGGAAGCTAGTCAGAGCCATGAACGACGAAACCCCGTCAAATAAACAAATTACTATCAAGCAGGACGAGAACTTGATCACAGGTAAGAAAGCCGCAAACGCCTTTGTCGATCACTATGCCAGAGCAAACCACATCGAGGTCCCTGCAGAAAAGCATACAGACATTAGCGAAGAGCTAAAGGAACACGAAAACATGAATACGGCTCCTGAAGAGCACATGATGGCCAAACTAACAATGCGCGAAATGGAAGAGGCTATGAGAACACTAAAGAAAAGGAAATCTCCCGGAAAAGACGGGATAACAAACGAAATGCTGATGGGGCTGGGCCAAACAGCGAAGAAGAAACTGCTATCGGTCCTGAACCAAAGCTGGAAAAGGGGAATTGTACCACAGGCATGGAAAGACGCAATACTGGTACCAGTACCAAAAACAGGAAAGGACAAAACAGATCCAAATGGATACAGGCCCATAAGCCTACTGAGCTGTGTCGGCAAGCTGATGGAACGGATGATAAACACCAGACTGATGTGGCATCTGGAAGAAAAACGAATACAAATTCCACAGCAAGCCGGCTTTAGACAGCACAGATCCACTGAGGACCAGGTCATCCTCATAGCCCAGGAGATAGAAGATGCCTACCAGGCACAGAAACACACAGTAGCTGTTTGGGTGGATCTGGAAAAGGCATTTGACAAAGTCTGGAAAGATGGACTTAGAGTCAAGCTAAGAAGAAGCGATGTCTGTGGGAAGATGTACAAGTGGATCAACCACTACCTCAAACAAAGAACGGCCAGAGTCCAAGTACAAGGGCAGATGAGCAAAAAGGTGACACTCGAGCAGGGAGTACCCCAAGGGGGAGTATTGTCACCCACACTCTTCCTGGTATATATAAACGATATTACAGAGAATATACCAAGAAGAGTCCATAGCTCAATGTTTGCAGACGATCTGGCTATGTGGACCTCTGAAAAGAATCTCACCATAGCAAGAAATCGGATGCAGACGGCCCTAACATCTCTGGAAGAGTGGGCGAACTCATGGCTGGTCAAAATAAACGAGGAGAAAACCACATGCACAATATTCTCGCTTTCATTAAAACCCCAAAGTACCAAATTAAGTCTAAATGGCAAAATCCTGCAGCCAAACGACAACCCAACCTATCTGGGAGTCACATTTGATCGGCGCATGACATGGAAAAGTCAGATTGAGAGAAACCGAATGAAAGCCAGAGAAAGAATGGCAATCATGAGGAAACTTGCTGGCACAAGCTGGGGAGCAGACGAAGGCATACTAAAGAAACTGTACACTGGAAGAGTGAGACCAGTTCTCGAGTATGGCATTGCGGCATGGACAACAGCAGCGAAGGCGAACTTCGATAAAGTTAACAAACTTCAAAACCAAGCCATGAGAATTATAACAGGTGGCATGAAGTCAACGCCAATTGTAGAAACTTTGCAGAAATAGCCAAAGCAAAGATGCACGAAGATCCCAAAAACGCACTAACAACACCAAAACCCATCACTACTGTACGAAAACCTACCTGGAGGCAGGATATATTTCCAGAGGTGGTAGAAAATATACCAGGTATTGCAAACAAAAACTGCCAGACTGAAAAAGAAAGGAGAGATACTACCCTAAGCTTCATAACGAAAAGCTACCCAAGCATGGACTGGACCCATGCATACACCGACGGTTCTGTAACAAACACAACACAGAACGGAGGGGCAGGAGCATTCCTGAACCTACCAAATGGCAGAAAAATAACACTGTCATTCGCTACTGGTAAGTACACAAGCAATTTCAGAGCGGAGGCAGAGGCACTGAGGGCGGCAGTGGAAGAAATGGTGACAAAGGTGAAAATGAGAGCCATATAGTCCTGCTGACAGATGCTCTCGCCGTAGTCACAGCGCTAAAAAGCCAGAAAAACACTGAGCTTAATGACTTAAGAGCAGCACTCTGCAAACTGTGCCAGCAGTCCGCACCAAAAAGGGTAGTGGTACAGTGGGTTCCGTCACACTGCAACATCCAAGGCAACGAGGAGGCAGACAGACTGGCAAAAGAAGGTGCAAGACTACCACAAACAGATACCAGTATGACGTACGAAGAGTCAAAACGGCTTATCAAAGCCAGATACATGACCAAATGGGAAACCGAACATACTGGTTACACCAAAAACGATGCCTATTACCAGTTGAACCGAAGAGAGCAGGTCGTTGTCTTCAGACTTCGCACTGGCCACAACAGACTGAGGTACCACCTATTCAACAAATTGAAGATAGGGTGTACCGACGAATGCCCGTGCGGTACTGGTAAAATGACCGCTGAACATCTGCTGCAGAACTGCCCGACATACGAGGATCAGAGAGAGCAGATGTGGCCATCACAAGTGGAACTGCAAGACAAGCTCTATGGCAGTGTCGACAGCCTCAGGATGACCGCCGCTTTTTTCGAAAAAATAATGGTTACTGTCTGACTGCGTATGCAGAAGAAGAATATCTATTTATTTATTTATATAAGAATACATTATATGTAAGGTTAGGATGGGTAGAGGTGACTAACGTCTGGTCAGGAAAAAAACTTACTGATCAGACATGTTAGGGTCATGTAAAATATACTGGCCAATATCCCCACCTCACTTCTGTATGAAGGTCTGTTCTCTAGCAAGCTGGTTAACGAGGAGGGGGATTGACAAGCAGATCAAGCCAAGAATAGCAATTTCGGCCTGGAGTATTCCCGTGCCACCTCCATCAGCACACTCGGGATGTGAGAAAAGGTATTGCAACCTGCCCCTTAACATCCTTTTCAGGGTGTACAAAAGAGTCATCATACTCATTTTTCACATTCAACAACAAGGAGAGGATGATTGATAATATTTGTAAGAAAACCTCAGCTCATGAGTTTAAAAGTCACAATTGTAAGAACAGTACAACAAATGCAATTAAGGTATTCATACTTTTATTATTGGAATTTTGCAAGATATATATATATACACACACAATCATAAACAACTCCCCCATGATTCAAGCACACAGATACACAATATGTACACCTTGTATAAAATTATGGCTTAAAAAACATTACAATTTGTGTCCAACGGATCTTTTGTACGAGCTAACTATATTCATTCAACGGGCACAGAATCAGCTGACAGACTGTCACAAAACAATGGTCAACCATCCTAATATAATCAAGGAAGCATCTGTCTGGATGAATAAAGCCTGTCTTGCTAATAGAAGACAAACCGAAACCTAACTAACAAGTAAATACAGGATAGTTTACCAATGCATCCAAGTCTAATCTAAGTTGTTCTGAATACCTGGAAGAAGTGAGTTGATCACATTCTCATATATTCTCTCCTGTATCATATCAATATAATATATATATATATAGTAGAGATCTCTTGAAAAGCTTTCGCTATAGTAGTTTTAAATATTACTTTCAGATACAACCAAGTGATACATTCATGGATTAAAAGATTTTGGCTGCAATGATCTCCAACATTTGACATTTCTTGTCAATGTGGTTAGACTCAGAGACCATGATTTACCAACTACTTGCTATTTCTTATTGTAGCCTTCTTTTTCTCCTTAAACTTTCATTTCAAATATGATGTCTCCTATTCAGTGTTGATCTTTGTACATCTGAAACTTTAAACTTTTGACTTCTAAACTACTGACCTGCTCATGTACACAGACTGTGTAAACTCCACTGTAAGCTGGTCACAGGGGTTAATTAACAAGCAATTATGGAGACAACACACAAACATGTACATAACTCTTCTCAATTAAGATGATTTTTGTGTAAACAACAGGAGCTGTCAACCCTTGCTGTGTTGCCTTTACTGCAGTGCCAAGCAACAAATATAAAAACATGGAATTCTTAGTAAACACCAATAAATATATAAAAAGCCGGAATTCTTGTAAACAGCAATAAACATATAAACAGCTGCAATTAAGTAAATAACAAACAGATGTGGAATTTTTGCTAGGGGAGACATAATTGTTACATTTATTCAATATTTACAGTATGTGAAAGAAAAGAAAATGTAAAATCTTGCTGCCAGATGTCCCACATTTTCAGGATTAAGTAAAGTACTTGTAACATAACCTAGCGCACAAGCTCTGAGGACATGCAGACACACACGTGTTTACAGGTACCTCGCAAGTATGCAGTTACATGCATGCTCAAGATATAAACTGGATCTCATGAAAACTGCTGTTTGTCAATGAGAGTTAATACTTTGGAGAAAAATTATAAAAGATGGTGTCCAGTTCTAGCCAGCAAAATAGTAATTGAGTGAATACGTAATCTCTCAGAAACAGGAAGGAAGACTAACGTCTGGTCAGGCACAACACACTGATCAGACATGTCATGGTCAGGCAAAATATACTGTCCAAAACCCTTACCTCGGCAGTCTCATGAAAACTGCTGCTGGTCTTGTGGAAATGTGCAGATGAAAAAGTTTGTCAATGAGAGTTAACACTTTGGAAAATTATTTTAAAAGATGGTGTCCAGTTCTAGCCAGCAATATAGTAACAGAGTGAATATGTAATCTCTCGGGAAGGAAGACTAATGTCTGGTCAGGCAAAATATACTTACTGTCCAATACCCTCACATCGGCTTCCTCGCAGCCCTTCCTGGAAACGGACTGTTCTTCTTGAGTCTGGCTAGCGAGGTGGGGAATCGACATGTTCTCTGTAGTAGTGAGCGACAGGTAGATGAGGCCAAGCATAGCACAATCGCCTGGAGGACTCCGGTCCACCTTCATCAGCACATCCTTGGTAGGGGAGGAAAGCGACTGCAGCCCACCACTTAATGTCCTTTTCAGAGCACACAAAAAAGTAAACCTACTCATTGTGGGCATTCGCAAACAAACAAGAACAACCTAATCTCTCGGGGATCAGAAATATGATGCACAAACTTGGATGATAAGAGTGGACTTCATTCAACACTGAAGAGTGTTTTACAGTAATAAAAGTAAAAAGTAAAGTATCCCATAGCATTACTGCCGTAGGGGTGTGAGGTGTTAGCGATCTCACATTTCAAAGGCTCGGCTATATGACGGCGGTAGCCATCTCCTCTCCCTCACAGCTTTTACTTCCCGGACTGAACCGGTAGCCATTTAAGGCTGGGTCGACCCGGGAGCCATTGCGGTCTGAAAAAAACATTACCGCCTCAACTGGGGAATGAACCCAGAACCACTCAGATGCGAAGCCAGCGCACTAACCACTGCGCTACGGTAATACAAGACACCAAAGTGTCTTGATACAAGACATCCATCTCATAATAACAGGTCATGAAGAATGACAAGCTAAATAACATTTGGAAATCTTCCCAGTACAGCATAAACATTCAACTCGGAATATACCAGAGATAGATGCTTTTGTGTGGTATGCTTGAGGCAATCAGAAAATTGATAAAAATTTGCTTCGACAATCATCTGTCAAATTCATATCCACAGATGACAAAGGACTAATAGAATAATGAGAAACATTTGCAATACTTTTGGAGTATCTAAGAACGAAAAAAAAAGAAAAACCAAGGTCAGAGAAAACATTTGTGCAAAGGAAGATGATACAAGGGGAGAGATGAAAGAAATGGTCTGATAATAATAGTGAATAGTCAGGATAAAAATCTGTATTGCAGATTGTTATGGGAGTGTGGTCAAGACCTACTAGTTCACTTCTAAATAGGAGATGCAATACTAAAAATTTAGATATTTATGCTTAGAGAAAATTCATTTCTAGATACAATTGTTTAAAAAAAGAAAACAATGAAAAATAGAATTCACAAGTTTCCACTTGATGTTGCCACAGAACATCAATAGACTCTTCGGAAGACATGATCATTTGGTATTTGTCAATTTAATTTCTCCTTCAGACATGTTAAACATATTCTGTAGGAAACTTTGCGCATCAGAAAGTGCCCTAACAAAATTGGGAATGTAGGACATTATAGAATTTTAGTTATCACTGACATCCTCCTCCTCCTAGTGATCTATTTTGTTTTTATCTATTAATTATATATATTGGTTGTAGTGAGGAAGAAACTGCGCTGGGCATCAACCTCAGGGCCTAATTCAGGACCAGAGAATGAGGTTGATGCCCAGCACAGTTTCTTCCTCACTCTCTGGTCCTGAATTACTTTGGACCAGTGGCAAGATGATAAGTCTTGACGACTTCAGGATGCAGACACTCTAGTCCCACCTGTGGGACCAGGTGTCGCTTGAAACGATTTGATCACCCACTGTTTCTGTTCATCACTGTGAGAGGCGAGTGCCTTAATCTCTTGACTACAGCAACTCCCACTCTACAGTAACAGTATAGACTTGTCTGCAACCAGATAATACATACAAGGCTCTTGAAATTCATGTCTCTCCAGACATGGGTGGGACTGTGATGATTTGGCCATGTTTGCAGAATGGAAGAAGACAGTTCATCTTGGCAAACACATGAAGCAAAACAGCCATAGATGATCAAAAATTACAAAATAACAGTAGGAAATATCTGAAGTAATGAGGGCCAGATGAAAGGGAAGACAGTGGATATTCTTCTTCTTCTTCTGCGTACACAGTCAGACAGTAACCATTATTTTTTCGAAAAAAGCGGCGGTCATCCTGAGACTCTCGCCACTACCATAGAGCTTGTCTTGCAGTTCCACTGGCAATGGCCACATCTGCTCTCTCTGATCCCCGTATGTCGGGCAGTTCTGCAGCAGATGTTCAGTGGTCATTTTACCAGTACCGCACGGGCATTCGTCGGTACACCCTATCTTCAATTTGTTGAATAGGTGGTACCTCAGTCTATTGTGGCCAGTGCGAAGTCTGAAGACAACGACCTGCTCTCTTCGGTTCAACTGGTAATAGGCATCGTTTTTGGTGTAACCAGTATGTTCGGTTTCCCATTTGGTAATGTACCTGGCTTTGATAAGCCGTTTTGACTCTTCGTACGTCATACTGGTATCTGTTTGTGGTAGCCTTGCACCTTCTTTTGCCAGTCAGACAGTGGATATCATAGCACAGAGTTTTCTATGGTTAACCTTTACACTCCAAGGTCAAAGTGAGGAATTTGATTGAGCGCACCATAAAGGAAGACTCCAAAATATATAAGAAACAGAGTTGGAAGTCTCATAGGTCATGTACTCAATCATAAGGACAAGAAGGTTAACAAGGCCTTTGCTCTATGGAAAAATACAAGACTAAGAGGAACATAAGATTCAGTGTCGATCAAAGATGACAAGAGTCAGGTCTATCGTATATTACCTAAAAAAATATTATATGGTAAATGCTGATTAGAAAACTTGACAGTCAATGTGGCCAATGCAGATTAGTCACTGTGGCCAATGCTGATTAGGAAACTTGACAGCTACTATACTAAATAGTGATTAGAAAACTTGACAGCCACTATGATCAATGCTGATTAGGAAACTTGACAGCCACTATGATCAATGCTGATTAGGAAACTTGACAGCCACTATGATCAATGCTGATTAGGAAACTTGACAGCTACTATACTAAATGCTGATTTGAAAACTTGACAGCCACTATGATCAATGCTGATTAGGAAACTTGACAGCCACTATGATCAATGCTGATTAGGAAACTTGACAGCCACTATGATCAATGCTGATTAGGAAACTTGACAGCCACTATGATCAATGCTGATTAGGAAACTTGACAGTCACTATGATCAATGCTGATTAGGAAACTTGACAGTCACTATGGTCAATGCTGATTAGAAAACTTGACAGCCACTAATGTCAATGCCAACCACTAAAAGAAATGTGACAGACTGTAACTACTGAGCTAGTGTTTAAACCTATGTTAATAATGCTGGCCAAATTAAATAGGTAACACACCATAAATATAGATCATACAAAGGCATTGAACCTTCACAATCTTAATACAAATAATGGAATATTATAACTACATTCACACTTCAAGCACAGAAAAGACTTGAAGACATTTGATACATCAAGAACCTTTCCGTTTATTTCTCCCCTAGGAACAACCAATCTAGTATATCTCATTGCAAGCCCGTATCAAAGCTTATTTTTTTACATTTTGGATTGGGGGTTTGGTCTCCCTCCTAACACTTGACATTGTACATCTTGCATGTGTGGTTAGGTCTCCCCTTATAACATTTGACATTGTACATCTTGCATGTGTGGTTAGGTCTCCCCTTATAACATTTTACATTGTACATCTTGCATGTGTGGTTAGGTCTCCCTCCTAACACTTGACATTGTATATCTTGCATGTGTGGTTAGGTCTCCCTCCTAACACTTGACATTGTACATCTTGCATGTGTGGTTAGGTCTCCCTCCTAACACTTGACATTGTACATCTTGCATGTGTGGTTAGGTCTCCCTCCTAACACTTGACATTGTACATCTTGCATGTGTGGTTAGGTCTTCCCTAACACTTGACATTGTACATCTTGCATGTGTGGTTAGGTCTCCCTCCTAACACTTGACATTGTACATCTTGCATGTGTGGTTAGGTCTCCCTCCTAACACTTGACATTGTACATCTTGCATGTGTGGTTAGGTCTCCCTCCTAACACTTGACATTGTACATCTTGCATGTGTGGTTAGGTCTTCCCTAACACTTGACATTGTACATCTTGCATGTGTGGTTAGGTCTCCCTCCTAACACTTGACATTGTACATCTTGCATGTGTGGTTAGGTCTCCCTCCTAACACTTGACATTGTACATCTTGCATGTGTGGTTAGGTCTCCTTCCTAACACTTGACATTGTACATCTTGCATGTGTGGTTAGGTCTTCCCTAACACTTGACATTGTACATCTTGCATGTGTGGTTAGGTCTTCTCTAACACTTGACATTGCTCACCCTGCAGGGTTATCTGGCTCAATTCTATTTGGTTTGATAGATGGCTCTAGAAACATTGACCTACACATTATATGGTGTAGGGAAGACAAGATGAACAACCTGATTATCTCATAGGTTACTGAAGAAGAAGCACAGGTTGACACTGGTTGCCAACCACATATACAACACTCCATATTCACCATTCACAGCACACAATGTTTTTATGGTGCATAGACCTTATTCTTCTCTCTCCAATACGATACCCAAGTGTTCTCACACCCAAGTGTTCACACAGAGTAGACAACCCAAACATACATATGCTGTTATGGACCCAGCTATACTTTGACCCATGCATACATGTCATGGACCCAGTGTTACTTTGAACCATACATACACATGTCATAGACCCAGCTATACTCTGAGCCGTATAAATACATATGTTGTCATGGACCCAGCTATACTCTGACCCATACACACATATGTGACATCACATACAATAAGCTGTTCTTTGAGTATGTGACATCACATACCATGTCTTGTTGCACCTCCAAATATGGTGATAAACATAAATATTTTAACAGAGCCATGGGCAGGCTGTTTGCACCTGAAGGTCATGAAACAATATGGAAGTAGAGAGTGGAACCTGCAGCTTTACTAGAACTTACAGCCTTGACAGGTTTTCAATTGGCAGAGTGGTTGAGAGAGAGCCTGTCACTGACAGAGAAAGAACCCATTTTGTGACAATAACGCAGCACACTATTTATAGGTACATGACAGCATTACTTTCTCTCAAGCATGTTGTAAAATGGTGAATAAAGTTGGTTGTGCATTTAGCTAGCACCAACATCATGGAAAACAAATTGATAATCATTGCTTGGCTATACAAGCACCCATTATAGGCTATTTGGATATGGATAGAAGTGACAATTTGAATATCAATGACCGCCTGTTGGATGAATCACCAATTTGAAGAACTTCTAAATCAAATGAGGGTCGGCGCACGAGAGAATGGAGCAGGAATGTTTTAACTAACGAGCTACATGAACCATCACTATCCAAACCCTTCATTAATTACTCAAAGATACTGACCACTTATGGGTATGCCCGCAGTGCAGTGAAGTTGATTCTTAAGAACATCAGGTCTATGTTTTTGTCTGTTGGGGATTAATCAACCAAAGCCTGTCTCTCCTCTCGGTGCATAGGCCATTGACAACATCCCGCCAGCATGCATGTCCTGGGTTGCTCTTTCTGTCTCTCTCTCTAGGTGTAATCATTTAATCTTAGTTTCTTCTCACATTCTCTTCTCCATATATTTTTTGGTGTTTATATATCTCTCTCTCTCTTCACCATTGAGGATTCCACGTAAGAGCCCTATGTTGGATGATGCCTTCCGTAGCGCATGTCTTATCTAACCCCATCTTCTTCGCTTAATTTGTTGTTCCAGTGGCTGTTGTTGGATCCTTTCCCATAGGCATTCGTTCGTCACCATGTTCTGCCACTTTATGGCCCTTATCCTTTGTAGGCATCTGTTAACAAAAGACCACATCTGTGCTGTATGACCTTGGTCGTTCTCCATGTCTTGGCTCCATACAGCAGCACCAATTTGACACTAGCGCTAAATATTCTAACTTTGGTAAGAATCTTGATTTCTCTGGATCTCCATGTATTGTTTAGTGTTAGGAATGCCCCTCTTGCCTTTCCAATTCAATTGGGAATAATATATTTAAGAAAATAATCCGCCTGCACACTGTGAGGAGACTGTTAGCAAAAGTGGTCTAACACTCTCAGCCCTTCAAACTACTTCTGTAAAAAAAAAGCACCATACATGTTTTTCTTTTGTTTTATCCATCACGTTGTAACGTAATGGTTATTTTATATTTGCACCTATGTTAACATTGACTCATACTTGTCTTTATGATCATTAATCTTGGCCAGCCATCGCTGTCAACACCACTAATAGAAAACCCAAACTACAACAACTAAGCAAGAGTCAGCAGCTGAGAGGACAAAGAAGGAGTCTAAAATTGGTGTGGATAGACACACGACATCAATATGTTGTTTCCTTTGATCTGAAAAGTAAATAGGAAAACAAGCAAATAGGACAATTAACATGCAGAGTAAAAAATAGAAATCAAAGAACTAAACTAGAATTTAATAAAAACCAGGCAAGCTTATAGTTGTTAACCCTATTTACCCTAAGCCTTGAAACAGTTAAAGTATTTTCATTGAAACAGAGAGATAGCTGCTCTACTGCCACAAAGAAATACATTTTTGTACTAACAAAATTTTAATATGATACTCTAATATCAAAATAAAACTGAAAATGTACATTTCACAGAATAAAGGTTAGTTTTCAAAAATATAATGGGCGTTATAGGGTGTAATGTGTTGAACATTAAGAAATTTTTAAAAATATAATTAAGCTACTTGAAAAGAAGTTAAAAGTAAAGATAGGTCCATAGCAAGTGATTGGATGATCAAGTGTTAAGGGGGCATCATTATAAGAGGTCTTACTTTTGTCAGGTGGGGTGACCAGCTCTCTTTCCCAAATGCATTTCCTAACCTTACAGTCAGGTACCCATTGGCAGCTGTGTAGACTGGAAGGAAATATGACTACGATGTGCAACCTCTCCAGTTTGACTGTGAGAAGCAAACATTGTAACACCTCTGCCATTGAAATACTCAACATTTAAAAAAACTAAAGTAAATGTTACAACTGCTCAGACTAACAAGCACCCAATAATGACAAATAAATCTGTTCTATCTGGCAGCCGCCATCAAGTCAAGAATAGACAAGTTAAACAGGGGTGTGCCTCAACAGAATGAGGCCAAACCCTAACAAAGAAGAATTATTATTCCAACAATGCAGCTAAAAATATTGCTTATACAAGACACAATCAGTGATAATCTAAACAAGAACAGCAAGGCAAGCTGGACAAAGAAAGCCCAAGTGATTCATGTTGCACACAATGTCAGAAACACAACCCCTTGTGACCAAAGCAAGCACATATAACACATACAGAATGAAGGCACCATTTCTGATAATGTAAGACAAGTAACACTCTCCCTGTTGGACACCCACAAAAAAGGGGGAAAAGAAAAAGTTGGTTTGATAATTCACATTAGCTCAAACAGCTGGTTTAGTTATGTAAATATGCATAAACAGCTGATTGGGTTATTCACATATGCATAAACAGCTGATTGGGTTAGTCACATATGCATAAACAGCTGATTGGGTTATTTCACATATGCATAAAAGCTGAAGAATTAGCCCCACACCTGAGAGCTCTTCCTCATACACATTGAGACATGAACATGAATATTTTGAAAGACAGCACAGGTCAGTCATCTGATCTTATTGGCATCTTCATATGAATGGGACTGATAATGGCTGTTTGGGTATACTCTGCTGTTTGTAATACAGCAGACCCGGACTGTTTTGTCACTCGTGATTTGTCACTTTGCTCTTTTTGAAAATGACTATTTAACTTGACCATGATCGCTGTCCGTTTGCATGGACTTCTATTTCCCCTATTTTAACCAACATCCCCATAACCTAGAGAGCTGAAATTCTGTACACAGCCTCTGCTAATGCAACCTGTGAATCTATAAAAATTACTCCCCTGTAGTCCCAAAAAACAAAAAACAACTTATCTTAGCATAAATAAAATCTTGTACTGAAAAACTTAGTTTAAAAAAAATATTTACTTGTTCAATTATAACCATCCTGTATTCACTTGTTGAGTGATTTGCTATTTCATCATGTTTCAACGCTGACTCTGTTGGTGAAATCTTTTTCTATCAGCGTGTTTTTAGAAGTAATTCCATATGGATATCTTAAACATTGAGCCCAGTGCATCATTATATTTTTGCTTTATCATACATTGTGTTCACACTTATATTTGCGATGATAACATTCACAATGTCACCTAAGTCAGTGATACAGCTATAGGAACCAATAAGGCTTTCAATTTACAAGAAAAGCTAGAAACAATACAACTGGAGTGAGCATGGCGTATCTGTGACTGATATAGGCCATAAGCTTGACTTACATGACACGACAATTGGTACAATTGCCTAAAATAAGAAAGTGTTAAAGAAAAATAATAATGCTACATAAGTACATACTAAACTCATTAGTAAGCTTTTTATTTGTGTTCATTCAGCTTTCTGAGGGGGACTCAGTGGTCTCGAAGTAAGATGTCCACCTCGGATGCCGGAAGTCGCGTGTTTGAATCATGGTGGAGACTGGGATTTTTTTACGTGTCCAGTGTTGAGCACGTTAAAAATCTATTGGCAGTTAGAAATCGAAAAGAGTAGGCTTAACAGCTGCTGCCAAGACAAAATGCAAATTAAAAATCTACCCAAGTTATTTTTACCTTTCCTCAGGTGGTTTGTTAAGAGCAGCATATAGATGGTGCCTAAAAGGCTGCGGGTCTACTTAGCACTAGTGTTTGAGTCTATTAAGATGGACTCACACACCGGTAAGAAACTGGTTATATACAGACACTGTAGAGTCTTCTAAACTAGTATAAAGATGTTAAGTTAAGTTTCTCAAATGATATATATATATATATACGAATGATGAAATTTATTTAGCTTGCAAATACATTCTGGCCACTGATAAACGTAAGCATTAAACTAGTGTTTCATCGTTCGTAGATTCTCACTAGTGTTCTGGTCCCTAACATACTAAAAGAGCGGATGTCTACTGTATTGGGAACTTTACTGTAGCTACACTTACAGACAGTTCCTGATTTTAGTTTGTTGTTGAACAGATCTCAATGTGTTGTGGCTAGTGAGAAGTCTGAAGACTTGCACTTGTTAACTTCTGTCATACTTGTGCATGTTTGTGAGTGGGTGTGTATAGTAGAACAATTGCAGAGAAAATATCTTATTAACAAACATCATATTCATGAAATTAGATAACCAGATGATTATTCAATAATATTTGTTTTTTCATTCACAAGAAACAATGCAATGAAAGCTGTAATGTATCACTATTTGAGATATATCACAAAGAGATCTTTCAGATGTTCTTGGGATGTTGACAAATAGGACAAAATGATAACAATTTGTAACATTCTATGTATGATTCAAGTCAAGTTGTCTGAAATATCAAATTGTGAGAAAATATGAAAGGTCATATTCTTACATAAGAATATGCTGAGGGTTATGGACAAGGAGGTAGTCAGTCCTGCAGCAGATACTGCCACAGGGGACAAATGTTAGAGACTTCAACTTGTGAGATGGGTCCAACTGGATTCTTTTTTCTGTCTTCTCTAACTCAAGGTAGAGTGAGGTACCCACTTTTACAGCTAGATAAATGCTGAGGTAGGTCATGAACCCAGTACCTCTGTTGAGAAAGACAGGCACTCTACTCTAGCTGCTCTGCTAGCCACTCAACTTTATTACAGTACAAGCTGCCAACTTTAGATACACTTTGTAAGCATGTAATATGTAAAACTGCCTCATAACTCTTTTAGATCACTAATGATATCCATTTTTACATACAATTCCATTTACAGTAATTTACATTAACATAAGTCATTATATCATTCTAAACAAATGTCAAATTTACATGCATACAGAGGATGCTTCTGTCTAAAAATGCATCTGTATTTAAAACAATTTACTGTAACGTAAAGATGGGTTTTATAAAATCATTTGCTTTAATGTAAAAATGGGTTTCAAAAGCCATTTATTGTAAATAAAGGTTTAATAAAACCATTAACTATGAAGATAGGTTTTGCAAAACTATTTACTGTAAAGATGAGTTTCCTGAAACCATGTATTGTAAAGATCGGTTTTTATAAAACCATTAAGTGTAATAATGGTTTGATAAAAAAAACCATTTATTGTAAAGATTAGTTTTATAACCCATGTAATGTAAAGGTGGGTTTTACAAAACCATTAACTATACGGGTGGGTTTATAAACCACTAACTGTAATGTAAAGATTGGGCTTATAAACCACTAACTGTAATGTAAAGATTGGGCTTATAAACCACTAATTGTAATGTAAAGATTGGGCTTATAAACCACTAACTGTAATGTAAAGTTTGGCCTTATAAACCACTAACTGTATTGTAAAGTTTGGCCTTATAAACCACTAATTGTAATGTAAAGATTGGGCTTATAAACCACTAACTGTAATGTAAAGATTGGGCTTATAAACCACTAATTGTAATGTAAAGATTGGGCTTATAAACCACTAACTGTAATGTAAAGTTTGGCCTTATAAACCACTAACTGTAATGTAAAGTTTGGCCTTATAAACCACTAACTGGAATCTAAAAATATTGGCCTTATAAACCACTAACTTTAATTTAAAGATTGGTGTGATAAACCATTCATTTTAAAGTAAAGATGGGCCTTATAAACCATTCACAGTAAAGCAATGTGTCATATAAATCACTCATGGTCATTATACAACAATTCACTCTAATGGTGAAAGTACATGTAAAACCATCCACTGAAATATGGAAATCAGTAATGTAAAACCATCCACTGTAATATAGAAATCAGTAATGTAAAACCATCCACTGTAATATGGAAATAAGTAATGTAAAACCATCCACTGTAATATGGAAATAAGTAATGTAAATCCATTCAATGTAATATGGAAACCAGTAATGTAAAACCATCCACTGTAATATGGAAAACAGTAACGTAAAACCATCCACTGTAATATGGAAATCAGTAATGTAAAACCATTCATTGCAATGCAAACATGAGTTAAATAAAACCATCTGAGCAGCTTCTGATAAATTTACATGTGACCCAGCAGTGCTTGGGTGACACCGACTCTTGTGACAACGTCAACACACCGTCTTAAAACACATTGTGATATATGAGGCACTCACTCAACAGCTTTGGTGATAGTGGAGCTAAACAGCACCAAAAGACTGAACTATGTTGTCATTTTTTGGGCTCAATGTACATATGATAACAAAGAAAATAAATGGCAACAAACGGACGAGGAAAGAATTGTAAAATTTATATTGATGATCAAAGAAATTTTCCACCAGTAGTACTTGTGAATCATAATACATTTGATGATTAATGTGAAATGTGATACATTTGATAATTAATGTGAATTGTGATATATTTGATGATTAATGTGAATTGTGATATATTTGACAATTAATGAGATGATCAAATGTGTGAATTGTGATAAATTTGATAACTAATATGAATTGCAATTCATTTGATGAATTTATGTGAATTGTGATACACTTGATAATTAGTGTGAATTGTGGTACATTTGATGATTAGTGAGACAATCAAACATGCGAATTGTGATACATTTGATACTTATGTTCATTACGATACAATTAATTGAACAATCACCAATATGATATTTCATCTCTAACATTCTTGACGACAATGAAGACCCCATAATAAACTTCCAAAAAATTATTTTTGATCGAAAAACATTTGGCATACACAAAGACATCTGTACAATAATGATTGACTTATTTACAATAAATGAAAGCAATTTTTTTTTTGGCCTAACTTACTCAGAGTCAGATGAAACGCTGCCATTATGTGTTAAGACTTGCACTGTGTTTGTAGGCTGTCTGAGACTGCTAGGGTTAAATGGAAGGCTATCAGACCTTGGAGGTGGGATCACTGTTCGACCTGGTTTATGATAGAATAAATCAGATTGGCAAATAGTTTATAACTGACATCTTTCAATTATAGATGGAAACCTGCTGATAGCTACAAGACAGTCTCTGCTCTGGAATCCCCAAGGAACTGCAAAATGGAGTATGACAACGCTGCATAATCTTCCCTTATATTTTTAACATTTATGCTGAAAATATGAGAAGTGTAAAAAATGATAAAGCGGGAATAAAATACCAGATTTAGGATATACAGATGATACATTTGTTCGTTTGAGAGCACTGCAGAGCTGGAACAAAAGATTAAACACAGCGAGGAACAAATTCTACACCTAAACATCTGCGGAGCTGGAACAGAAGATTAAACAACACAGAGAGGAACAAATTCTATACCTAAACATCTGCGGAGCTGGAAAAGAAGATTAAACAACACAGAGAGGAACAAATTCTACACCTAAACATCTGCGGAGCTGGAAAAGAAGATTAAACAACACAGAGAGGAACAAATTCTATACCTTAATATCTGCGAAACTAAGATAACGAGCACTGCTAGGGCAAAAGCCGGACCTAAAGTTGTCTTAGAGAAACAAGAATTGATGAAAGTCACAAGTTTTGAATATCGCAACACGATTATAAGCAACAATAAAAATTGCCAAAGAGAAGTAAGAAAAAGAATGGCCATACATTGCAGAGGTTAACTAACATGAAAATGTATGGCAGAACACTAACTTTTTTTGGTTTGTTTGCGTTCGTCTTATTTCTCTATTTCCCAAGGGCGGTGTGAGTTGCACTGTTTTTATTTTGCGCCTATTGGCCCAATACATCTGACTTCAGCATGCATTTTATGTAAATGTCTGCTTCCCCGAGGTAATGGCTGGTGCTGAGATTGGAAGCAAAACAGCACCTTTGGGTTGTGAGCGGTGTCACTCAACCACTAGGCCACACCATCCCTAGAACACTAACAGAATGACAAAAATAAAGATACTGAGGACTTCCATCTTCCCAGTACTAACATACGGATGAAAGACACGGACAACTACATAAACACTAAAGAAACTGCTCAAAATACCATAAATGGAGAAAAACCGAAACCCTAAAGGAACTGGATATAGAACAAAATTGGGTAACAAACAATATTATGTCTAGGAAACTAAAATACTTTCGTCACATCAAACGCAACAATGATCTAGAAAAAACTAATACTGGAGTGTGTGGTACCTGGCAAACGAGGCAGAGGGAGGAGAAGATGGACATAGGCCATTAAAGAAGTTCTGAGGATATAGGGACGGTGACAGAGACAGAAGAGCTGGCCAAAGATCGAGAGTTACAGATTGGCTCTAATGAGAGCGACGTTCTGCAAAGGACATGTTAAATGATTATTCAATATTTATTTTTGTGATTAGTTTGCTGTTCTCATTAGTGTTGTTTTATATTTTCAATGAGGACCTATCGGTCTTATCTTTGTTGTTTTTGTCCCCATCTAAAACTGGCACTATTTATGTGTCCCCATATAAAACTGGCACTATTTATATGTCCCCATCTAAAACTGGCACTATTTATATGTCCCCATCTAAAACTGGCACTATTTATATGTCCCCATCTAAAACTGGCACTATTTATGTGTCCCCATATAAAACTGGCACTATTTATATTTCCCTAACTAAAACTGGCACTGTTTATGTTTATATCTACATTTAATTTTGAGTTTCACTGCAGGTGCTTTGATTAGCAAAAAAAAAAAAAAAAAAGAATGTTTATGAAGCGCACTCACTGGGCTGTTGTAAAGCTGACAAAGTGACATCAGGGGGATTTAGCATCCTCTGTTGCTGAGAGTCTAAGACGTTTAGACCAGGGCTATGTTGTCTGTCCACGATTTCTACTGGTGGTTCTGAAAATGAAGAAAATTAACATATGAATCACATACATTGTTGTTGTGAGTCATGCCAAGATGGTGATGAAGTAATACAAACTTGATGGTTTTTTACTTTTTAATTTACAGATTGGGATGAGGATGAGGAAATAAAGGCTACCCATCCTTGCAGTTGTTGCAGAGTAGATTTCTGTTACGCTCAGATTAAAGAAATCTGCCTCGGCTGGGAGACAAATTTGACGGTCATGACACAGTGTGAAGCCTAGGATTTTATTTTACCACAAATAGAATAAAATTGTAGGTCCTTGTAATGTTCTTTGGACTACATGGCCTGTATTCTGACTGTTTGCACCAAGGTTATCTATTGGCGATAAGGTCGACTAAGAACTCAGAGGAAAAACTGATAGCCTTTGGCTATCTGGCAGCAGGCATGCACCTGGCCTGTTTGAATATTAGGATTTCAAACTTGGCAGAAAGGTACCGATATTGCAATCAAACTGTCAAATGCATTATCTTATGTTTAAAAAAAAATTGGTCTAAGAAGACAGATTCCACCCCTCTGTCCTGCCATTTTTATTTACTTCTGCTGTAGTTGATGATATTTTCAAGATATCAGACTCATCAATACTTCTGAGCTGTTATTTTTCTTGAAGCTATCTACATTATGTTTAACATTTCACTCTCACACATTAAATACCTTCATCAGGATCAAAGTTTCCAAGTCGTTCTCTCTCCTTTTCCTTTTTCATTTTCTCAAGCTGTTCCATAGCAAGCTCTGAAATGTTTACAATTTACTTTCAAAAATGATCGTAGTTAAATTAAAGAGAATGTTATTGAAGATGTTAATTTTCATCAACTGAAACATCATTAACTGTTATTATTACATTACTTAACTTTATTTATTTCTGACTACCTTTGCTTATAAGAGTCATCAGGAGCTGAAGTTTTCTCTCTTGTGCTAAGTGTGCTAATTTGAATAGCTAAGTTAGAATTTCTGTTGTATGAATTATTCTTTCAAACAAATTAAAAATAAGGCAAAAACATTAGCCCTTGTGAGGAAGTCAAAAAGTAGAACATATTCTCCAGACCTGTAAGTTCAACACGAGAAGCAGAGTGATAACATGGTGCTCTCCAACCAATTTTACGAAGAGAGTACAAAAGTAACCTTAATATTTATTTATTAACAGAATATCTTCTTCTTCTTCTTCGTTCGTTCTCAATCTCCCACTACCAAACCCTGAAAGGGCTTAAGTAGCAGAATGTAGTCCAGAGAACGGAATGCGTTGTGTCATAGTTTACAGCTTGGCTGTGATATTTGCACCTTTCGGTCCAACACATCCGACTTCAGAAAGCATATTTTGAGTACCGGGTTAGCATTCCCTCTTCGATCCCTTTTCCTTAGCCAGTCTGCCCTGTTATCCAGGATCACCGCGTGGAGGTGTAGAAGGGTCTTGACAGCTATAGTTCTCTGGCCCTGACGCTAGCAGTCAGCTATTGGTCGCTGACCGCTGCAGCTCATGTGCTGCTCAGCATCTTGATCCCATTAACAGAATATGCCATATTAAAGTATTTTTGTTTTTTTACACCTGGCACAAAAATGACTAAGAATGGTTGTGTATTCATCATGTAAAACAAATTGCTACAGAAACAACAACTGCAACACACACACATACACACAGTGATTTGGGTCAGGGTTCTGTCAGAGGTGATATGTTGTGGTGGCCTCATGTTATATAAAGAACAAAATGGAAGAAAATTACATAGAACAAAACCTTGCTGAGTTTTCAGCAAACTGATTATTAGACATGCACTCACCAACAGCTTTGCTTTTAGGGACCTGGTTCTCCCATCTCTGACCCAGATCAAAGTCGTCATCCTCATCTGAGGAATGGCTTGAAGCCAGTTCTAGGCTGTGTCTGTCCATGCTGGCATCACTGTCAGAGTCAGAATCATTTCCATCCTTATCAATCTCACCTGGTTCTGGAAGGAAATAACATTGTAATCTAATTGTTAGCATTATTGTCATGGACAGAAACCATTCTGTTCTACCAAGTGTTTCCTAATTTTAGCTTTAATGATTTAACCTATTTTGAAAATATTGCTCTTTCCTTTACTAAAACTTATGGAAATCAAACAAAATTAGGTCCTTAATGGAATTTCAATTCACTTCCAATTTCAAATTCATCATCTTGTATGGCTCTGTAACTTGCGGTTTACAGAAGGCTTCTACAAGAGAAGTTCAAACTTTTGTCAATGGAGGTATACTCCAAATAGAATATCTAAAGTGGTATGATAAGGTCATTAATGTGGACCTATGCAGAGAATCGAACAGACTCCAGTGGTGCTTCAGGTGATGTGAATGCTCTGGCGTTGTTTCGGGCACCCATTAATGAAGCCCACCGACAGTATTACCAGACAATCCC
Source organism: Ariolimax columbianus (assembly GCA_036924085.1). Classification (NCBI taxonomy): domain Eukaryota; kingdom Metazoa; phylum Mollusca; class Gastropoda; order Stylommatophora; family Arionidae; genus Ariolimax; species Ariolimax columbianus. The sequence goes on from JAVGWX010000009.1 coordinate 47,946,650, forward strand.
TATTCTGGAATCCACAAGGCAGAAGACTTGTATATCTAGGTATACATGGAAAAGGCAGCTTGTATCAAACTTGAAAGTAATGAGATCATCGCCAGAGCTTAAAGGGCTGGCACAAGATAGGCAGGCATGGTGAATATTTGTTGTAGACCTGTGCTCTGTAGGTAGCTCAGAAGTTTTGATTGATTTGATTTACTAAATAAACAGGGAAACTAATTAACATTAGGTAAATGAACATATTTTAGCAATCGTGGGATTATTCACAATTTGGTATTGATTATAACAGTTAAGGTTTGTCCCATAGTAGTTACACTACTGTCTGGGAATGAAGTTGTTAGAGACTTCAGTATACTAAGTCACATCTTGTATGTGGTAGAGTGACCAATTCCTTTCCTTGCTGCCTTTTACTTCCCTAGTTGTATGCCAGGTATCCACGTATAGCTGGATCAAGCGTCAGGGTAATGGACTATATGTTTCTTATATTCACTGAGCTTTATTTATCGTATGGAAGACGAGAGGCTGCCAAAGGATATCCTTTATGGACAGCTAGCCATTGGAGTTAGAAGAATTGGCCATCCCACACTGCGATTCAAGGACCCATGCAAGAGGGACATGAATTCATGCGACATCTCATCCATAGGCTGGGAAAAAAATTGCTTAGGATCGAACTATCTGGAGACAGTTGAAGGGGGCATAGTGACTGCTGATGCTCGTAAAGGTCTTCTGGCTGCAGAAAAAAGAGAAAGACTGAAGAGATCAAGGAACAGCCAGGCAAGCCAGCTTCCTCAGCATGGTTGAACGATCTGGGGCAGGGACTGCCATAGCAGACAGTGTCGAAATACAGGAGACAGCTGGACAAAACTGCCACGCCCATGATCTATAGAGACAGATGATTTATTAAACTTAGATCCCTCTGGATGATGATGCTATTGTATATTCTGATGGATTGGCACTGCATTGTACAAAATTTGGTTAGGGCTTCTCTGTTAGGTAACGATATATCCTAGCAGAGTGGTGTGTATATTACAACAACTTCCTGTATTGGAATGCAGATTGGGGCAGTGACTTCATCTCTGATGAGGGTGTCTGAGTCATCTGTAAAAAGAGCAGTAATTATAATGGACTCTTAGTCTTAGCTTCGGAGGGTACAGAAGAATTGGCCTGAGTGGATAGCAGACACAGAGACACATAAGCTTAGGGATCTTGTCTGAACCTACTGTTGTGCTCCTGCTGGGATTCATCCAATGAATGAGCAACATCCTCACCTCCAATGCAGCAGTAATATGGATGATATGGCTAGGGGTGACATTATGAGGTCAGCTAATGATCTCCTCTTGATTTTAACACGGGGACAGAAGACATGGTGAATGAGATGAATCAGCGACTCATAAATGACTGCTTACGCCATGGTCAGTGAACCAGAGGCTTCCTATTCTGCCTTCTGGAAACAGGTTGCATATGTGCCTTCTGACTGAGAGAATAGACATCAAAGAGGGAAGGCAAACCCGGTCCCAAAAAATAAAATACTGAAACCGGGTGTGTTGGACAGAAAGGGGCATATATCGCAGCATTATGGTTTTTTCAGAAAAAACACTGAAGAAGTATTATGGTACACTTATCAGAAAAAAATCATTTTTCAAAAGAAAATAGAAGTCACATTTTCATACCTTCTTTAATGTTTTCCTGAAACGGTGACTCAAAACCGTAAGGTATACTTGTGTGACCAGGGCCTGTGGACGTCGAGCTGCTGGTGCTCTGCAGGTATTTATCTCCCTTGCCGGGACCACTACTCTTGCTCGACTGAGATGTGGTTGAGTTTGTGGAGATGCCAATGCTGCTTATTCGTACTCCTCTCTCACTGGTAGAGTCGTGGTGGTATGCAAGTGCAGAGCGCTAAGGGAAAGAACAAATGTAACATAGGAAACTTGGGCATGTGAAAGAAATGGCAGGCCAATGGTTAGTTTTGTTTTCTATCCACTTGTGTTGTTGGGTGTTGGAGGGAAATTATGTAGTCTGTTCAGGGCTAAGTGCATTGCATTTGTTGTCATGTCTGTGTTGATGCTGGATCTCTCTGATGTCATCTATCCATCTTTCAAGCGGTCTACTTTGTGCCCTGTAGTCAGTTATTCTTGTGTTGTATGCCATCAATAGAAGTTAATCAGAATGTACTCTCATGAAATAGCTGAACAATTGTCTTTTTGGTCTGGAAATGTACTCGGCACAAGGGATAGTTCAGATAATCGAAGGTCATCACTTCGCATTCGGTCTCTCTTGATGACACCAATAACTTTTCTTAAACACTTCATTTCATATGTTGAATTCTACTCTCAAGCGCCTTACACAAAAACTAGGTTTGTCCATGTTGCACAGAGTCTTACACAAATACTAGGTTTGTCAATGGTATCACAAAATCTTCCACAAACACTAAGTTCATCAATTGATGTTTTGTCATCAAGTTGATGTTCGGGTGCTAATTAGTGGCAACAAATGATGTCATAGCAGAGGTTTTCTGATATCTAGTCTTAATTTCTCTATTAACAAGAACAATACTACCCCGATACTTTAACTTGTGGGCCTGTTTAAGAATGATATTGTTTACATTTATGTTAATCAACAGTAAAATAAATATATTTTACATTTATGTTGATCAGTGGTAAATGCAATATTGTTTACATTTATGTTCATCAACTGTAACACCTTTTTTCTGACAACCTTTTTTTCTGGCAGAGTCCCTAAACTTGTGTCTTTCTTGAAATAAAGTCTTGGGTGGATAAGGTTCAATTCTGGAATGCATATTACTGCACTTTCATTTCAGCTGTTTGGTGCATATGTTATATGTGTAAAGGAAACATTCAGTTAGTTATACTGTGTGTGAATTTCATACATTGTGAATAAATAGTTTCTGAGAAAAACAATTGCAGACAACACTTGTATAATAGTTTAACAATTTGAAAAATACAGATATGGAGTCACTGATAGTACAATACATTGCTATGTTATATTAACTGACATCATTGCACTCCAGGCAGATCCATGTCCTCAGTCTGCTCTAGCAAAAGGTATAGACTTCTATGTACTGAGTCAGTGTCTATTACATCTGAATACACATGTCTAACATTGTCATCCATAGGGCTCCTTGAGACAGACTGCGTCACAACAGCTTGACCAACAGGGTGGGGTAGGCTCTGTAATCCCGATAGTGGTGAACTTACTGAAGAGCCTTGAATTACAGCCAGGAGGACCTTGTTCCACCTCTTAAATAGGTCTTGGTATGATAGATAAGCCACTGTAACCCGCCACTACAGAAACATCATCAAAAGTTAAATTAACCCTTTACAGGTTGTAGGGGCCACAATTGGCTCCAGAAAACGTAAAAATGGCTGTCCGTCTCAACCAAAATGGACCTCTGAAACATGCATTTGTGTTTCATGATTGAATTTGCTGAATTTCAATTTTTTGACAGCTCTAAACAATGGATGTGTTAGCGCATGCGCAATTGACATTTAACTGTCATTTATATCCGGCAGTTTGATTTAAGCGTGTGTTATGATCTTTGAAGTCTATTGCAACATAATTTGGGCTTCAATACCGTATAAATTATTTATTATTTATCAGTCCATTGATCACACATCTGGATTACTCTTAAACATTCAACACACATCTGGATTACTCTTAAACATTCAACACACGTCCGATTCAGACTCTTACTGGGACATATAATATGAAAGGTATGTGTTTAGGAGTTCATGGATATATATGTGGACCACGTGACATGGTCGAGTACGAAAAAAAACAATTCTCTCCAATTTCCACCTCTGCTATAATGTCATTTAACACTTCATGCAAATATATAATCTTTATTATGAATACTTCATGTCATAGATAGTTTAATTATATGTATTACAATGTTTAAATCATAATTTTAGCTCAATTTCCTCAATAATAATGAATCTTATTTTGAACAAAACTTTGAAGCATGGAATTCCTGCATTTTAGTCTGGTTGAAAGTCACAAATCTGTCAATTAGCCAGGACAGAAAAGGGCTAATTCAGAATGGATGGCTTTCAACAATATCCCATATAGTAGAAGAAGAACTAAGCCAAAGCAAGCCATTAAGCTCAATTCTCATAAATCTTACAAAGCAAATCATACCGAATGAACAGAGCTTCTTGTTCCAGCCAAGTTTTCATCAAATTCAACCTTCTTCCCTTTCAGTCTGTAGTAAAACCTCTTGGCACACCAACGAACCTGTAAGGTGATAACATGAACTTGATATATTTTCTTGTATGACTATCCTTAAGGATGCATAGACTATGATCTTTCACATTCGAGGGGCGTCTAATAAATATCCAGATTTTGTCAGAATAATTGTATTTATCAAGTTCAGTAACTATTCCAAAGTGAACAGTACATGTCTGACACCTAGTGGTGGAATGAGCAAGTATCTGCTGTTTTACCACACTTTGTTTTTTAAAATGACATAGGACCAGTTGACTCCAGTGCAGGAATAACATGTGGTGATGACATTTCTGGTGAAAGAAGGTTCAAAACCAACTGATATTCATCGTCGGCTGTCATTTGTGTTTGAAGAACAGACAATGGCACATCACTCAGTGTTTCCATGGTGTAAACTCTTTTGCGAAGGCCGACCGAGAAATGTCATTACGAGTGACAGTGTTGAAAGAGTTATTTTGACTGATCGGCAAGTTACTGTACACCAGCCTTCTGGTACAAGAAAAAGTTTGGTGATAATTATCATCAGAAATCACCTAAATTTTCATAGCGTTTCCTGTTGATGGGTGCAGAAACAACTGAATTTTAACCAAAAAGCCTCAAGAGAAGAGAATTTGTAGAGAACTGTTGTGTGTTTACAAATGTGAAGACGATTTTCTGCATCGAATCATTACTATCAATGAGACATGGGTGGATCACTACACACCTGAAACAAAGAGAAACGTTTCGCACTTGACCTTCCATGGGTAAGATTTTGGCATCAGTGTTTTGTGACCACTATTGTGTATGTGGATTTCTTGAGAAGGAGAGAAACTATAAATACTGAGAACTACTCCTCGCCACTTTCTAAAAAAGTTCGAAAGGCCATTTACAAGAAATGTACAGGATTGAGCAGCAAATGTCCTTCTTCAACTGGCAGTTATTGACAATTGCATTGGAAGATACTGCCACAACCGCCTTACAGTTCTCCAGTGGCTCAGGGACCAGCCAACAGATTTCTACGCTGTCGGAATGCAGAAGCTCATAGCCAGAAAGCACAAATGTGCTGCAGTGGTAGGTGATTACATTGAAAAATAGAACAGGTAATTTAAATTCATCTCTCCTAGTTGTCCAGAAATTACATCAAATCGGATACTTACTGGACGACCCTCGTACATTATACATCACAGACTATCAACTCTGTGTGTGTAGTAGTAAGGCTATGTTCATACATACATATGAGTTTGTGTACGTGTCATCATTATCTTTTTTTTTCCACACTCTAATAGGGCCACCACTACAGCAAGCTTACTCGCAGGAAGCATGTGTCAAACTATTTATGTACTCTCATAGAATTGTTTTCTGTTCTACTTTGTTTTACATGATGAGATTGCATAGACACCCTATTTTACAACACGTATAGTAAAGTGTAGTCTTGAGCTTTGGCTCTAGTATTTCTGATTTTGCTTCTGTTCAAATCTGCCTGCTTCAATTTTCTTTCATTTATCTTAGCCAAAGTTTCTATTGTTTTCCATGCTTTGTGTTAGCATTCATTTCCCCAGAACTTCTCAATTCTCGTTCCATATTTGTTATCTGTTTTACCAGTACTCTTTTGTACTTTCAATTTATTTTGCCCATCCTTGTTCCTGAGGAATACTACATTGAACCTGTCCTTACATACTTTTTAACCCATTCACTACATGGAGCCGATACATAAGGTCAGAGATTTTTTCAGAAAACTGGTGAGCTGACATATCGACTTTGATGACTGTGTAAAAATATTAACATCTTTCCTCATTCCAAATTTTCCTAAATTTATGAATGTGTTTCCTGACAAAGTTTAGAGATTTTACTTTTTATTTTAAGTAGAGTTTCTATGGACATCATGGGTTCTCTGCATAAATTGGTTGTATTTTCATACTTGGATATTTTTGGGAAACTTCTTCCGCTTCGTGTGCCTTCAGTAAAATGTGGATATTGTTAAAACTACTGAACCTAATTAGAACATCTTCCCATGTGGATTACCTTCAATGGAAAACCATTGATTCATTCATGTTTTGGCAAAAAGCTGAATAATTAACCAGCAATTACAAACAGAATTACATTTTTTTAAATAACAAAAAATAATGCAACTATGACGCCTCTCACACAAATGCTCACCCCCACATGTATGTATTCCATTGCATTCTGGGTTTTTTTTTTTTTTGGCGTTCGCCTTATTTATCTATTACCCAAGGCGTGTGTGCGTTACACTGTGGTTTTTATTTTGCGCCTGTCGGCCCAGTGCATCCGACTTCAGCATGCATTTTATGTAAGGGTCTGATTCCTCCTGCATTTTCTAAGGGTTTGCTTCCTCGGGGTAACAGCCGGTGCTGTGATGGGGATCGAACCCAGCACCTTCTGGTTGTGAGCCGTGCCACTTAACCACTAGGCCACGCCGTCCCCCCATTCTGCGTTTAATTCTAAACAGTTTGCTGTATGTGGTATTTCAGAAAATCTCTACTAATGGTAAATATGTCAAAACTAAGTGATGTTGTGCTTAAGTTTTACATAAGAAATAAAGTTTCATCTTTATTTTGGCTATCAGAAGGTGGTGATCTCATGCCGTCTAATCATATACATACATTTACATCATATAATGGTGATCTGAACTTCTTATTTATACTTAAATGGTCAATCTTGTTTTCTGTTCTGTGGTCTGGTGACAATCATGTTTGTTTGCTTTTAATGTGGAAACATTCTGCCAGAAGCACAGAGTCCTGTCAAGTAGCCTGCAATATCAATGCACACACACCATTCCCCCATGTCAGGATGGAACAAACAGAAGATAGTTCTTAACAATGAATCATTGTTCATTATCAGGGTATACCTTTTTGTTAAAAACAATGTATGCCAAGAAGATAAACACTCCCTCTAAGAAAATTAAAATGGCATGGAGGTAATGCAGGGCCAGTATTCCAAAGTTGACGGAGAGAAGGCCGAGAACCCATGTGGCACTCAGGAGCGACAACAGGAAGATGGCTGCTACAAGACCAAACCTGTATGAAAAAAATATTATAAAAAAATAATGTAAACATTACAGCTGTGAAGTAAATGGCAATGTTTTTACAATAAATAATACTGCTGTTAGAATCGAGGTATTAGAGACTTAACTGTGAGAGAATGAAATACACATTTCCAGAAGGCTAGAATGGATCATTATGAGAGTAGGTTATTTACCTGATTAGCTCTGCCATGAGAGGCAATGTCTCTAACTGAAGGTTATGTACCTGATTAGCTCTGCCATGAGAAGCAATGTCTCTAACTAAAGGTTATGTACCTTATTAGCTTTGCCATGAGAGGCAATGTCTCTAACTGAAGGTTATGTACCTATTAGCTCTGCCATGAGAGGGAATGTCTCTAACTGAAGGTTATGTACCTGATTAGCTTTGCCATGAGAGGCAATGTCTCTAACTGAAGGTTATGTACCTGATTAGCTCTGCCATGAGAGGCAATGTCTTTAACTAATATCGCAACTAAATCAAGGGTATATGTGGTACTGGTAAAGGTGTATGAGGTTCTGTTATATATGGGGTATTCTTAATGGTGTATGAGGTAGTGGCTAAGCTAAATGAGGTAGTGGCTAAGCTGAATGAGGTAGTCGTTAAGCTGTATGAGGTAGTGTTATATAAGCTACAGAGAGGGGTGTATGGGATGTCAGGGAGGGGTAGTACCTCTAGTGGCAGACATGTCATGCCCTATCTTGGGTAGTTTGTCCATTATTGGTCCTAACCTGGCACTCATCTCTCACTTGTCGCTCCACGTAGCTGCCAGCATGCGGCAGCAGCCATACCCCGGGCAACGGTCTCGACATGACCGGCTAAACCAAATGAGGGTTGCCGTTGGGTCTAATAAACCTACGGTGATATAGGGCTTGTTTACCTAAGCTTGTGAAGACTGGATTTGGTGAACTGTACGGAAGAACTACTGGCTGGTCAACGGGCAGCAAGACGACTATCAGCAACTCGCTGTGGAGCAAGGTTAGACACAGAAGATCCCCTTGGTCGTCCCCTGCATCTGGATTACTGCTCCAGTAATCTTGACTGACTATATCTTGTCACTGGATCAAATGGAATCAGGACAAGAGAGTGAGGCTGGCGAGTGAGGCTCCCTCACTTAAATCCAGCTCACGAGCAAGTCATATTGTGATCTCATTGCATCCTCAAGAGCAGTCCATAGTGATGAAGTAAACTTGAGAATAGCCAAAGCATGTGTAGCATTTGGAAAACTATGATCTTCAGTTTGGGACCTGAGAGGAATTAAGCGTTTAACCAAATAGAAGGTTCATGCAGCAGTCGTTCTACCAACTCTTCTGTACGCCTGTGAAACTTGGACTGTGTATAGTCAGTCGCAAGAAGCTTGACCACTTTCGTCTGGGCTGCCTAAAGAAACTGCTGAACATAAAATGGCAAATATGATTACAGATGTAGAAGTTCTTTCATGGGCTGGCATGGCAAGCATCCACACAACTCTGTGCAAATCACAGCTTAGATGGACTGGTCATGTTGTCTGCATGTCAGATGAGCGGCTTCCAAAGAAAATATTCTATGGCAAGTTTGAGTCAGGCAAGCGAGCTCGAGGTGGCCAAATAAAACTTTACACAGACACTCTGAAAGCCTCACTAAAGAACTGCGATATTGACCTCGATAGTCGGGAGAGCATTGCTGCTTATCGCTCTGCCTGGCGTAGTAAAATCTCCTTTGGCATGGCACATATAGAGCAGACAAGAATCACGGAAGCTGCACTGAAACGAGCAACACAAAAGGCAAGAGAAGAGTTGCCTCTGCCTGACTGTTAGACAGTGCTTCTCTGTCCTCAGTGTAAGTCGTTTTCAGGTTCGGATTGGTTTGATCAGTCATCTACGAACCCACTCTAGGATTGACAGATGACAATGTGGTACTCTCCGGAAACGATGGACAAACAACAACAACAATGGGTAAAGGTGCATGTGATAGCAGCTAAGGTGTATGAGATAGTGGTCCGGTTGTTTGAGGGTAGTACTCAATGTGTTTTGAGGGAGAATAGTGGTCAATATGTTTGCAGGTAGTGGTCAATATGTTTGCAGGTAGTACTCAAAGTATTTGAGGGAGGGTAGTGGTCAATCTGTTTGCAGGTAGTGGTCAAAGTGTTTGAGGGAGGGTAGTGGTCAAGGTGTTAGAGGGTAGTACTCAAAGTATTTGAGGGAGGGTAGTGGTCAATCTGTTTGCAGGTAGTACTCAATGTGTTTGAGGGAAGATAGTGGTCAAGGTGTTTGGAAGTAGTGGTCAAAATGTTTGAGGGAAGTGGTTGAGGGTAGTACTCAATGTATTTGAAGGAGGGTAGTGGTCAAGGTGTTTGAGAGTAATACCCAAATGTGTTTGAGAGAGGGTAGTGGTTAAGATGTTCTAGAGTAGTAGTCAAGGTGTTTGTGGGAGGGTAGTCAAGGTGTTTGTGGGAGGGTAGTGGTCACGATTTCACAGGTAAGGGTCAAGGTGTTTGAGGGAAGTGATCAAGGTGTTTGTAAGTTGTGGTCAGGGTGTATGAGGAAGTGGTAATGGTGTATGAGGCCTGATCCTGGTAAAGGTGTGTGACACTGGTAAAGGTATATGAGGTACTGGTAAAGTAAAGGTTTATGACATAACACCATATGAGGTATTGGTGAAGATGTCTGATGTACTGTTAACTGTGTATGTGGCCCTGTTAATGGTATATGAGGCATTGTTAATGGTTTATAAGGCAGCACATACCTGACAGCCCCAACATCTGAAACAGGGATCTTTTCTGCACAGCTAGTCTTTGCAGCCAACAGAAAAGTGAAAATGTTTATCTGAAAGTAAGAGGGGTTTAAACAGTTTAACTGTCTTTCATTACAGATTTACCTGGCAGACACATGCAACGGAAGAAAATGCCAAAATAATAATTATTGAGATGAGGTGCATACAATTTATGCTCTTTGCAATTCTTGCAACCTCAAAACTTTGAATGTGTATTAAAATGAACCAGGGAACCATGTCTGAGATCTTTTTTAGTTGACACGCTGTAACCTGCCATGCATGTTGTAAGAGATGACTAAGGAGGAATGAGCAAGGGACCGGTTACCCCATGATGTAGAAACTTGAAGCCACAAAACCTTTAACAGATATAGACATGTCAATGTTTGATGACTTGACATGTATTTGTTGAAGACTTATGCTCAACAGGGAGCTGAAAAGGTTTTGTTTGATGACTGATAGTTGCAAATATGCACAGATTTATAGTTATTTGTTTGGATTTCCACAATGTCTTCAACATATGGAAGCACACAGTTTGGTACACATTTTTTCTAGCAATGAGTTTGTTATTCCCAGTTCTTAGTTGGCCTGTACTTCTACAGGGGCAGATGCCCTTGTGCAGGTCCCAGCTCAGGTATGAGCTGGATGTAGCCGGGAGAAGGGTTTCTTGCTTAGCGGGCTAAGCTCGAGCAGCTTAATACTCCGCTGCGTTTGGACAAGCGCTTACAGAGGGTTGTTATTACAAATTATATATATACACACACTTCGGTGCGATTATTTGATAAATTAATCATTTATTCACTAGTCTCTCTTAAACATGCAGTCAAATAAATCCAATATAAGCTTCCTAATAATTTATGTTTGCATTGATTGAGTATAATTTTGTCCAACTTCTGATAATGAAAATAGGTAGCTGATAGCTTAGCTTAACTTATCTTTATACTGGTTTAGAAGACTCTGCAGAGTCTGTATACAACAAGTGTCTTGGAAGGTGGCTAATCGATGTGTGAGTGCATCTTAATAGACTCAAACACTTGATCAAAGTAGACCCACAGCCTGTTAGGCACCATCTATGCTGCTCTTAACAAACCACCTAACCATGACCGGTGTTATACCAACTCACACAGTTAGCTGCCACTTAGGACATACTCTCTGTGGGGAAGTGATACTATTTTTGTCTTTGTCATACGCAAAGACCCTGGCAGCCCACTTGGGACTTTACGGTTGGCTTGAGATATTTTAATAAATGCTGATATTATACACTAACAATTATAGTAGGTTGATCAGGCCTATACACTTAAATCTGCCCACTGTTTCATCATATGGAAAAAAGAAATGGATCCCTAAGACTTGTAGTAAGATTGTCTAAGCATGTCTTTTCATTAGACTATCCTCAGCATGTCTCTGCATGACTGAGTATATAAATATTAGATCTCCTTTGTCCAACTAATTTGTAGTAGCACCACATTTAAAACGCTACCAGGCTTTTTTTCATCCCTCTTTGCTGCAATCTATGTTTCAGACCCATATAGTGCAATTGGCCCCATGTGTCTGTGTGTGTGAGAGAAAGAGAGAGAGAGAGAGAGAGAGAGAGAGAGAGAGAGAGAGAGAGAGAAAGAGAGAGAGAGAGAGAGAGAGAGAGATGAAGAGAGAGCAACAGAGGAGAAATATTTGAACAAATGTTTCTGGGTACCACATAAAATATTTGAAAAAATTATAAACTGCTGACAGATGCACTAAGTTTTACAGAACTGCTGTATAATTTACAACAATTATAAAATGCTGATAGATGCATGCCAATTGTTTTAAAGAATATCCATTACATCCATTAAAACTATACATATCATTGCACTACAGTCTCACTGACTTACAAGAATAATCAAAGCTACTGGTCCTGCAAAGCTCCATATAAAAGATTCTGATGCTGACAACCAGCAACTGAAAAAGTAAATACATTTATAATTATTAGTAACAATACCCACAACGAACAATAGTAATGAGTTATGAATATATTGTAGTATAATTAATATAACAACAGTAATGGATAAACTCTTGTATAATTGATGGATTGAATGAATGATAAATTGTAGTATAATTAAGATAATAATAAATTGACTGATAAATTGTAGCATAATTGAGATAATTACAATAAATTGATTGATTCATTGCAGTATAAAAAGAATAATAACAAATTGAATTGACAGGTAGTAGTATAACTGAGATAATAACAGTAACAATAAGAGGAGCAGGTGGTCAAGTGATTAACATATGTCTCCTTGACTTGAGATAGGTTCAAAACCTTATTATGTTTTATTTCTATAAGGGGTGAAATAGAAACTTAGGCTGCACACTGTTAACTGCCAGAACTGGCACCCTTTATTTCTCAGTACTACACTATAAACACTCAAGCAATGAGGAGTGAACAGCAATTGTTACAAAATAAATGATTACTAATACAAAGACTTACAAGCTGGCATTTCCATAAGCTCCAGTGTATAGTCCCACTGCAAGTCCGACTATGATGCCAGGTATCACTGAGGTGAACAAATTGGTGAGCCATTATCACGACTAAAGATATTTAAAAAAATTTGCGATTGCCTTATTTTTCTATTCCCCAAAGCATGTGCGTTGTGCTATGTTTTTATTTTGTGTCTGACGGCCCAGTGCATTCGACTTCGTCATGCATTTTATGTAAGGGCCTGCTTCCTTCTGCATTTCTAAGGGTTTGCTTCTCCGGGGTAAAAGCCGGTGCTGTGATTGGGAAGCGTACCCAGCACCTGCGGATTGTAAGCTGTGTCACTTAATCAGACTAGGCCCCCATTCTAAAAATACAACACTATTGATATTTGTTATCAAAGGTGTACATAATTTTACAGCAGAATGTCATACAATAAGATGAAGTTAACCAGAGCGGACATCACTGCTCTTAAGGTAGATCAGGTTGTATGCTGTACCATTCATAAAATGGTGAAGGTTGTGTATGCAGATCCTTCCTTGTAGTTGCTTCTCCCATCTTGTCCAACATCTGATTCTAAACTACTGCACTCTCTAATGTCTGACTCATTAATTGCATGCCATCCTTCCAATGGTGATCATTGAATAATTTCAGTATGACCCACCCATACATACCTAATATTGTCCACTAGAGGCACTTGTGAAGCCAGGAATTCAGCCTGACAAGAACAATGGATGGGTATGGAAATGGAAAATGGTTCACTGAACAGGCTTCAGCTGAGCGCCCCCATATATGCTCTGTCCCTTTCATTATTGAAAGTGCTGTTAACAGAGCACAAATTTTGTAGCTCCTACAGTGGCTCCAAAATTGTCCCCTGACCTTGTTAAGTACCCATTTACAGGTGGGTCAACTGGAAGAAGTGATCATCTATCTATCTTCAGTTCACTTATGTTGTTAGACATCGTGGGGAGGTGCGACATCCTTTGTTTCATATTTTTTGGCAGGTGAATGGAGGTGATCATACCATGAAGTAATCATACCATGAAGTAACCCATGACATGCCCGGGCCAGACAGGATATGAACCCGCAATGTTGAGATTGTAAGCAAAGCTACAATGCAACAAACCTCCCCAATAAATTAACATAAGCAGCTGAAGGATTGATGCCTGTTTTTGTATCATATCTATCTCTGTGTAGGACTTCCAAAACCTGAACTGAGAGACCTCTTACTCATTCCCCATCAGAAATCCACATGAATGGTTTCAACAAAGTTATGTTTATGGTTGTCTTTATAAGGTGGTTGGCATTATACTGTGATCTGTACACAGGACCCAATGCAACTGACTTTAGCATACATTTATTTAGGACTGCTTTCATAACTTTTAGCTGCCCCAAGCCAACCTGCAAGGCAGCAACTGTTTTCTGTCAGGCTTGCCTCTCCTATGAAAGCTGACTTATTAGACTAAAGAGCTATTTCTATCTGATAATTGAGAGCCTGACCAGATAAATGTTCTGGTTTGATAGGCTCCGTGCTCTGTAAGCTTTCCACAGTTGGACAACTTCTCACTTTAACAGATAAATCCCATGTACTGAATCCCACTTCATCAGTCAATGCCTGCTGCTCCTTGTCCCATGCCCATACAAAACTGTTGATTATCTGCATTCAATGATGTTAGGAAAATGCGTCTTCATCTGAAGCCAGATAAATGGAACATTTCATATGGAACTAAACGGGGACGGCGTGGCCTAGTGGTTAAGTGACACGGCTCACAACCAGAAGGTGCTGGGTTCGATCCCCATCACAGCACCGGCCGTTATCCCGGGGAAGCAAACCCTTAGAAAATGCAGGAGGAAGCAGACCCTTACATAAAATGAATGCTGAAGTCGGATGCACTGGGCCGACAGGCGCAACATAAAAACGCAGTGCAACGCACACCGCCTTGGGGATTAGAGAAATAAGGCGAACGAAAAAAAAAAATAAAAAATATGGAACTAAACAACTGAAGGGAGAGGAGACCAATGTCTGATCAGGCAAAACATGTTGATCAGACGTGTTAGTCAGGGTCAGGCAAAACATGTTGATCAGACATGTTAGTCAGGGTCAGGCAAAACATGTTGATCAGACATGTTAGTCAGGGTCAGGCAAAACATGTTGATCAGACGTGTTAGTCAGGGTCAAGTAAAACATGTTGATCAGACATGTTAGTCAGGGTCAGGCAAAACATGTTGATCAGACATGTTAGTCAGGGTCAAGTAAAACATACTGGTCAGACGTGTTAGTCAGGGTCAGGCAAAACATGTTGATCAGACGTGTTAGTCAGGGTCAAGTAAAACATGTTGATCAGACATGTTAGTCAGGGTCAGGCAAAACATGTTGATCAGACATGTTAGTCAGGGTCAAGTAAAACATACTGGTCAGACGTGTTAGTCAGGGTCAGGCAAAACATGTTGATCAGACATGTTAGTCAGGGTCAGGCAAAACATGTTGATCAGACATGTTAGTCAGGGTCAGGCAAAACATGTTGATCAGACATGTTAGTCAGGGTCAGGCAAAACATGTTGATCAGACATGTTAGTCAGGGTCAAGTAAAATATGTTGATCAGACATGTTAGTCAGGGTCAAGTAAAATATACTGGTCAAGACACTCACCTCATTTACACATAGGTCCCCTGGAAACCATAGGTCCCTTGGAAACGGCTGTTTTTATGGCAGCCTGGCTAATGAGTTGGGACATCAACGTGATCCCCATAGCAGTGAGCAATACATAGATGAAGCCAAACATAGCACAACTGCCTGAAGAACCTCACTCCACCTTCACCAACATGCCCAAGATGTGAGGAAAGCTACTGCAAGCCACAGTTAACACCCTTTTCAGGGTGCCTTTCACATGTGCAACCAACAAAGCATCCTCAGTGGTTTGATCTTGTCTAAAATGTCAAGGTCTCTGCAAAGACAAGTCTTCACTCTACCTCAAACACTCAGGTCCGCCACCCCCTATTACCACATCTTATTCAAGTCAGTTATGTGTAACAACGGTCTCCCACTGGCTGACTGGAGGCGTGGGAGGGGCTGCCCCCGTTCTACCAGGCTCCGGCAGATAAAGTATCTATCAGCACTGAACGAGGTTTGGTTACAAGCCTCAGCAGCTGGACATGGTAGTGGTCGATCAACGCAACGGTCTTAGATGCCTAGGCAAACATTATTATTACTCATTGTGAACTTTTAACAACAACAAGCAACGAAAGGAACTTTTAACAACAACAAGCAACTAACAAACATGTACAGACACTGTGACATGACTTTAGGGCTGAGCAGCACCAGCACTACCGCCGCAGACGACAACAACAACAAATGATTGGTGAATTCTAGATTGCATTCAACCAAGTCTTGAACATACCATATCCTAGGAGGTAGTAGAACTTCATTGAGCCGTAGTTGATGGTCTGTTTCTCTGTGAGTATTCGGTAAATGTGAAGCATCTCCACAAACATCCAGGCAAAGCAGGCCATATAAAAATAGTGCAAAGCTATGGCGATCAGTCGACAGAATAACTGTGGATGTTAAAGAGATTCATGAATGATTAGCTTTTGGCCAAGGAGGTGTAAGCTTGGTTTGGCAGACCTAGCATGATATAGGTTTTTTCACTTCTCTCGGTCCATTTTAATTAGCTTCATCTTCTTTTTTCTTCGTATGCCATCTTTTTTCGATTCTTATCTGAAGCTAGTGGCTATAAAATAAGCTGTCTGCTTTCAGAATCTTCTTAACTGAATGTCTTTATACTGGTTTAGAAGACTCTGCAAAGTCGGTATACAACCAGTTTCTTTTACATTTTCTTGATCTAAGAAAACTATGAATATACAATCTATTCTTGAATGCATTAATTGACTCTGCCTCTATTATTTCATGTGGCAATGCATTCCAAGCATTCACCACTCTCTGACTAAAAAAAATATTTCCTAATATCTAATCAGGACCTGTTTGTTGGTGATCAAACATATTATATATTGGAAATGAAATCTATATATTAGTAACCAAACATATCGTATACGGGAAATGTCATCTATTTATTAGTAACCAAACATATCGTATGAGCTGCAGTGGTCAGTGACCCATAGCATCAGGGCCAGTGAACCAGATCTGCCAAGACCCTTCTACACGTCGACGAGGTGATCTTGATAACAGGCTGCAACAGAGCAGACTGGCTAAGGAGAACGGATCGAAGAGGGACTGCTAACCTGGTACTCAAAAAATGCTTACTGAAGTTGGATGTGTTAGACTAAAAGTTGCAAATGTCGCAGTCAAGCTGTAAACTACTACAACACTTTCCATTCTCTGGACTACATTCTGCTACTTAGGCACATGTCAGGGATAGGTAGCGAGAGATTGAGAAAGAACGAAGCGAAAACATATCGTATATGGGAAATGTCATCTATTTATTAGTAACCAAATATATCGTTTCTATTTATTAGTAACCAAACATCAGGTATATGGGAAATTTCATCTATTTATTAGTAACCAAACATATCGTTTCTATTTATTAGTAACCAAACATCAGGTATATGGGAAATGTCATCTATTTATTAGTAACCAAACATATCGTTTCTATTTATTAGTAACCAAACATCAGGTATATGGGAAATGTCATCTATTTATTAGTAACCAAACATCAAGTATATGGGAAATGTCATCTATTTATTAGTAACCAAACATCAGGTATATGGGAAATGTCATCTATTTATTAGTAACCAAACATCAGGTATATGGGAAATGTCATCTATTTATTAGTAACCAAACATATCGTTTCTATTTATTAGTAACCAAACATCAGGTATATGGGAAATGTCATCTATTTATTAGTAACCAAACATCAAGTATATGGGAAATGTCCTCTATTTATTAGTAACCAAACATCAAGTATATGGGAAATGTCATCTATTTATTAGTAACCAAACATCAGGTATATGGGAAATGTCATCTATACATACATTTATGCCATGTGAAACAGACACTGATTTGCTTTTTTGCTTCAAGGAAAGCATAGGTGCACTACTACAACTGGACCCTTGCAGGAAGACTGTACCTAAGCATTTTTGATGGTGGTTTCAATAGTAATTGTTTTATGTGATGATGTTGCTAGCACTATGCACAACCATCTTTAGTTACTGACACACTGGCATGAATGATGCGATACAACAGAATGAGTTGTATTAAAATGAATGCATAAACATCTTTTACTTCTGGACTAACTTTCAGTACAATACTTTCTTATAATGTCTGACTAGTAGAATACCTAGAGTGCTTGATTATTATGGCAAAGGTATTGGGTTCAATCCCTGATCTTGATATGCTACAGGTTGTAAATGGGTACCTGGCTTACTATTAGGAAAGACAAAGTAGCAAGGAAGGGGAACTGGTAGCACCAGATTTTAAAAAATAAAATTTAGACTTTGATCCACAATAGAAGTGTCTTCTTTTGGGACTTTCTTTACTTTTATTTGTTTATTGTTATACTTCCTTTTAACAGAACAAGGGACAAGTCAAGTATAGTGAAATTGCATGCAAATTCCCTCTGAATTGTACATGCTCTGTTGATAAGCCACAGTTGATTTTCGGTCGAGTGCCGTGACTATTTTGTGTTATTTCATCTTCTTCCAAAACTCGAGTGAATTCAAGAAGTGTTTTATCGACAGAACACCCCAGAGGGACCGTACTACAATTATAATATGTGAAATAGGATACACTTATTTGATTACTGTGCTGTGTGTGTTCTAGTTACAGTCAAACCCTAACCTTATTGTTCCCTATCCCAACAACATTTCGGCACATTAGCAGTTGATATCAAAATCCCACGGAAGGGCGACTAGGGGAAGGAGATTCCAAACGGAAAAGTAGGGAGCCAAACGAAACCACTGGACAGATAGTAGTGAAATCAATAACTGGCAAGCTGTTTTAGATTTTCCCTGCTCTGCTCAAGACCAGCCAGCATAGCAGGAAAGACATCAGGCTACCACGAAAGTAAATATGCTGAGTGGTGTGGACCTCACAAAACACAGCGACGCACTTGAGCAGCCGTGGTCATCCACTGCACTTGAATCCATATCCAGTCATCCTGACCTGTCTTTCCAATGGTTTCAGTTGGACTTGCACAAGAGAGTGAGATCGACGAACTGTACAACCCTTCCTCGCGCAAGTCAGTCTCTTTTCGTTCATTCAGTAATAAAAAAGACTGGTTCAACGAAAAAAGAAAAGGTCTTTATAACTCATGATGGACAAACAACAACAACAGATGATTCAAAACACCCATTCCAAAAAATAAAAGTTACAAGTGCAATCATTTTCTGTAAGCTAGAAACATGTGGCAACACACAAACCTCTGGAGATGTTCTATTAATTCCGATCACATATGCCAAATCCACCAAGAAGATGGTAAAGATGAGGTTGATGCGGATGCTGTTCCAGTTACACTGTAGTCTCTTGAATGTGAACAGCACAAAGAATGACAGCAACATCAGAAGCAGGGACATTGTTGTCAAGACGTAGGTCACTGCCTCCATGTTGACAATAGGAGGAAGCAACGCCTGAAAGGGTAAACATAATGATGGTGGTGTTAAATTAGAAACTATAACTATCATTGATTATTTCAAGTGCTGTCTGCACACCAAAGGTTGGCTGTAATGGACTTCCAATATACTATTTCTTGCCTTCACAGTATACTCTCCAACAGACTGAATCCCTCAATGTGGCTCCCCCACTTATGCCATCTTCCTCTTCCCAATACAACTCTCATTAAATAATTGATTCCTATTGCTGGGGTCCACATGGAATATTTTTAAGGGTGATGAATAAAGGCAGCTTACCACCTGCAGCGGGGAGAAAGACAGGTAAAATACACTGATCAGACAGGCAAAACATACTGGCAAAGACCCCCACCTCGGCTTCCTAGTAGTCCTACCTGGAAACGGTCTGTTTTCAAGGCAGCCTGGCTAACAAGGTGAGGGATCGATGTGATCTCTGTAGTGTATTATTCGTCCATCACGCGTGATGAGGACCTTTCCTTTTTCATTATAGCCAGTCCTTCCAGTCGAGTATTCTGTACTTCCGGGTTGTGGATGGGTGCGGAGATGGCTAACAAGTCCGATTTGGGATCTGCAACCTCGCAGGCAGCGAGAGCATAGAAAGTTAGCTTAGAGAAACTGATATTTCACAGGCTTTTCTGGCCTTTCTCCGTTCTGCTGCAGTCTTTTTAGAAGCTTCGCATGACACTGTTCCTCTGCGGAGAGCTGTACGCCAGGTTGTACGGTCTTTTGCAGCATCTTCCCATGTTTCAAGGTTTATACTGAAGGCTTTTAAAGACATTTTTAGTGTGTCTTTAAAGTGCTTTTTTTGGCCTCCTTGGGAGCGTTCGCCATTCTGCATCTCGCCATAGAAGATTATTTTGGCAACCGATAGTCTAGCATGCAAACATCATGACATGCCCAGCAAATCTGTGATTGCATCATGTTGGTATCAATGCTAGGGATACCAGCTCTCTCAAGAACAGCAGTGTCCGGGACCCTGTCTCGCCATTTATCACTCTCCTGAGTAGTGAGTGACACGCAGACTTAGCCAAGCATAGCACAACCACCTAGAGGACCCAGATCCACCATCAGCACGCTCAGGATGTGAGGAAAGCTACAACAACCCACCAATAACATCCTTTTCAGGGCGCACAAAAGAGTAATCTACTCATTGTGGGCATTCGCCAACAACAACCACCTGCAATCTTCATGCTGTGTACAGTCTAGATTTTTATTGTATCCCCAATAGAAAAAAAACCTATGTATTTCCTGGTCAGAAGATAGTATCCACAATATTTGGCCACCCACCCCTTAATAAAACTGAAATGTGTGGAAATGGAGAGAATAAACACTTAATAATGGGGAGGTGAGTAGTTAAACAATGTGTTTATAAATCTACAACTCTTCAATCTTGACTACAAGCTCACACCAAGGTAAAGGACACAACCATCTCAAACTTGCTTTTTGCTGATGACTGTGCCCTCGCTGCCAGCACCGAAAGAGACATGCAGACATATATGGACATGTTCTCTACAGCCTGGAACTTATTCGGTTTTACAATTAATATTTAAAAAACCGAGGTCATGTTTCAGCCTGATCCGAGTGATGCATATCGCAACAGCACTACCAATTAGTTGACAGCTTCACTTACCCTGGCAGCACTCAATCCAGAGAAACTACTATTGACTCTAAGGTTAGTAACAAAATCTCCAAGGCCAGTGCTGCCTTTGGTAGGCTGCGCAACAGCGTTTGGAATCGGAGGGGTCTTAGTCTTGATATGAAACTCAAAGTCTACCGAGCCGTAGTGCTCCCAACTCTTCTGTATGCCAGTGAGACATGGACTGTGTACAGCAGGCATGCTAGAAAAATAAATCACTTCCACACAAGCTGCCTCCGCAGATTGTTCTAAATACAGTGGCTCATGAAGGCAAAAATGCAGAGCACCCACACTCTGTTGCAGAAGACCCAGATTAGGTGGGCTGGTCGCATCGTGTGCATGCCAGACAACTAATGTACGGTGAGCTGAAAGGGCCTGCGTCTGGTCGTGGCCAAATGAAGCGCTTCAAAGACTCCCCCAAAGTATCACTGACATGCTTCAACATTGATGCAAACTCATGGGAATGCCTCGTACAGGACTACAAGACATGGTGTGGAACCACCATCAGAGGCACCTCCATTGCTGAGAAACGTCAGGCCGCCGAAGCACAGAAAAAATGTATTTTGCGAAAAGATAAAACAACTGAAATGTCCAATTCTGACCTTAAAAGCTACATATCTGGAAGGGGTTTCCGTGCCAGAATTGAACTATACAGACATCTTCCGACTCACCGGTGAGGTGCAAGAGAACATGTTTGATTGCTGTTGTCATCATCACTTGCAATGGACGGCTATTATTATAAATCTATAGAGTGAGTTTAGAGAGTTTGACACTATCTGCAAAACTGATTTGGCACATGACCTAGTCTAGTGAGCTTTAAATGGATACTCTAATCATTTAGAGTTAGGCAACACAAGACAGTAAGGAAGGGGAAATGAGTATAGATGCAATGAATCCTCAAACCATAACTGGTTATAAGAAACTCTCCAACCCATAACAAAGAATACACCTTGTCATTGACACAGAACAACAACCCGCTAAGTGTGGAGTAGCTTTCTGAGTTTGTAATAATCATTCTCCCCCCCCCCCCCCCCCCCCCCATTTAAAGCATTAAACATGAAAGACTGATGGCAATAGAAGAAAAAAACTGAGACAGCTTTAATATAAGTTGGCTGGGAAAGACATAAAAAACTGACTTTATTATTAACACCACGAGCCAAACGCACGATAAATATCATTTTTACACTTAATTATCGTGAAATTGCTTACCGTTCCATCAGCCACATCTATGATGACAGCATAGGTAGAGAGGTGACTGCATTCACAAGTCACGTAGTACTCCTCGCAATGGTCAGACTTTATGCTCACCCGACAGGTAGTGCTTGCTGTCTTACAGCCAGAAGTTGTCCATGTACCAGTTCTGGGAAAATAGGCCATCATGCTGAATGAAGTACACTTCAACAAATGTTTACCAGTATCACAGTCTACCTAAATGTCAACTAGCATCAACATCACAGTCTACCTAAATGTCAACTAGCATCAACATCACAGTCTACCTAAATGTCAACTAGCATCAACATCACAGTCTACCTAAATGTCAACTAGCATCAACATCACAGTCTACCTAAATGTCAACTAGCATCAACATCAGTCTACCTAAATGTCAACTAGCATCAACATCACAGTCTACCTAAATGTCAACTAGCATCAACATCAGTCTACCTAAATGTCAACTAGCATCAACATCACAGTCTACCTAAATGTCAACTAGCATCAACATCAGTCTACCTAAATGTCAACTAGCATCAACATCACAGTCTACCTAAATATCAACTAGCATCAACTTCAAAGTCTGTCTAAATGTCAAGTAACATCAACATCAGTCTACCTAAATGTCAACTAACATCAACATCAAAATCTACCTAAATGTCAACTAGCATCAACATCAAAGTCTGTCTAAATGTCAACTAGCATCAACATAAAAAATCTACCTAAATGTCAACTAGCATTAACATCAAAGTCTGTCTAAATGTCAACTAGCATCAACATCAAAATCTACCTAAATGTCAACTAGCATCAACATCAGTCTACCTAAATGTCAACTAGCTTCAACATAAAGTCTACCTAAATGTCAACTAGCATCAACATGAGAGGTAGGTTCTCGATGACATAGACTGCCTGGTGATAATGGTTTGGGGCATTCACAGTGTGTGGCCTATAGGAGTAAAATATGATGGATGATGAAACCTATGTTCAGTCACAACAAAAGCACAATAAGGCAGACAATGTTACTCACTTGTCATTGGCTGGAACCCATCGGGCACAGTACATATTGGTTCTGTTGTTAGGGAGCCGTAATCTCAATGTCAAAGTTATTGGATCCCTAATGAAACCCTCAATAATGCTCTCATTATCCGATACAACCAGTGAAAATATGGCACTATTCACTGTCATTGGACGATTTGTGCGTCTGAAATAAACAAAACTGAAGCTCAGGACAAATGAAAAGTATATTTACTGGTTCAGTGATACGAAGTAGTAGTGGTTGTAGTAGTAGAAGTAGTAGTTGTAAAAGTAGTTGTATTATTAGAAGTATTATGAGATGTAGTACTAGCAGCAACAGCAGCAGTAGTAGCAGTAGTCTGTACTTTAGGTAGTATATATTGTTGTAGGGGCAACAACAACAGCAGCAGTAGTAGCAGTAGTCTGTACTTTAGGTAGTATATATTGTTGTAGGGGCAACAACAACAGCAGCAGTAGTAGCAGTAGTCTGTACTTTAGGTAGTATATATTGTTGTAGGGGCAACAACAACAGCAGCAGTAGTAGCAGTAGTCTGTACTTTAGGTAGTATATATTGTTGTAGGGGCAACAACAACAGCAGCAGTAGTAGCAGTAGTCTGTACTTTAGGTAGTATATATTGTTGTAGGGGCAACAACAACAGCAGCAGTAGTAGCAGTAGTCTGTACTTTAGGTAGTATATATTGTTGTAGGGGCAACAACAACAGCAGCAGTAGTAGCAGTAGTCTGTACTTTAGGTAGTATATATTGTTGTAGGGGCAACAACAACAGCAGCAGTAGTAGCAGTAGTCTGTACTTTAGGTAGTATATATTGTTGTAGGGGTAATAGCAACAACAACAAAATTATAACAGAAGATATTATGTTTCTAAGAATCCACGTCACTGCACTCCGGGCATACCCATAGGTGCTCAGTCTCTCTCATCAAATGGCGTAAGGTTTGGATGCTGATGGTCCTTGTAGCTCGCTGGTTGTAAACTCTCACATTTCAAAATGTCACTTCTATTCATCACTAATGTGCCCATGATGGGAGCTTGTAAAGCCATGATGTCAGCTCTTTCATTGCCCTGAACCCCAGCATGAGCAGGACAGTAGATCCATGTCAACCCCTGGAGGATTGAGGCCTCAACGGGTGCTATCCACTCTTACCTAAGCCATCCCTTCTGAAGTATGGCTTGCACATCTGCCCTTGTTAGAAGTCTCAAGATATCCATTTCAGTGCTGAGGTAACTGCTTCCAACTTCATTCTCATACTGGAGATTGTTGACATGTATGCCCTACTGCGCTCAGCAATAACCTCTCACTCTAGCCGAGAAACCCCAGCCTGATGTCCTACTGATCCGTTGGTGTATTAAACAGCGTCACTCTCCTGCGTGTTCTCAGTTATCAGCTGATTTACCTCGTGCTCTTCTCTCCCGCTGCTCCATTCTCTGCATTCCTTGCCTAAGGTTATGATGGCTCTCTGGTACTCTATCATTCTATCACCAGTGTGGACCCATTCTTCCCCTTTGGCTATCATCTCAGCTGGAGTGACATGTCCGATTGTTGTCTCTGCCTGTGACATCCATGACGACCCTCTCTTGATCCCTTGATGTCTGAGATAATGCTGTGCAGAGAGTGCCGCATGTCTGTGGTGACAAGCATATAGGCTTTGACTTGTGCCAGTTTATGTCTGGATGTCACCGATAACAATCCCAACATGTACCGCATGTACCTTTACAATAGGGGTATCTCTAATGCAGCCCAGAACCAGTCGCATACCTTCATTCTGGATGCGTTCCAACCTTTCACACTGTGTTCTTGATAGTGTGAGGATGCCTAGTCCATAATTGATGACAGACATGACCTGACAAAATAGGATGAACAGGAGACGTTGTTCCAAGTCGACAGCAGCCATGGTCTTGAGTGCTCCTAACCCTCTCTTACATCTTTGTACGATGTGGTCAACATGGCAGTTATAGGATATATATCATTATAGGAAAGACTACGATCAAATGGAGCTTTGGTTGCTGCCCCACTGTGAGATTGCCTGCAAGGTTTCCTTGATGTCTTTGACCAACTCTTGCCTGTCTGAGCCAGTCTTGTATATTAGGATGTTATCAGCAAATGTCAACGTTCGCCATGTCACTGTGGGTTGAATATTGGCCACTTTTACTGTATAAAAGGGATTCCGTGGCGAAGTGGTTAAGCTGTTGGCCTCGTGATCAGGTGGTGTGGGTTCAACTCCGGACTCCGCCGTCTTTTTCACAGGTGCTTGATGAGGAGTCCCCTGCATCTAGTAGTTGCCCCTTAGTCGTCTTGTCCTTGACTTGCCACTGGGGTCAGGCGCCTCGAGACGAGAGAGTGAGGATAAAAAGTAGCGCAGTTAATCCTTACTAAAAATAGCGCTAGCAAAATTAATGATGCCATCATCGTCTACGATGGACGGCAGCTTTTGCCTTTACTGTGTAGATGTTGAACAGCACCGGTGAGAGCGGAGACTCTTGAGGCAGTCCTGGACACATTCACCTCAGTTCTGATGTCCACGATCCACACATAGCGCAACTGTTCTTTCCATCAGGGCAGCTGATATCCAACTAAACCACACTGCTTCAGACATGTAATTAAAGTCCTAAAATCGACACGGTTGTATGCATCTTCCAGGTCGAGTGCCACAGCAGATATAATAGTAATGTAGTAGTAATAGTAGCAGCAGAGGCAGCAGCAGCAGTAGTAGTAATAGTAGTAGTAGTAGTAAACACAATAATAATCATAATACAGTAGTAGTGGTAGTAACAATAGTAGTAGTAGTAGTAGTAATTGTAGTAGTAGTAGTCTTTATAGAAATCGTAGTGGTGATGGCAGCAACAGCTGTAATTAGTAACTGTAGTGTTAGTAGTAACAAAATAGTAGTATTAACAAAAGTAGTAGTAGTAATTATAGCAATGAAGCAGTAGTTATTGAAGGAGTTGTTACAGTAGTAACTGTAGCTATTTTTGTAAAAGAAGTATTAATAGTAGCATTTAGATGAAGACTTAAGAGAAAAGTAAACAATTACAAATGTCGACTAATAGGAAATAGCGGTAATTGAAGAGCAAGACAGATTACCATGCAATTGTCTATGATAAAAAAAACTCTTCTCTATTTGGCTTCATTTGAAGGATAAAGTCACTACTATAGATGACTGCTTACAGAAAGAATGCAGCAAAGCATTTTGTGTGCTCTTGCAAATGTAGATTCTGCAGTAATTACTTTACATAAGATTGCTAGCCTCGTGCACAGCTTCTTTTCAGCTGCCTTGTACAGCAATCATGGAGTGTTCCCATTTTTAACTCTCTGGGTACACACTGTTATTTTGTAACCTATGAAAGCTTTTATTACAGATGAGACAAAGAAAAACAACAATAAGAATATAAGAGCAATGAAATGGCAAATTGTACATCGTCTCATGATCAGAAACAAAATTATTGTGTCCCTTTCGCCTTGATTACTAATTAGGATGTTTTGAGCTGACTTTAGCACGCATTTTTTGTATATGGATGTACTATCCATAGGGGTGGGGAACTGAGACACTAGTCCGGTCAGACACAACATACTGACCAGGACATCGCATTAAGGCCAGGTATAATATACTGACCAAGACCACTATCTCTCTTCCATGTAGCGTCTGGAAACAGGCTGTTTTCAAGGGAGTCTGGCTACGATCAAGATGCTGAGTCTTGCATGAGCTGCAGTGACCAATAGCTGACTGCTAGCGTCAGGGTCAGCGAACCAGAGCTGCCAAGATCCTTCTACACCTCCACGCGGTGATCCTTGATAACAGGCTGCAACAGGGCAGACTGGCTAAGGAGAATGGATCAAAGTGGGAAGACTAATCTGGTACTCAAAAAAAAAAAGCCTGCTGCAGAAGACGGATATGTCGGGCCGAAAAGTGCAAAGCTGTAAACTAGCGACACAGCGCATTCCGCTCTCCGGACTACATTCTTCTACTTTCAAAGCCCTGTTCAGAGCTTGTTAGCAGGAGATTGAGAATGAATGCAGAAAAAGAAGACAACGAATAAGGCAGTCTG
Organism: Ariolimax columbianus; assembly: GCA_036924085.1. NCBI lineage: Eukaryota > Metazoa > Mollusca > Gastropoda > Stylommatophora > Arionidae > Ariolimax > Ariolimax columbianus. Next base: position 47,973,605 of record JAVGWX010000009.1, read on the forward strand.
GCTGATGAGATATGGATCAATGTGATCTCAGTAGTAGTGAACATTATGCAGATGAAGTCAAGCATAGCACAACCACCCGGAGAACCATGGTCCACCTTCATCAACAAGCTCAGGATGTGAAGTAAGCTACTAGAACCTGCCACTAACGCCCTTTCTAGGGTGCTCAAAGAGTAAACATACTTATTGTGGGCATTCAACAACAACCCACAGCAGCACTACCTCACTGAATCTGAACAAATGTATGTTGATTATGCAGTCCCTCCTCAAACGAATTCATTATGTCTATTTTGCTATGGTCATTACAAGCTATCATGATACATGTCTTACAGGCACCACTTACCTGATGGTAGAATCTGTGTTCACAGAAACATGCTTGCCAAAGTCTCTGTAGACCACATAACCAAAATAAGCCTTGGACATGTCTGGGTCAGGCAAGGCGCCTGAGAAAATAAATTTACTGGTAACAATCATGACAGGGACGGCAACAGAAAAACAATATAGCACATACATACCAAATTCAGATGATAACTTGTACATAAGAGCAATCAAAACAACCAGAAAGAGTAAAACATATGAACAATAAAAAAATTGACACCTGTAAATTAGATTGTGCATGGCCGCTGGGTTTTCCATCCTGTAGATATTTTCAACCATGAACACTTCAATAGATATGGGACAGGGTTTGATGTAATGTGTTGAAAACCTATGCAGGGAGCTGAAAAGGTTTTGATTGATTGATTGCCTAAATGACCTCAATGAAGCAAGTGTGGCCGTAGGCCTTAAATTAAGAGAAAGAAAACCCAATACATACTGAACCCTTTTTGCCCACAACAGGAACTGCAGCTAGGAACTTATCGTGAATTTGTACGTTTATATGTGCCAAGATAATACACAATCTGCACATACATAAATAATGTGCTTCAGGACAAAAAACAACCACAACAGAAAAATGCAGGAATGAGTAGGTTACTTAAGAAAGTCATTACTAGACTGTGGTCCAACTGAAAGTAGCTATGGAAATCGCATTTATACACAATTTCCAAAGTTCTGTAACTTTTTAAACGGATCTCGTATCTAAAGAAAGCAGTTTTCAGTCTGGGGTTATTGGTATCTCCATTGAGCTTGTACAGGAAAGGTCATATATCTTTCTCTGTTCCTCTTATATGGAACACTTTTAGAGCAGATGTTCAGTGGTCATTATATCAGTACCACAAACACATTCATCTATCAGATTGTTGAATAGACGATACCTTAATCTGTTGTGGCCTATGCCAAGTCTAAAGATGACCATTTATTCAATTATGTCCAGTTGGTAATATAATCAATATTTTTCTTGCCCTAGATGCTCCTGCTTACCAATAGTTCCTGCATCACCACTTGCTAAGCTTCTCCATAAATTATATTTACAACAGGATAGAAATGAAAAGGGAAACAAAATAAATAAGGATTACCTTTACTCGTAGCAGGCGGATGAAACAGCGAAGGAGGGAATATAACAGACGCCTCCTTGTCCACTGAGCCTTTCTTGACATTGTTGTCATACTTTGGTATGGTAGCCCCTGTGAAGTTGTAGATGTTGATCCAGTCTGCTCCCAACACTGGTTATGGAAGAAAACAATACATAATCAATATACACCATTAATTCAGAATTTCGATTACAATTTTCATATCAGATGTTAGCATTTTGATTAATTAAATTGTAAATTGTCTTTTTTTTAAAAATCTCTTTGATGGGATCTGTGATACTGATTTATAAGGTTGAATAAAAATGTCAATTGCCTACAGTCACTTTTGTTTTAATTTCCCAAAAAAATCTAATAGACTAGTACCCTAATCAATCAGTAACATGACTTTGTCACAAGTCAAGTTGTAACCTGAAATTCATATTTCTCACCCATATCATCTGAGACAGCTTCAAATGTTCCGGACTGTGCTTGTGGCAGAAGTTGGACAATTTTGGTGACAAACTTCTCAAACAGGTTCATAAGGTGTGTGGCTCCACCTGTCAATTTCCCCACCTGTTGCCAATACTCAGTGTATTTTTCATCTGTTACGTTGCTCATGACAACCAGCAGCTTCTGAAAGACGATTAGGCATGAAAAATGTTAATGTCTTTAAACTGGTTTAGAAGACTGCAGAGTTTGTATACAACCAGTTTGTTTTACCTTCACTTTATCTAAAAACTATGGGCATACAATCTGAATGCATTAATTGACCCTGCCTCCAATATTTCCTGTGATAATGCATTCCAAGCATTCACCACTCTCTGACTAAAAAAATATTTCCTAGTATCTAATCCGGACCTTTCTTTAATTAATTTATAGCTGGGCTCTATTATTCTTGTATGCGGCTGTACATTGAAAAACTTGTTATATTCTAATCTATCCTTTCCCTTCATTATCTTATAAACTTGTACTAAATCACCTCAAATTATTCTCTTCTCTAGTCTTTCTTCATAACTATAATATGGAATCCCACTATCAGTTTTGTCAACTCATTATAAGATGGCATTATAGACTATAACTGAAAAAGCAACTCTATTTCAGTAAGTTTCTGAACTTCACATGTCTGTGAATAATCAATCAATCAAAAAAAAAGCCTTTAAACTACCAGAGGAGCATAGGTCATCAACAGACAACTACTAAGCAGTCCTATCCTGAGCCAACAGTGTTAGCTCACTTCACGACTTCCTAGTTTTTCTAATGTTTGATTCTGGCTTACTTGTCCATGTATGCAGTGGCCTGCCACTCATACTCTTGCCAAGATAAATCCAAAACAGAGACTGCCTTATAATGCTATCAGCAGGATGCCTTAATGTATTAGCTATCCAGCACTGTTGATGATGTTGAATGTCTATTTCTATAGACAGTTGTCCAGTTCTGATTAATAGATCGGTATTAGAGACCTTATCATACCATTTCAGCCATTCAACCCAGTGCACTGATGACAGCCTGTATCTTCTGTCAGCGACTTGGTAGATCAACATGTCTCAGAGACATACAATAGCAATGATTTCACATGAGCTTCAAAAACTTCAATTTGATATTAGAACCAATCACCCATGATCGCCATAAAGACCCTAACAAAATGTAAAGTTCCTTCACTGTTCTAACTCTTAGGCCAATATCCGTTTTCGTACCACCTAGCTTGTCTATCCCCAGATTGATGAGTCTCTCCACATCTTGTATAAAATCATTCCTTAATGAAATCCGATTGGTGGTAGCTGCACTCAAACTCTTTATGTTAGTTTTGTCCCAGTGTGTGTACAGGCGCGGGTCTTTCGACTGCACATCAATCATATTTCAATTACTTATCCTGAATCTGTGAATACCAATAAACTATACTTAATACAGCAGACCATTTTATATTAACAATCAAAGCCTATCGCTCCTCTCTGTGAATAGGTCATTAACCACATCTTGCCAGCATACATGGTCCTGGGCTGCTCTTCCTGCCTACCTCCAGGTGTAACCATTTAACCATAGTTCCCTCTCACATCCTCTAAGCATTTTAGGACTACCTCTCTTTCTCGCCCTTTGGGGATTCCATGTGAGAGCCTGCCTGAATATGTTGGAATGTGCCATCCTCAGTGTATGTCCTATCAAGTCCCATTTTCTTCTCTTAATTTGTTCTCCCAGTCGCTGTTGTTCGTTTCTTTCCCATAAATTCTTCATTCCTCACCAAGTTTTGCTACTTAATGCCTATTATTCTTCAAAGGTGGGGAGATGAGACATTCTCTCCCTTGTACGAAGCAACCCCTTCTCTCATCTGAACAAATTCAAGTCTCATTTCACCTGTCCAAATCCAACCCTTCTCCCACCTGTACAAACCCAACCCTTCTCTCCCATGTGCAAATCCAATACTTCTCTCACATGTACAAAGTAAATCCTCTCATGTACAAATCCACCCCTTCTGTCACGTACACAAATTCAACCCTTATCTCACCTGTACAAACACTCATCTAATACCAATTACCTGTATAAAGTCCCGATACTGTTGACTGATCATGCCAAGACCAGTTTGAGAGATCTCGTAGCTAAGCGTCACATTGGTAAACCTATACACCATCATTATGTCTCCACCATATATAGGAACGGTGGTATATGACACATTTTTCAGCAGCCCAATTGTGAAGTCAGCTATGTAAGGACTGATGACACCAGCTTCAAAGTCTTGCAGCTGAAATAAACAGAACATCGCATTAAAGCAAACAGAAGATCCATACCATTAGTAGCCTAAATAAGCTCAAATTAGTGCTCAAATGGGAACAGACAAACAACAAAACTGTAATGACTAAATAGTCTTCATCAGGGGTGAAGGGACAACACAATGAAAATATCCCACCAAGCTAAATGATAAAGATGGCAATGGAGAGGACAGATTGGGACACTAGTGCGATCATACATGAGTAGAGTTTTTTTTTTTTTTAAAGTTGAGGAATAAAGGTCGCTTGCCCCTACATTTGATTGATATAAAAAAAGTAAAAAAAAATGTAGCTGTGAGATAAATGTAGAGAATCCTATGTCAGAAACTCTTAAATGAGATGAAGTGCTAGAGACTTGATTATGGTAGGCTTTCAGTTTGATGAGACTGGGGGGACCAATGATGAGTCTGGGTGGTCATTTCCCTGATGCCTGAGTCAAAACCCATTTCCACAGGTAACTTATTTAATGTTTTTATACTGGTTTAGAAGACTATGCAGAGTCTGTAAACAAACAGTTTCATTTACATTTCCTTGCTCTAAAAGCTATGTGTATACAATCTATTCGTAAGTGCATTAATTGTCCCTGCCTCCACTACTTCCTGTATTCCAAGCATTCACCACTCTCTGACTAAAAAAATATTTTCTAATATCTAATCTGGACCTTTCTTTAGTTAATTTATAGCTATTCCCTCTTGTTCTCATAGGTGTATTTTGAAAAAAAACTTGCTATTAGTCCTATTTATCCTTTCCTTTGATTATCTTATAAACCTGTATTGTCACCTCAAATTCTTCTCTTTTCTATACTCATGATTAAATTGATTCTCTTGTACCATGGGTTGGTGAGGTCTTTTTGGTATCTAGTGCTTTATAGCTTCTAAACGATTGCTAGACCTGCCCCATGTCTAATGTTCCTCAAACACCTCTGGCAGGTTACAGTGTTACTATTCTTTGCTCCCCTTTCAGGACTCTGTAACACAAGGTGTTCAACCATTTATTCCTTCCTTATTGTCAAAGTTGGTATCTGAGTAGAGCCACTTCAGATCTCTAAAAGCAAAGTGTTCCAGCTCCTGGTATGGATTACCCATTCCACCCAACTGTAAATTGTCTTAAAGTTAGGGACAGTAAAACAGTGAGTAAAGAAACTATTCACACCAACTGAGACCTGGTACAATGAAGTCTCAAACACTTCATCCCAAACAGCTGCATATGCTAGGGGACTGTCTCCCTTGGTACTTAGCTTTATTGTATAAGTGTTGATACATACTGTGCCGCGGGTACCAAGATGCAGCAGTGACAGCAGCCAGCGACTCATATCTGGCTGATTGCATCAGAGTCAGAAAATCACAGCTTACCAAGACCCTATTCTGCTTCCAAGTAACAGCTCCTGAAACAGATTGCACGCATGCAGTCTGCTCAAGAGAATTTGGAGTGAAGAGGGAAGGCCAACCTGGTACAAAACATGCTGTGCTGATATCGGATGTGTCAGGCCAAAAGGCCCATATATCGCAGCCTCTCTGTAAATTATGACAGTCAGTCCTTTTCAGGATGAACATCAAAGAAAAAGTAATATGTCTTAAAATGTATCATAATCTGAGAATAATAAAGTGACACCAAAACTCTAAAATGTATCATAATCTGAGAGTAAGTAAGTGACACCAAAACTCTCAAATGTATCATAATCTGAGAGTAAGTAAGTGACACCAAAACTCTCAAATGTATCATGATCTGAGAGTAAAGTGACACCAAAACCCTATATTGTATCATGATCTGAGAGTAATAAAGTGACATCTCAATTTCAACACATGAGATGACTTTAAGAGACACAATACATCTGTCTAGGGTAGAAGACCCCTCATCTCACGGTAATTACACACCTTACAAATAGGCAATATATGCTGTGTGTACAGGAATAGTCTAAAGATTAAAGAAAGCTCTAGAAACATGAATGAATAATTGATTTCACAGGGAAATTTGATTAAGAATAAATAAAGAGAGAACAATGGAAGAGGAATTAGAAAACGTGACAGATCAATGGGAAGTAAAGAAAAAAGAGGTAACTACAGAACTATGTAGGAAGAATATAAAAAAAAGATAACACAATGGAAGATGTAGAAGAAAAAGATAGTACAATGGAAGATAATAAAAAGATGAAATAATGGAATTGAAGAAAAATAGACTGGATAGCAGAAGAAAAAGTGATTGAACAATAAAAAAGAAAGAAGAGGAAAAAATTGAAGGATAAGAATACAAAAAAACAACCGTGGAACAGAAAAAGACAGACCAATAAATGAGCAAAAAGGAAAAGATGCTGACCAACGAAAGAACAAGACAAACTACAGAATTAAACAAAAAGATGAAAAAGAGACCGGACAATTGAACAACAAGAAATAAATCAATGAAAACTCATAAAAGGGAGATCAAACATAAGAAATAGAGATAGACCAGAAGAACAACTAATAGTTCAATGAAAGAAGAAGAATATTTAACAAAAACAACTGACCTGTCCCTCGTATCTCAAGAAACTGTCACTGGTACATGCAAACAGATCAGGTTTCAGCCAACTACTTTTCTGAGTACATTTCCTTTTGGCAGTTCCTGGAAGAAGACAATTAATAATATGGGATGTCATTAAATAGTTTTGTACCCCGAGGGGTGTCCATTTTATTTTTTCAGAGTTGGTTCCATTGCCTACAATGAGTAGGTTTACTCTTTTGTGTGTTGTGCAATGGACGTTAAGTGGCGGGTTGCAGTAGCTTTCCTCACATCCAGAGCGTGCTGATGAAGGTGGACCGGGGTCCTCCAGGTGTTGGTGCTATGCCTGGCTTCATCTGCGTGTCACTCACTACTACAGGGATCATGTCGATCCCTCACCTTGTTAGCCAGGCAGCCATGAAAACAGCCCATTTTCAGAGAGGGCTACTAGGAAGCCAGCTGTAGTGGCAGACCTATAATTCAGATGGAGTAAAAATGGGACAGAACACTGGTTTTGATATAAAAACGGCTGAATCGAAAACGAGACCACTTGTGGCCATCTCGATAACAATACAATGGCTATTTGGACTTGAAACAATTTTTTCAGTTTCACGTGGATTTGGAAGGTTATCCCATTATTGAGGGGGATAGAAGTTAAGTTGTTGCAACAAACTTGTCTGAGGTAGGTCTGTTTAGTTTGTTTATGTAGATGTTATAAATACATTTTTAGTGGAAACTAACAGATATGCCAATCTGGTTAGGAACACTAGTAGTGCTTCGTAGCAATTTCATGAATTGAAAGACCACTGGTGTACCCAAAAATGTAAGTCTAAATGTTTGTGGCATAATAAAAGAAATATGGAAACTACAAGGTGAAGATACAGTTATAATTGTTAGCACTCATAAATGCATTCAGTAACATGTCAGAAATAAATCGATGATAACTGAGATCAAACTAACCAGTTGCACCAATTGGGCAGTCCTGCTTAGCTTCCAAACCAAAAGCAATCTGGTCCCACCATACACCTTCAGCATGGTTTCTTGGACAGTCATCGTAGGACACTGCAGATATCCAAAGTCACAGATACATTAGTTATGTAAGGTTCAGTACTAAAACAGTGTGTGATGTTAACATGTTCTCTGTAAACTTGAACAATGAGTCTGAATCTGTGTTACATAAAACCATATTAATTCAGTAGTGACTTACCTAATTGTTCAGTAGTGACTTACCTAATTATTAGTGTAAATATACTCAAGTATTATTTGATTTTAAAGACCCTATGCCACCATGTGAGTATAATAAACTGTAACAATCACACACACAACACCTGGACTAAGTCAAGTTCACATTACACACACAACATCTGGACTGTCAAGTTTACATCACACACACAACACCTGGACTAAGTCAAGTCACCATCACACATACAACACCTAGATTAAGTCAAGTTCATATCACACACATAACACCTGGACTAAGTCAAGTTCACATCACACACACAACACCTGGACTAAGTCAAGTTCACATCCCACACACAACACCTGGACTATCAAGTTCACATCACACACACAACACCTGGACTAAGTCAAGTTCACATCAAATACATAACTTGACAAGGAGACTCACCAAGGCAGGTAACTACTTCCACATATGCTGTATCATTGAGCTTCTTCTGTGTATTGGTCACAGCTGCAAAGATGCTGTCACACTGATCACACCGTCGACCTACCACCCCGTCGAAGCACTTGCACTGGCCAGTAGTGGGGTGACAAGTCAGGTCTCTAGAACCCAGTCTGTAACAGTCACAGGGGTAGCAGGTTGTTCCACCAGGCGGTAGGTAGTGCAATGCCTTTAGAAAGAATTTCAGGAGAGATAATATTAATTATTTGCCAGGCAGAATCTATTCTGGGATCCCCAGGGCAACTGAAGGGGGGGGGGGGGGGGGGGGGGGGGGAAACTAAAGCGCTTATGGAGAAGAGCTCAAGAAAAACATGAAACAGAGAAGGCATGGAATGAGCTGGAGTAGTTGGCTCAGGACATGAGCAATTGGCATGTATTTGATAAAGACTTGTCATTTATACCGAACCGAAACGATTTTTATTGATTAATTTGGTAACATTAATTTCTGTCCTTTAAGCAACATAACATATTTATAGGGGACTCAGTGGTCTCGAGGTAAGTACCTTGTGTGCCGGAGGTCATGGTTCGAATCACGGTTAAGACTGGAATTTTTTCACGTGGATCTTCTGGTAAAATTTCCCAGATATCTGGGTAGTCAGATCGAACTTCCGTGGTCAGTTTAGAACATGTTAAAAATTTCTTGGCAGTTAAAATCTAAAAGAGTAGGCTTAACAGCAACTGCCTGGACAAAATTCAAAATTCCAGTTAAAAATCTACCCAAATTAATTGTACCATCCTTCAGGGCTAGTAAGCCACAGGAAGTTTAAAATACCTACTAAAGATAGCCGATAACCTTCAGCTACCTGGCAACAGACATTAACATGCCTGTTTGAATATCAGCATTCCAAGAAACATATTAAAAAAACTTTTAAGACAATTTTTAATGCCTTGGAGAGATATGTGTCTTATTCTTGGAAAGCTTCTAAATAAATTAGTATTGACAAATAAGAATAAATTAGTATTTGAGCTTACTAAACTATAATTGTATATCAATGTCCTTTATTCATGAGGAAGAACTAGACTGAATGTGCCCTCTGAGAGGCATGCTTCATTCTCCCTATCTGTAAATGGGTACCTAATTGGCTGTTAGCAAGGAAGTGAACTGGTCATTTATACCTCACAAAGAGCTGATTTAGTAGAATGTCTCCAACACTTCATTAATGACAGCAGTGTCTGTTATAGAACTTACATTTACCTTTTACCCTACTATGCATGTTGTAAGAGACAATTAAGGAGGATTGTGTATGGGGCTGGCGACCTAATCATGTAAAGCAAAGTGCTATATACATCCACACTGCAAGAACACATAAATGCTGTAATGGTGGCCTCCATGCTCCCGTTCCAGTAAGCAAAGCTGGATGTGAAGGACATTTTTGCAATGTGTAGTTATTTATGAGTGGTGGTGGTGGTGGTGGGGGGGGGGGGGGGGGGGGGGGATAAACCTTCCCATACCACTATGACATGACATGACATAACATATGACATTAGCTTACCTTACAGGCACAAGTGCCATTGTCTTTATTACATGACTCTTCAAAACCCTGATCCTGGGCACAGTTACAAGGGCCACACACTGGCTTGCCCCACCAGGCGGTAGGGCAGGTCAGAGGTGCCTGGTTCTCACAGTACAGGCCACTCTGCCTGACACCACATTCACAGTAGTAAGAGTTCTGTCCATCCTCTGGCTGCCTACACTCTGCCCAGTTCTTGCAAGGATTGTAGTTCATACATACATCTAGGCATTTCAGACCAGTAGTTCCTATAGAACAATAATACAATGGTCATAATTCAAGACTCACCAAAGTGGTACATGGGGTGAAAGGAATAAAATCCATGTAACCTTCTTTGCATGTTGCAAAATATTACTAAAAGTTCTGTGTGCAACAACCTCACCATGTAAAAACCATTGCTATAAAACTGCACTGCAAATTACAAATCAGGCTTTTCTACCTGCCAAAGACAGATGTGTCGGAACAAAAGGTGCAAATATCCCAGTCAAGCTGTAAAGTAGCAACACAACATTCTCTGGACTACATCCTGCTACTTGCAAAGCCCTATTCAAGGCTTGGTAGCAGGAAATTGAGAATGAACGCAGAAGATGAAGAAGGCTTTCCTAAAAGCTGGTTAAGGTAAACCCAATACCGTGTTGGACATATGCTTCAACAAATGGTTGGAGTCAGTCTTTCCTAACAGCTGGTTAGGGTAAACCAAATAAACCAAATGTTGTGTTGGACATATGCTTCAACAAATGGTTGGAGTCAGTCTTTCCTAACAGCTGGTTAGGGTAAACCAAATAAACCAAATGTTGTGTTGGACCTTTGCTTCAACAAATGGCTGGAGTCGGTTTTTCCTAACAGCTGATTAGGGTAAACCAAATGTCATGTTGGACCTATGCTTCAACTAAGAGTGACGAGTTTTTGATTTATTAATGAAACCTTAACAAGAATGTTGTTAAAAGGAAATATGGCTGTGCAGAGGACTAGCAACCTTATCACATAAAACCATTAACTGTTGAAGCCACCACAGAAAGTGCTCCTGTAAAGTGGCCAGCTGTAGCGATGGTCAAATGCTTCAGGTGGAGCGAAGACACTAAATGAATGAATTCAATATTGCGACCACTCTAACAACAATAAGCAATCTCTGGACCATGTAAACTAGTGTTTCTCAATGTTATTAATATGTTCCCCTCAAAGATGTCATACCATATCTCTCTTAGGCCTCATGAAGAAAACAAGTATATCAGAATAAAGGGTAAGTGCTAAAACAAACAACAACTCATAACAAGGGACAGCAAATAAATGTAATGCTCAAAAACAACAACTCATAACAAGGGACAGCAAATAAATGTAATGCTCAAAAACAACAACTCATAACAAGGGACAGCAAATAAATGTAATGCTCAAAAACAACAACTCATAACAAGGGACAGCAAATAAATGTAATGCTCAAAAACAACAACTCATAACAAGGGACAGCAAATAAATGTAATGCTCAAAAACAACAACTCATAACAAGGGACAGCAAATAAATGTAATGCTCAAAAACAACAACTCATAACAAGGGACAGCAAATAAATGTAATGCTCAAAAACAACAACTCATAACAAGGGACAGCAAATAAATGTAATGCTCAAAAACAACAACTCATAACAAGGGACAGCAAATAAATGTAATGCTCAAAAACAACAACTCATAACAAGGGACAGCAAATAAATGTAATGCTCAAAAACAACAACTCATAACAAGGGACAGCAAATAAATGTAATGCTCAAAAACAACAACTCATAGCAAGGGACAGCAAATAAATGTAATGCTCAAAAACAAAAACTCATAACAAGGGACAGCAAATAAATGTAATGCTCAAAAACAACAACTCATAACAAGGGACAGCAAATAAATGTAATGCTCAAAAACAACAACTCATAACAAGGGACAGCAAATAAATGTAATGCTCAAAAACAACAACTCATAACAAGGGACAGCAAATAAATGTAATGCTCAGAGCCACTGATCTTAACCTAAACATTGTTACCAAATTATTTTAATTAAAATATACTACCCCTTTAGTATTCTAAGACTCTCAGTACTATCTGTGCTCATCATTGCATAACTTGCAATAGATCCATATTTTTCAGTTCCCATTGGAACATAAGGCTGCAACTGCTCATAAAGATTACTATTCTGATGTAATCTCAATCAATAGCAGTCACTCTTGGCAAATTCAGTGTATTTTATAATGCATTTAGAAAAAAAAAAATAATTGCCATTACAATTCGAGTATAATTTTGGTGCCGAAGTCAACAAAAGGATAGCAGTCTGTGAATCTTAGCAGGCTGCTTGTGTCATGATCAGTGAATTAGAGCTGACCAAGATCCTATTCAATGCTCAATTAGCAGCCTGGAAACAGGTTGTATTCATAAATTCTGACTGAGAATACAGATAAAAGGGAAGACAAACTGATCAATGAATTTGCATCAAAATTTGTTTTAAAACAAGTTGGCGAAACATGTAAAGACACATACTTAAAGGATCTGTGGAATGTGATGTGTAGGATGAAACTGTTGTACAATTTTCAATGTATGGGCTTGTGGTTTGTCATGATGGAGTTGCAACTCGTCATTCTCAAAATGCTGGCTTATTGCTATGAATTGTGTCCATCGCATGTCACACAACTTGAATGAACTGAAACTAATGTATAAATCTTAGACAACTCACTAATTTCCCAGCACAGCTGCACTCACAAGTTAGACACTGTTTTCACTTTTGCTGATTATGATCCTTGCAGACCATTCATCACTCTCAACACTTTTGTAGCCATCTTTAAAATGTTTATAACTCTCTAGTATCGCATCATACAATCGTCCCCATAGACTGCTAACTTTAATTATGTGTCATTATATGTTTTGACAAGTTTTAACAAAATCTGAAGCAAATTCGTTGATGAAAACTCAACAAATGAGGTTCACATACACACAAGGTAAAAGCACTAGAAACAAACCAGATCAGCAGGATAGATGTGACTCAGGCTACATGGACATTAGGTTTGAATGTCAAGTCTAGCAACTTTTGGATTTATCCTGCAGTTTTGGAATTATGATTTTTTGTTCACACCTCATACACTCGTGCTCCATCCTTTTCAGGCATCCGTCCCTCCCTGCATGATCCACATTTGTGGATGACTGCTAATTCATCTGTTCAAACGTAAAATTATGAAGATGGTGATCCCTTCTGCTTGTTCACTGTGGAGTGAAGGGTTCTAAGTGCTTTGAAACTGATATCTGCAAAGAAGTCAACTGTGGTACTAGTTCCATACTCCTACAAGAACAAAATTAAAAAGGAGGTTTAGTGAAGTTATAAGGCTATTCCTAATTTTCTGACTTGACGTAGCCATTTCTTTTCTGCCATGGGGTGTAGATGTCATCTTGCCCTTTCCTTGTGGATTATAATTTTTACAGGGTGGTGCAGCTGGCACCTATGACTAAACCTCATTAGCAGCCTGGCAAGTTACAGTGTTACTATTCTTTTCTCTTCTTTCAACCAAGTAAAGTATCTTACCTGGTGGACATTTACAACTGTAGCTGTTCCACTCGTCTTCACACTGCCCGCCTCCACATGGATTTGGTTCACACACACGAGGGCCAGAACAGCCACCCTCTACGTTTGTCTCAAATGGGCTAGTCAGGAATGACTGTGCACTGTTGCCCACGCGAATATCCTGCATGAATACATAATGAACACTCACAAACTCAGCTCAGCCAAAACATACCACAGGGTCACTGTAATTACTTCCCCAATAGACAGGATCTTATGGTCTCTTATTGGGGATGAACGAATAAGGCCACTGCACCTCCATGCCTATCACAGAAGGTGAGCAAAGAGAGCTATGCATGGGGCTTGTAACCTCATCATGTAAAACAAACTGCTACGAAACCACCATTGCAAGAGCGCACAAAGTGCTGTGGCACAGGTTTTCTAATGGGAGCCAGCTGTAGTGGTAGTCTTATACTCCGGTTGAAATGAAAAAGGACAAGTAGAAGACTGCAACTACTTCAAATGACTAAAATAACTGCTTTCATCTAAAACTTTATCTTAGCTTTGCTAGTTTTTCAGTCAGCTCTTCTTCTTCTCCTGGGGGAGGAACCTACCTTCTACCAGGCGCGTCAGCAGGGTTGCGTATTGCTGAAAGGCCTCCTTATTTGGAGGTTAGCTGCGAATAAATAAGCAGCCGTGGACAAAAACGGGTCGGCAGGCATGGAGGCTGTAAGGAGGCAGCCCCTCCACCATGCAAAGACACAACAGGCTAATCACCTGTTTGTCTTAAAAAAAACCGATTACAAGTTACAACTTGAAGAAAACCGGACTGACCTCAACAGGCGAGAAAAAAGGACCACGATTTACGGAACATGGAATGTACGAAGTATAAACGGAAAAGAACATGAACTTATAAAGGAGATGAAGAGAGCAAAATTGACAGTCCTGGCACTTACAGAAACAAAGAAAAAGGGACAGGGCGTTCTGGGCCATGACGGCAACATGCTATACAACTGCGGAGTTCCCATGAGTGAACGAGCCAGAGCAGGGGTTGGATGTATAGTGAATAGTAACAACAAAGCAAACATTAAAGGATGGAAATTCATTTCAGAACGACTGATGGTTCTAAGTCTACAAGAGGAGGATAGTCAAATGGATATCGTCACTGTGTATGCACCAAAACGAAGATGAGAGCACTGACATTAAAGATTAATTTTATGAGCTCCTTCAAAGGACCATTGACGATTGCCATAATGAAATACTTCTCCTTGGAGACTTCAACGCAAGAGTTGGAAACGACTATTCTAGATGTGATGGAGTGATCGGTAGGTATGGAGAAGATGTCTTAAATGACAATGGAAAACGACTGCTGATATTCTGCAGAGACCAAAACCTTGTCATTACAAATACTAGGTTTCCACACAAGCGTATCCATGCCTACACAAGATGCGAGCCGGCAAGAAATGAAAGATCTATAATTGACTATGAGATAGTGAGGAAAACTGATTTCAAGCTTGTAAAGGATGCTAGAGTGTTCAGTGGACCAGAGATAGGAAGCGACCACTACCTAGTTAAAATAAAGAGAGAAATTGAAAAACACTATCCAGCCAGGCAACACCCATCAGCAAGCATGAAACAATACACGAGGAGAAAATAAAATTAAGGCTTACAAACTACGAGAACCAGATGTTAAGAGGAGATACCAAGGGCTCATAACAAACAGCAATAGAAAGGATAGAGGAATCTGAAGAAGATTTGGAAATGCTCTGGGTAAAATTCAAAGACATCCTCAAAGAGGCTGCAGCAGAGGCATGCGGTCAAACCAAAGAAGGGTGGAAGAGAAAGAGTACACCATGGTGGACAGAAGAAGTGAAAACAATAATACGAGAAAAGAAAAAGGCATGGAAGCAATACCTAGGGGCAAGGAATACAGAAGAACAAACAAAGAAATATAAAGAATATGTAAATTTTAGAACAGAAGCAAAGAAAACTGTGCTCAAGGCCAAACAGAAATCCTGGGAAGAATTTGGAGAGAAACTGGAAAATGATGCTGGAGAAAACCAGAAACTGTTCTACAGGACCTTAAAGAACATGTGGAAGGAAAAAGAATGCCCCCTGAAATTTGTTAAAGATAAACAAGGTGCGCTGTTGAGCGCTCCAGAAGAGGTAATGAACAGATGGAAAGAATATTTCTCAGATCTCCTTGGAGTGGAGGAAAACCAAGCTCTGAAAGTAACAGTCCCAATTTAAGAAGAGTGAGCCATCGAGGGAAACAATAATATCACAATGGAAGAACTAAAGGCTGCATTGGAGAAAATTAAGATTGGTAAAGCAGCAGGACATGATGGTATAACACCAGAAATGGTTAAATACATGGGAGCGGCAGGAGAGATGCTATTCATGAAGATTCTCAAGGCAGCTTGGCGCCACAAGAAGTTACCAAGAGACTGGGAGGTTGCAATAATAATACCAATATTTAAAAAGGGCGACAATCGACAATGTGAAAATCACAGAGATATTTCCCTTCTCAGTGTCCCCGGGAAAGTCTACTCTAGGATTCTAGAACGGCGATTGAGAGGTCTAGCAGAGCCAAACATGGATGAAACTCAATGTGGGTTTAGGGCAAACAGAAGTACTCAAGACCTTATCTTTACACTCAGACAGCTAAGTGAAAAGGCTCTTGAATATGATAAAGAGATGCATCTCTGTTTTTTGGATTTGGAGAAAGCATTTGATAAAGTTCCTTGGGACAAACTCTGGGAGTGCCTGACAAGGAAGAACATCCCAGGACCCCTGATCTCTGCCATACAGAGTTTCTATAAAACATGCAGAAATTATGTGCGGACATCAAATCAAAAGTCAGGAGAGTTCAAGACCACTAGCGGAGTAAGACAGGGGGACATTCTATCACCGTACCTTTTCATACTCCTCATGGATGAAGTCATCAAAGCCTGCAAGGAACGGACAAAAAAGTATGAAGTAGGGTACTGGAAGATGAGACCAAGTTACATATCGGAACTTGCATTTGCAGACGATGTGGCCCTGATCATGAAAACCGAAGCACATCTCCAGATCAACTTGCAGGTCTGGGAAGAAGAGTTGAAGAAGAGAGGAATGTACATCAGCAACTCCAAAACAAAAACCATGGTGATCGCCAGAGATGAAAAGAGACATCAGATAACCCTGGGAACACGAGCACTGGAGCAGGTCAGCAACTTTAAATATCTAGGAGTGGTAATAGACAGTAGGGGAGGAATCAAAGAGGAGTTAACTGCACGAAGGGCAGCAGCAATAAACAGAGGTTTCCTCAGTAGAAGAGAAATAAGCAGGAAAACAAAGATGGATGTATACCGCTCGACCTATGTGCCTGTCCTGACATATGGATGTGAGTCATGGGCAATGACTACAGCTCAAGAAAGGCAATTACAAACTTCAGAAATGAGGTATCTAAGAAAGGCGGTTCAGGTGACGAAAAGGGACAAGATCCGTAACCAGACAATACGTAGCAATCTTGAAGTTCAACCCCTGCAGACACGAGTGGAGCAGTCCCAACTACAGTGGTTTGGCCATGTCTGTAGAATGGAAGAAGATCGGATACCAAAGCGGTCATGGGAGATCAAAAGTCAAGGACGCAGACCCCGAGGACGTCCCAAAGTACGTTGGGAAGACAACATACGACAGTCCCTAAGTGATGGAGGGCTGGATTGGAAAGAAGCCAGGAAAAAGACGCCGCATAGAGCAGTGTGGCGTTCTCTTTGGCAAACCTCTACACCTCAAGGTAGAAGAGGAGCGACTAAGTAAGTAAGTAAGTCTTCTTCTTCTCTGATCCCCAAAATGATTCAGTGTCCTATTCCTGTATCATATATTTGGCACTGTTTCTAGATCTTTCTTTGAAGACCAGAAGGCCTATCCTTATTCAGCAGGATTTAGGCCTGAGGGAATGACAGGATGTGCTTTGCCAGTGGTTGGAGATTTGTATACCCTATAGCGGTCAAGATCCAACCTTGGTACTGACGTTTATTGTACATATTTTAAATTGCACATGTCAATCAAGCAAGCAATGCCAGCCGTTCTTTTCAGAGTAAAAGTCATCTTCCCCTGTGGATTTCATATCAGGGCCTGGCTGGCCACGTTTGAAGGTGCTTTCTGTAGCGTGCGTCCTATCCAACCCCATTTTCTACTTTTGATCTGTTGCTCAACTGGTTGTTGTTGGTTCCTTTCCAATAGGTCTTCATTCATCACCAAGTCGTGTAAGCCTACACACATTATTCTTTGCAGACATTTATTGGCAAACGATTGGAGCTTTCCCTGTACTGCCTTTGTTGTTCTCCAAGTTTCCACTCCATACATGAGTACTGACTTGACATTGGAATTAAACCATGTTTGCCTTTGTGATTTATTTCAAAATTTGATTGCCAGGAAATAAGTTTAATGGGTAATTCATGGAGTCTTACCAAATTAAGACTGTATGTATTACTTATTAAACCTATTTCCTTTCAAAGCTTTGAAATAAATCACAAACTGAAATATAGTTTCTTCTATTCATCATTTGTCTAATCCTTGTCAAATACCACAATTGGTCTAAACATCAGTTCTTATCTGTCACTGTTTTCTAATGCAAAACTGTCTAATAAACATTTGTCTTTTTTCAACTATCATGCACACACACACACAAAAATCTCACATTTTTTTTAATGCGATGAAATGTCTTAAAATAACTTGACCTACTGTATCTTACTAGGTCTAGAGAAAGGTAGGTGGCATATTGAGGAGGAATTTCATGACATTTTCAAAATTTTAGACTCGAACAGTGGCGAATAGTTCATTTAAATTGTCAACCACCAAGGGTTCTTTTACATGCACAGCATGTACATGGATATCTATGTTATCGTTCATCCTTGTTAGGACTGTGCACTTAGATTTCACCTGCACTTGAGACCAGGAGTTGCTTGAAACTTGTGTGTTTCAAATTGATCTATTTATGTTAACTTAACACAGTGAATAAGGTAGAAACCACTGAAGTTTACTCCAGTTTGATCTGTGCGATGCCACTCTTTTCAGTTCATGAATGTTGTTCAAGCTAATAATGGAGCCCTCTCTGACAATTGTTCTGTGCCATATCGTGACCACATAAACCCTTTCAGAGGCAGTCTGTTGCTGTCCATTATAAGAACATGCTCAATGTATGACCATCGTTTTTTTACTAACAAGTGATGAAACATATTGTTGATTGGCGACTTCTATAATTGTTTTGTTGTCTATGAATTCCTCCCAGCCAATTTTCAACTCGTTTATAATGCACAGGGAGCCGCATAGCGCAGTTGTTAGCGAGCTGGCTTCGGATCTAAGTGGTCCTGGATTCATTCCCCAGTTGAGGCAGAAATGATATAAACGAGCCTTTGAAATGTGAGATCACCAACACCTCACATCCCTACGACAGTAATGCTATGGGTTACTTTCTAATACATTTATTCTCAAATGCATTTAGTTTCTTTTCTACATCAATGGGCGAGTACTGGTAATAAATTTGAGTATAAACAACCATAACACAGTTTAAAATGCCATCCATTTTATGCTTTTGTTTATATCTTGAGTGGTGAGAGTAGCAAAGTAGTGACTCTCTGTACACCTATAAAAATCAAACCCATTAAAACATTTATGCTGAAGTCAAATGCACTAGACCATAAGGTGCAAATGCAAAATGTATTAAAAAAAAGAAAGCAAATGAAAGAGAAAAGAAATACCCATTTATAATTAAGTAGATTCTAGCTTAATGTAACTAGATTAAATATGCCTGGTCCTTTGGTATGCGCAAATGGGTAATAGCAACATAGTTCAGAGTTTGCATATATAATGTACACACATAAATGCCATAAGGCAAGCACTTTAACCATTTTGACAAACATATGAGACATCAAATTTTGTATCAAAATAAAAGTGTATCCCTGTCAACTTACCTTGACACAACCGGTGAAATAATTTTCCATTGGTTTATTCCCATTTCTAGATGCTCCGACATATACCATTGTGATATCCTTCCCCATTACCGAAGTGGAAGTGTTAAATTTCTGCAAAAACAAGATGAGTAGATGTATATGTGATTGTGTATGTGTAGTATGTAGGTATGTATGTGTATATCGATATATCAGGTTAAATGATCTTAATAACATTATTATGAGCATCTCTGTACTAAAATCATCAGAAACAGGTAGACTATATATTAGAACTTGCATTTTATGTAAGTATATGTTAGATTGAGCGGCTGGCAATGTGGTTTGCATGTCAGTCTTTGTGACTACAAGGATATGTGTTCAAACCTCGGTACAGGCATGTGTTTTTCCTAATGGAGGTAAAAAAACCTAGCCTGCAAAGACAAGTGGCCTTTATTCCTCAGCCCTATATATTCCCACGGTGGGCCATGTAATGTGAATGAATGTTGTAGTGATAGTTTTTGTATTAGTTTAGATTGAAACTAATTGTACATTTAAAAACTGATATCAACTAGGAAGATCAATTTCTTGTAAAAGAGCTTGTGGGGTAAACTTCTGGTTGATATAGAAAGCTCTAGAAACAACACTCTATATATGGTACAGGAATGCAAAAGTGAACAACTTATTTTCCATGCCAATTAACAAAAGCAGTAGGAGGTGGAAAAGGACGAGGAGAAGAAGGAGATGAGAAAGGGGGAAGAAGAAGTGAAGGAGTGCTGACAGCTGGGTGACACCTGCCAAATCGATTTGGTGCAGCATCAGATCAAATTGCAGTTCTTGTGATAAAGTGAACATATGGTTGGTTAGTTTGGTTATTGATCCAGCGGTGTGTAAGCTTCTGTCCTTTGACCCAATGCCATATAGTGGTATATGCAAGTGTTTGTGAGCTGTTGTTTAGTTCTGTACAAAGTGTTCCATTTATCTGGCCTCAAAGTGGAAATATGAGTGAGATGAGATAGTGAAATATTTTATTGCTACGGAACATAACACACCTATCAGAACACAGCAATATTCTTTTTGGAGGTAGGGGTGGATGCATTATGTATGAGAAGTAAAGGGTTGAGTACACTGTGACAGCAGGCAAAGTTGTTGAATAAAAGGGACAAGGGACATGACAAAGATAAGATGCTAGACGGAGCTGAAACCGCAGAACACTGAATGAGCTGACAGTAGCCAGCAACTCATAGCTGGCTGTTTGCTTCAAGGTAAGTGAACCACAGCTGACCAAGACCCTATTCAATCTCCAAGAGATGGACCTGGTAACAGACTGCACTAGTGTAGTCTGGTTAAAATAATCGGGATCACAGTCTGAAGGCAAACCCAATACCCAAAAAAGCCAGCTATAACTGGATGAGCTGGGCCAAAAAGTGCAGATGTTAGCCTTGTAAACTATGACACTAATCACATCCTTTTCAGAACAAATGCAAAAGAAGAAGAATATACTGGACAGTTTAAATTATGATAGAACAAACGTGAAAAATGAAGAATATACTGGACAGTTTAAATTATGATCGAACAAACGTGAAAAAAGAAGAATATACTGGGCAGTTTAAATTATGACATGGAAGAAAGTCAATGCTCAAATTAATATACCGTACTCAAACAGCAGATAGCATTAGAAGACAGTCTATGAGCATTACAAGACCTTCCTAGTTCTAGATACCCTAAAAGGCAAGAGAATTAGAAGCAGGCCAAAACACACATGGAGAAGACATCTTGAGAAAAATATAGAAAACAGGAAAGACTTGAACAGAGTTGGAACTGATGGCCCAGGACAGGATGAATGATGTGTTTTAATGACCTGTGTTCCACAGGGAGCTGAAAAGGCTTAAATTGATTATTTGACTCAAAGATGAATGTGTTAATCTCTGTGTGATAGTGAAGCTCCATGTGAGTCAACATAGCACACACTGGTGTTTATGATGGGGTCAAATTACTAAGTTAAGAGATACTGTACTAACCAAAAAACTGGAATTTGTTCTCATCGCTAGCTGTTTACAATACTGAATGTCTCTCTCTGTCTTTCTAGCATTAATAAATTGTTATGCAGAGAACTCCTCAAGAACATTATCAGTTCTTTGTGGCAATTTTATGGATTTACTAAACAAGTGGTGTCCCTCAAAATAGGTAAGTCTAAATAAGGCAGTTCAGGACACCGTTAAGAGAGAGGGCGGTCAATATTAAGACATATTGACTACGGTAAAAGTACATAAGCTCACATGGCATGGGGATGTATCAAAATCGCCTGGGTTGACCGGGACTGTCCTGCAAGGTACTGTTATTGGGAAATGTAAGAGAGGGAGGCAGAAAAAGAAATGAGAAGAAATCAGAGAGTGGATGGAAAGGTCCATAGCTAAAACAAATATCCTGGCACAAAACTGAGTGGAGTGGTGGGAGCTGGTCCAACAATCTGCAGTATTGGTACCCGATGACCTTTCAGGTTAAAGGACTGATGATGATGAAATTGTTCTGTTTTTCAACATTTTCACTTTCCTATTCTTGTATCTCAGAAACTAACACACATACACATCAAAAACATTAACACCAACAAGTTCTTTATGAATTTATGTTTCTACACACGATCAAATCATATCTATATATATAGACCAACAAATAAAAAGGTTACAGGCTCTCAAATTCAACAACCATAACAAAATGTGACATACTGAAAAATAATGCTGCCACAGATTAAATGTGCGTACATTTTTAATGGAGGATGGCTAAGGTTAAGTGAATCCCAAGGTTAAAGAGAGGAACATTGTTTGTCAATCAATCAATCAAATTCCCATCTCTCCATTTGTTGAAACATAGGCCCAACACTGCATTTGATTTACTCTAAACAGCTTTTAGGATAGTTTGATTCCTGTCATTTGAAGTGCAGTTTCAATACATTGGTTTTTTTTAATGATGAGGTTGCCAACCTCATGAGGTTGCATAACCTTCTTCAGTCCCCTCTATAACATGTAAGGAAGGAAATATTGGTTCTACTCTCTCTGGCCTAAGAACCACTTTGGTTGAACTAAAAAAAATAACTCTTCAATCATGCTGTCATCATTATTAGCTCATTACCAAAACTCTCTGGGCCACTCTCATCCTCTCTTAATCTTATTTCTCAATCATCCCCCATAATACTTTTCTCACCAGCATCTTTAGTTGTGCAGTTATCCTTTCCCATTCCTCTGCCAATATTTTTCCTATTCACGCTTGTGTCCAGTTTGGCAGACATGGTGTTTTTTCACTCCTTCACGTAAGGATAGTAATGGCAACCTACTGTACCACATACTTACTTGCCAAGGTTGGCGGTTGTAAGAAGTGACGTTCTGCAAAGGACATGCCACTTCTTTTTTTTACTTTTATAACATGTTACTTTAATAAAATGGTGATACTGACCCTGTCATATTGGCTATAGTCTAGAAACATGTTCAGGGTGTTCTGGTTGTACCATCGGACTTCAAGATAGTGCCACTTGCCATCATCCACCCGTAGACCATCCAGCAAGAGTACTGTGTTTAGATGTGTGTATCGAATACTCCCTTCAACAATCTGGAAAACAAATCCGTTTTTTCCATTACCTCAGTAATCAAAATATTTTGATATTGTCAAGACTTCACTAATCAGAAATAAACAATTTAAGCTGTTACCATAAGTTCAACACTAATATGAAAATCAATTTCAGTTATTCTCATTTCTTTGAAAATGTTAGAAACAATTTCAATTGTTCTTATAACCTCAAAAAATTAAAAATATTAAATTCAGTTCTGTCCATTAATTTCAACAATGCAAGAAACAATTTAAACTTATATTTGTACTTATAACTGTTCCATACTTAGCGTATTTTAGAATAAATAAAAACATTTAATTGATATTTCTGACAAATTGGTGTTCAAGTCGAACTAAGTAACAAAAAACACTTTAAAAAAACAAACTGATGCTCATCGCAAGCGATAATGGAGACAGTTGCAAAACGTCTATGGTCTGACAGTATCACTTGTGTTTTGATTAGAATTAAGTGAGAAAGGAATTTGCGCTATCATAAACCAAACTATCTCATTCTGTGCTACCTTGGTCCAGTGGCAAGACAAATTAGTCGATATCGGGTGCAGATTTATTTTTCTTTTCGGGTTTACTCTCGGTCCCATGGCTTGGGTAGAAATTTGATAATTTCTTAATTGCCTAGACAGCGGTTAACAGCATGCTCTTTTTGATTTTCAACTGCCAAGGTTTTTTTTACATGCACAGCATGCACACAAGACCCACGAGACTCCGATAGCACTAGGCACACTATCTTACTTAACTTAACTTATTGTTTATACTGGTTTATAAGACTCTGCAGAGTCTGTATACAACCAGTTTCTTGGAGGGTCATTACCCAACGTGCGAGTCCATCTTAATAGCCTCAAACACTAGAGCTAAGTAGACCCGCAGCCAGTTAGGCGCCATCTATGCTGCTCTTAACAAACTACCTGGAGGAAGGTACAAATAATTGAGACCAGGGGTCACTTGATTGATGAGAGCCTTACCTCTCTCTTGTATTCAAGGTAACATATTTGAGCACAGTGAGATCAGAGTGTGAAGTAATATATTGCTAAGGAGCTTATTTTACACATCAGAACATATATGTCACAACACTGACCTGGATCCCAACCTCGCCAGAGTTAAGTAAGATCTGCATGAGCATACCATTTGGGGCTCTGGTCCTGAAGGCTATTCCATTAAACCAGGGGTAGCGAATGACAGGCTGTGGAGGGCCGCTATAGGACAGATACCCGTTACCGCTGATCTGACGAGACTTCTCAATGACTGAATAGTGAAATAAACATGGATAGTCAGTAGGTTTCC
This sequence comes from Ariolimax columbianus, assembly GCA_036924085.1. Taxonomy (NCBI): domain Eukaryota; kingdom Metazoa; phylum Mollusca; class Gastropoda; order Stylommatophora; family Arionidae; genus Ariolimax; species Ariolimax columbianus. The sequence continues at coordinate 47,997,821 of JAVGWX010000009.1, forward strand.
TTATTAAGGTCATTTAAATATCAATCGTAGTTTTTTACCTGTTATATATTGCTTATGCTTCTGCCTGCTGTTTGCTCTCTCCTCTCTGTGTGTGTGAGCTTGTGCATATCTCTCTCTGTCTGTGTGGGCGTGTTCATTTGTGTCCCTTTCCTCTCCCTCCCTCTCTGTGTGTTTGTGTCCGTTTCTCTCTTTCTCGCCCCTTATATATTTTTTGGGGTGACAAAATATTTACCTTCATTTTAATTATTTCAAATGGTGCTCAAAATGTTCGTTCTGTGAACTGTAACATATGTGCAGAGTTTGGTGCATCACTTTCTCAAAGTTACACGATATATATTGTTTCGAAATAATTTGTATTTAGGATTTTTTTCCCTCTTAAGACCGTTATACTGTATATTTGCATTTAATGGCCCCATTCAACTTCAGCAATAATTAGTTGTATCGGCTAACTTCCTACAGAGGTACTACCTTGCTGTTTCGAGACTTGTTATTTAAAGAACAATAATAATAAAATTCACAATAGTTGTGGTAGAAATTGTCCAACAGGTTAAGAACTACCATATCAAAATTATCATGAACATTCATAGCAGTAAAGTTGCAGAAAAATGTACAATTATCTTACTCTGACTGCAGTCCTTGCCCCCTGTCAGCTCAGGACAATCACAGAAGAAAGTACTCCACCCTTCCCTGCATTTTCCTGTAGAAGAAAAGTCAAGTGTGTGTTCTAGAAATTATTGGAACAAAAAGGCTCTTTTCCAAATTGAGATACTGGACCTCATGACTTTCTGGTTTAAAAAATTCAATATTCTTAAAAATAATATGCAACTAAACAAAAACACAATAAAGGTGGGCCTATTAATATCTGGGAAGCATATTTGTCTCCAATAGGATTGACGGTAAAAAAAAGCACAACTCAAAAATCAATTGTGGCGACATATCAGCTTTAACCATTACTAAGACACCCACAAATTATAATGGACACAAACAAAAGGATAAATGATCAACAATATATTTATACCAACTCTCTGTTAGACATGAAGACTGGTTGAGGCAAAAGAATGAAGGATCTGATGTAAAATGAGAAGCTTGTCAAGACTTGAAGAAGAAAGAAATTGTTATGGCTCATAGAACTGACTTTATTGCACCAGGGTACCCCCATATGTGCCCTGCCCCTTTTCATTGCTGACAGTGCTGAGAGCAGAGCATTAACACCATAGCTTCTGCAGTAGCTCCTATATTCCCCCCGACTTTGTCAGGAACCCATTTTCAGCTGGGTCAACTGCGAGAGGTGGTCATATCATGAAAAAACCTGTGGCATGCACGGTCTACAAAACAAGAAACAACATGATTTGAACTGGGTACTTTGATAATTTACACCAAGTTTACAACCCATAGGACACACATCCAGAGTAGAAGAGACCAAGTGAAAACCAAAGAAAACAATACCATTAAGTGTGCTGCACATATTGACAGAAAGAGAAAGAAATAGTATAGTATTAAGATAAGAATGACATAAAACCTAACTGCTGCATTAACCTCCTTCTTCTTCATTTGTTCTAACTCCCGCTACGAAGCCCTGAAAAAGGCTTTGCAAGAAGCAGGATGTTGTCAGGAGAACCGAATGCGTTATCCAATGACACTAGAATATAGTGATTCAGAACAAGAGTGAGACCAAGAAAAAGTTGGACTGACTGTGTAAAGAAACAGTAGACAGAAGGCCTGGATTGAAAATATCAAATGCCACAAAGAAGGCAGACACAGGAACCATCTAATAACATATGTGAACAAATGAAGAAAACATGTACACATAATGACTAAGGTAAAAGTCAGTTACAAGGAAACAATTGCCGTTGGGGATGAAGATAACGCTTCACGTACTACGCTGCAGTATATGTGAGGTGGGGTGGCCAGTTCGCTTTCTTGCTGTTTTTACCTTCCCCAACTCATATGCCAGGTACCCATTTACAGCTGGGTCGACTGTGAGAAGTGATCTTACCAGGCACGAACCACTGCACATATTGTTTCTGTCTGTCTGTGAATTTGAACCCTGACACGCTGTAATCCCAGTCAAGCAAGCCAGCTAATTATCGACTAGACTACATGCTCCACGCATGACTACTGAGATGCTATGTTGGACATATTTATGACCTAGATAAAACAGCATAGAAGCATGAGGTCCTACCTCCCAGCTTGCACGGTGACGACTGGCATCGAAGCTCTTTGTGTGGGCAACCTACACCAGTCATGTATTCTGCTATTGAGGTCTCCAAGTCGATGGGTTGATGGTCAAGCTCCATGTCAGATATGCAGCCAACAAAGTCCTGGCTACTCAGCTGACCACTGCTGGGCAACAGAGGAAGACCAGCTATTTGTAGCGGCCCAGTCAGGTCTAACAGACGATTACAATCTTTGATTGGGTTGTTACATCTGGAAATAATAAACTTGAATATTTGATTTTGTGGTTACATATAGGAGATAAAAACATGAATCTTTGATTGGGAGATTATGCCAGTAAAAGAAAAACCAGAATCTTTGATTGGGAGATTATGCCAGTAAAAGAAAAACCAGAATCTTTGATTGGGAGGTTATGCCAATGACATCAAAACCTGAATATTTGATTATGAGGATATGCCAGTAAGATATAAACCTGATTCTTTGATTGGGAGGTTATGCCAGTAAAAGAAAAACCAGAATCTTTGATTGGGAGGTTATGCCAATGACATCAAAACCTGAATCTTTGATTATGAGGATATGCCAGTAAGATATAAACCTGATTCTTTGATTGGGAGGTTATGCCAGTAAGATCAAAATCGTAATATTTCATTATGAGGTGGTTACACCTGGGAGATACAAATATGAATCTTTGATTGGAAAGTTACATATATGATACAGACATCAATCTTTTATTGACAAGTCTTTGATTTTTATAGGAGATAAAAAAACACGAATCTTTGATTGGGAAGTTATACCTAGGAGATACAAACATGAATCTTTGATTGGGAAGTTATACCTAGGAGATACAAACCTGAATCTTTGATTGGGAAGTTATACCTAGGAGATACAAACATCAATCTTTGTTGGGAAGTTACACTTGAGAGGTTACAATTTGAAGAAAAAAACAAAAGGGCGTGAGAGAATAGAATATAAATCACATTTAATATTTTATAATTACCTTTCTAAATAACCATTTTTGATAAAATGTTATTTTCAAAATTAAGTATTTTGTTCATATTTTTTAAATAACATTTTTATTTTACAATAAACGAAGAAGAAAAATTACTGCTTTAATTTGGTCAAATTACATGATATTGTACTCACTCATCAGACAACTTCTGCTCCAGCCTGACTGCACATGCGTACTGACCCAGTTTGTCTGCATATTTAATGGCTATCTCTGTATCACAGTCTGCACCAACAGACACTGTCACTATCTAAATTATGAGAAAGACAACAGGATAACTGGATGTCAAGTGGGGGACTGAAAAACAAAGGTGACTGAAAAACAAAGGTGGCTGGAAAACAAAGAATGATAAAGTACAGTTTAACATAGGCCTTTAACAATGATGGCAAAGACTCCACAAATGAAAACAAACTAAGCTCAGCGATGGTAAATGGAAACGACAAAAGACATGGTACTACGCTATACATTTTTTGTTGTAACTATGCTTGTTAGTTTTACTTCCACTTATACTGCTGAGTGCGGTTGGATTTAAGTCATCTATCCTGAGTCAATTGGGAGGAAGACCAACGTCTGGTCAGGCAAAAACATACTGATCAAACACGTTAGTCACGGTCAGGCAAAATATACTGGCCAAGACCCTCACCTAGGATTTCTCTTAGCCCTCCCTGGAAACGGGCTGTTTTCATGGCAGCCTGGCTAACAAGGTAAGGGATCGACGTGATCCCAGTAGTGGTGAGCGACAAGCGTATGAAGCCAGGCATAGCACAACTGTCTGGAGGACCCTGGCCGACCTTCATTGAGGAAAGCTACAACAACCCGCCACTTAACGGCCTTTGCAGGGTGCACAAAAGAGTAATCCTACCCATTATTGGCATTCAACAACAATTTTTAGTCAATTGGGTTGTGAGCCAGTGACTTTTCAAGATCACTCTTTAATCTATCTATCTGGCACTCGGCCTCTCTCTTACTCTATATCCAGATCTCCTAGTGTTGTAAGCCATCAGTAGAATTTTATCAGGGTGAATTATCAAATGAAAGAAACTCTTGATTTTTTTTTTCTGGAAATGTACTATGCACATGGAGCAATGCAAACTGTTGAATGTCCTCGTTTTGCAATCTGCCTCTCCCGGTGACACCAATGACATTTCTCAAATACTTCATTTAGCGCATGAGATCCTCGATAACAGACTGCAGTAGGGCAGACTGGCTAAGGAGAAGGGATCGAAGAGGCAATGCTAACCCGGTACTCAAAAAATGCTTGCTGAAGTCGGATGTGTTGGACCGAAAGAACCAAATATTGCAGTCAAGCTGTAAACTATGACACAACGCATTCCGTTCTCTGGACTACATTCTGCTACTTAAGTCCTTTCAGGGTTTGGTAGTAGGAGATTGAGAACGAACGAAGCCAAGCCAAATACTTCATTTCACATATAGACATTCTACTGTCATGTGCTTTGGACAAGGATCATGTGCGGTACTGGTAGTACATTGGCCGAAGATGCAGCATTGAATGAGCTGATAGTAGTCAGGGACATATCAAGCTGCTTGTATCAGGGTCAGTGACTCATAGCTGGCTGTTTGCACCAGGGTTAGCGAACTATAGCTGACATAACCATTATTCCGCCTCCAAGTGTCGGCCCTGAGAACAGGCTGTGTGCGATCTTGCAGCCTGTCTAAGAGAATAGGGAACGCTGAAAGAAGACAAAGCCTGGTCCCAGAAATGGGGTATTCAACAAAACAACAAATCGCCATGTTTAATGACACAAGTGGATGGGAAAAATCAAATAATATACAAGGAACAAACATTGGTATATTTACCCTGGAGATGTACTCGACCTTGACCTGGATCCATTCCCCAGTGCTAACACCCCTTTCCACGTTGGTTGTGACCCTTGTGCTGACGTTGGAGCCAAGGCTGAAGGAGAAGCGAATCTGTGAGTTGACGACCTCCAGGGCAATGAAATCATGCTCCCCGTTAAAGCGACCATTGTACAGCAACAAACCATTCTTTTCTTGAGTAGCAATCCTAATGAGACATTAACATTATAGTTAAATTTTGTTGCATTGGAGGGCGTGTAAAAGCTAAAGTCAGATATGGGCACCATGCCAGACATCACGGTTTCAATGTTTGATCACGGGGATTGCCTTCTAGTTGCCACTAAATTAGTATAATCCATATTATATGCTCCTTAGTGATCAAGATGCTGAGCAGCGCATGAGCTGCAGCGGTCAGCGATCCATAGCTGACTGCTAGCGTCAGGGCCTGCGAACCAGAGCTGCCAAGACCCTTCTACACCTCCACGAGGTGATAACAGACTGAGACGGAGCAGACTGGCTAAGGAGAAGGGATCGAAGAGGGAATACTAACCCGGTACTAAAAAAATGCTTGATAAAGTCGGATGTGTTGGACCGAAAGGTGCAAATAACGCAATCAAGCTGTAAACTACAACACTGCATTCCGCTCTATGGACTACCTTCTGCCACTTAAGCCCTTTTCATAGTTTGGTAACGGGATACTGAGAACGAACGAAACCAAGTCATATGTTTCCAGAAGGTCAGATCATCATGTGGTCTTGTGTTGCTCTACAGTTACATATCTCATCATCCTTGCATCCCGATTTCTTTAAGTTCTCTCTGCAACGAGATACACCAATTCGGAATATTTATTGATTTCCACGTTGTATAAGGGATGTCATGTCTATGCTCAGGCTCCTCCCGTAGCTCACCTGCGTCAGTTCATTTCATTGTTCGATGCAGTGATTTTCTGTAGGGTCTGTGTCGTGAAACAACATAATCAAAACACCACCTCACGTTCAAGCTGTGGAAACAGGTTATATTACACAATCTGGCCAACAAGGTGGTGATCGACAATGTGATCCCCTTTAGCGGTGAGCCTATTGTAAAATTTTGCTTTACACCCCAGCAAGGAGGACCCTGGTCCACATTCTTCAGTACGATCTGAGTTGCAATAAGAGTATCAAAACCGTCAACTGAAACAATTTGTCAAGAGTGAAGAGCTCAGTATGGTCATCTACAAGAATAACTAACCCAGGACAGAAATTGCATATTGGAAACAAAGACATCTGAGATATACATTAACAGCTACAAAACGTTTTAGGAGCAAAAAATGTCATTAAATCTTTGCATATCATAATTACGGTAACCACATCAGAACAACACATGCATAGCTAACTGTGTGTTTGTGTTTTGTGTATGCAACATTTGTTGTAAAGTTTTGTATATTCGTGGCACAAAATGACATACTGCCCCACATGAGGTTACAGGAAGGATAGAAGCTCCAATCCTATTAATCCCGTACTTCTACTGGTCAGAAACGAGACAAGAGCTCACACCTTCTACAGCATGGCTATTTCAGCTATGGTATTTTGCTGTTAGATTTGGAAAATACGAAAAGCATATGCAGAGAAGCTTCGAGATAATCAAAGAACAATAGAGCGAAGAACATTAACAGTCTCTCTAAGGGACCCAGTTGATTACACACGAGTTCAGGCGCCGATCACATTCATTGACGTCATAGATACTGTATTATTAAGAAAATGCAGATGGCCCTGGCATGTGGTGCGTATGTCTGACAGCAGATAGGCATGAAAAGTAGCGCCCTATTGGCCCCTACAGCTTAAAGCGTCTATCATTGAAATAAGAAGATGCCCCGGGTAAAGTATCTGGTCAAACATGGTACTCTAAGGCAAGAAACCGAAATTAATTTAAACAGCATTTGGTTGTTTCATATTACACACTTACTATGCCCGAGTGAACACTTGGATTAGAGTTATGGACAGTGTTTAATATTTAATAATCATACTCTGATAGGTGTCTTATAATATAAAATATATTAGCATATATTAGAGCAGCCCAATACACGCCATGATATAACCAAAACGACTGGCTGTGGTTGAAAGTGGCGTGTATTACCAAAAGCAGGTACAAACACAAACACGCAAGAGAACTATAATATCTCTACTGGTGAGACGTGCGGTGAATGGCTCCCTGTCTCAGTAACTTGCTTATCTAACTCTAAACTGTCAGTCACCCATTTATAGATAGACAGACTGGAGCGTGACGCTTCAAGACTGTGCCAAGTCCATTTTAGTTCCAATTTAACAATTGCAAAATATTGACGAACCCGCATAAATAGGCAACATGCGTGCATCACATGAAAAAACTAAGTAGACTGCAAACCAAACTGGGAGGAAAATACTTAAAACTACAATAACATGGAATGGGTGGGGTTGTGTGGGGTGGGGGTGCATCGCGCTTCGGGTCGTGGTTAGAGACACGGTTCAGAACTCCAACATGTATATGTTTGGATCCAGCATGTCCCTATGAGCAGAAAACACAATTTTTTTAATGCATGCTTAAGATGGTTGCACTATGATGTGAGGCGTAAAAACACAATACGCCTTGGGTGTTGGGAAACGTGACGAAAGAGAGGAGAGAGAGAGAGAGAGAGAGAGAGCGACAGAGAAAGAAAGAGTTAGAGTGCCATACACAAAAATAAATAGAAACACTGTCATCGTGAATAACAAAATAGTACAATTAAAGAAGATGTTCCAAGTTTTCCAGTGCAGATAGGCAGACAAATAACAAGGTAATTAGTAACATGCTGCCATAAAGAATGCAGCAGCATCAGAGAGTTCGCCAGGCTAGGCATCAGCCTTATGTGGTAGATGACTAGTACCCCGTCCCATTCCGTGGCGTTCCCCAACTTATTGCAGTCAAATAAATAACCATTTCTACAGTTGGATAAACTGACTGGCATGCGAATGACACGATCAAATTTCTTTAAATGCCGAAACATAAACATTCTAATCGCGATGCTAATCCTCACCTCAAAAGTAAATGCATGCAATTAAATACATTGGAAATGGATCCACTGGATATAGCGTGTATTGCTTGATTACAAAGCATGGCAGAAAACAAAACGAATTAGATACAAGAGTAAGAGATGTGTAAACCTGGTGCGTTAAAACGTCTAACAAGATGTATGTATGGTTATCAATCAACTAATCAGGACCTTGTCATCAACCAATCAAGACCTTGCAGCTGTTTAACGTAGGTCATCAATAAGTTCATTCCAAATCATCAAATGTGACATGTCCTTAACTATTGAAGTTTGATGTCTGGAAGTTTCTACATGATGGGTTAGTCAGCCGCATGCCCAATTCACGTTAGCCGTCTCTTATCACATGCCTGACAGGTTACAAAGTTAATGATTTGTGACCGTTTCGGGCCCCGACATTCATGTATGTGTGCGTATGTGTATGGTGCGGACGCGAGTGTTTATCATCGCTTGGGTGTGCACCGAATGAGCACGGGACTACCACCACAGTTGATCGCCTTACAGAAAGCTTGTACCAACGCATGTATGTACTCTTGCTTTATAGATTCTGTTATGGCAGTTTCGTAGCAGACACTGCCGTAGTGGATTAAGTGCAAGATACTTCATTGTACGAGATCTCGGATTTTTTTGTGCGAGGTTCTTCGTTGCGATTTTCATTATCTAACAGGAATTCAAGTAACCATTTACAGCTGTGTGACCGTAGACTGTAGCGTTTGCTACCGGAAAGTGAACCCAGTACGCTCGCCGTAGGAACCATTACTGTTTTATGGAAGGGTGCAGTTCGTCTATCAGTCAAAATCCTTCATGAGGAGCATATACCCTCAACAAATACTCGCCAAATGTTCTTGTCATGTGCCATCATTTCCATCTTCCTAAAGTATTTCCTGCCTTTTTCAGGTTTGTCTAGACTTCCCTTCTCTATGAGTGTTTAGGTAGGCTCCTAATTCTCTTACCTTGAAGTATTCCAGAACAGTACCTGCCTTGTAATGCTGTCACCTGGTTTTATTTTCGTCTGGCATCTGTTCGGTTCTTTCCCCTTGTCCTACATTAGTGACTTTATCATACCATTTGATTTCGTCTGTTCGACACAAGCATCCGTTTAATGAAAGCTTAGACCTCTTTAGTCTATCTATACTCGACAATAAATGGGAGTATAGACGACATATATGGGCCCTTTTAACTAATCGTGTGCCCTATAGTTATGAACAACGAAGTTAATGTCAATATCACACACACTGGCCTCGTTTTGTTAAACATCATTTGTAGATGTGAGCATGAGTGCTTTGGGATGGCCTGAAGGGCATTTGATGAAAACCAAACGTTTCTAACTATCATAACTATTTCCTGAAGGTAGTTTACCCCATTCATTACAATATGATCAGCAATTCGTACATTTTTGGTGTGCGTTAAATGTATTGGGGCCTAAGACGCGGGGAACGGTAGGGTCAGTGAACCAGAACTGTCCAAGACCATATTCCGCCTCCACGGGGTGGCCCTGTAAACAGGCGAGAGAATAGAGGGAAGGCAACCCGGGTTTCAAAAATGTGCCGTACTAAACGGCTGTATTGAGACGAAAGGAGCAACTATAGCGGCCTGGCCTTAAATAACGACACGGCGCTACAACAGAAACTCATTTCAAGACGAACAAAGAAGACACGTTTCATTCTAACCTATCTGTCGACTTATGCCAGTAAACGCCGCGGGGAGGTATAATCTTCTTGCTTGTCATAAATGCGTGTGCTTTACTTTTATTTCATGCATTTATAGTGCTACTTTAGCAGTCAATCCATTTGGTTTCTTGGTCTTTACCTGTTCTGAAGCCGTACTGCCTGGTGCTATAGGGGCTCATCCGACCTGTATATATTATGTGCATGGCGCTGTACTCACGTTAAGTCTGATTCGTTCGTTTCTGTCTTTTCCTATATTATGGCATACATGTATAAAAGTGTGTAGTGGCCCTACTTTCTGTCTTCTTATCAAAGTTAAGTGTCTTTCTTAGAACTAAGTTCAGGCCTGTGTATTGTACAATGACGAGCTAATACAACGAAATGACTATGTACGTGGTTAAATGGGGACGTTCATTACCCAAAGAAAGTAAAATGTTGAAGGAAATACCAAGGACGTGCATTACTACTACAAGAAAGCAAAAATGTAAAAGGAAATACTAAGAACGTGCATTACTACTACAAGAAAGTAAAAATGTAAAGGGAACTACTAAGGAAGTGCACTACCACAAGAAAGTAAAAATGTAAAAGGAAATACTAAGGATGTACATTACAACAAGAAAGTAAGATGTTGAGGGAAATACAAAACTAACAAAAATACAAGCAACCAAAAAAACAAACAAACAAGAGGTCTATGGCAAACAAAACACAGAGAATAATCTTCTTCGTTCGCTGTCGGACTTCAACTTGAATTTGTTCGAAGAAAGCAGCTGTCATACTGAGGCTGTCGACACTACCATAGAGCTTGTCTAGTGTTGGAACTGGTGATGGCCACATGTGCTTACTCTGATCCTCGTATGTCGGGCAATTTTGCAGCAGATGTTCAGCGGTCATTTTCCCTGTACCACAAGTGCATTCGTCAGTAGCACCTATCTTCAGTTTATCGAATAGATGGTACCTCAGTCTGTTGTGGCCTGTGCGGAGTCTGAAGACCACGACCTGCTCTCTTCTGTTCAACTGGTAATAAGTATCTTTTTTGTGTAGCCAGTATGCTCTGTTTCCCATTTGGCCATGTATCTGGCCCTAATAAACTTTTTGGACTCTTCGTATGTCACACTAGGATCTGGTTGAAACACAGAGAATAATTGAGCATGTGTCACGGAAGAAAGAAAAATACTAAAGAAGTTATTGGTATCATTGCAGAGAAATGGTGCTAATCTACCTCGGTAAAGGTGTTAAGCTACCTCGGCATGATAAAAGTATTAAGAGGACAAGCGGGTTGCTAGGAGTCGAAAAAAGAACAAGTGGGAAGTAACGAATCCAGACCACACATAAATGATGCATATTACCAGCTGAACAGAAGTGAACACGCAGTGATCGTCAGACTGAACGCAGACCACAACTGGTCTCAACAAACTAGAGATAGGAACTGGAGGTGAGTGTGATGTACTGATTGAATGACTGCTGGGCATCTGATGTAAACCTGTCCAGCATACGAGTACGAGGAACAGAGAAGACACACGTTGTCGGTCCCAGTCAAGCTCTACAGATTTATGAACTGGCCCTTGCTTTCATTAGATATATTCACGTTGACATCTGAATTACGTGAAGCAGAAGAAGATGGAGATTGGTTGCGCATAGTTTTTAGATCAAGTGAAGTTAAAAGAAACGGGTTGTATACAGACTCTATTTAGTCTTCTAAACGAGTGTAAAGGCGTTCAGTTAAGAAAAAGAAGAAGAAGAAGAATAAACAGAAGAAGAAGAAGAGGAAAAAGAAAGATAATTAAGAAAATAAGAGAAAATCAGACAGTAAGAAAATATACACGAAATATGGAAAGACCTTTGTAGTAGATACTTGAATGAACAAAAAACTTCAACATTTAGACAGGTGAACGTTTGTGACTTGGCATATTTTTTATTGAGGACATGTGCTCGATGGGGTGCTGAAACTCTCGACTGATTAATTGATTGATATTAACTGTAAGTTGAGAAAAAAAGTAAACAGCAAACGGGCAAGAAAAAGACATCGTTATTGGTGAGAAGGATATATTATTGCTTAGTCACGGTATTCTATGAACTTATAATCAAAACTAAGGCGATGGTCGTCAGAACGCTCCTACATGGTAGCGAAACTTGGGTGACCTATGCCAAACATAAGACTTAGCACCTTCAATCTGACAAACGAGGTGGGGGAGCGACGTTATCTCCGTAGTAGTGAGCGACATGCAGATGAAGCCAAGCATATCACACGCGTATGGGTGACGCAGGTTCACCTTCATCAGCACGCTCAGGATGTGAGAAAAGTTAATGCAACCCGCCTCTAAACGCCGTTTTCAGGGCGTACAAGAGTGATCTTACTTACTGTGAGACAACAGCAGCAGCAGCAGCAATCAACAACAACCACCCCAACAACGGCGCCTTCGATCCATCCCGTAAATTATATGCAAGGACAGCGTGACAAATTAAGAGGTGCATTCTAGCAGCCGTCATACAAACATGTTCACTCTCATTAGGCAACGAGGACTACGAAGGCTTGGTCATGTTCGTATCATGGATGATGGTAGCATCCCCGAAGATATTCTCTATGGACAGTTGGTGAATAGCAGTCAGTCGTCTCCGACCACCGCTGAAATTCAAAGATATGTGTATGCGGGATTTGAAATAAGGCATTTAGCATGAGTCGGACATCATGTGAAGAAGAAGCTGCAGACAAATCGAGATGCAGATTACGAAAATGACGCCCCCCTCATAAAAAAAAATTAATAATTTATAAACCAAAAACTCAGTAGAGAGTTATCGCTCTAATGTCGTATAATCCTATAGTCAGTCATGACTAATTCATTATCGTGTAGCATGTCCTTTGCAGAACGTCGCTCTCATACAGTTCGTCTGAGAAGGAAAAAAAACTCGATCTCTAGCCATATCTCCAGCCTGAGCCAAGCATTACTTTACATCTTGGTGCCATCGCCTTCTTGGTCTACCTCTGCCTGTCTTGTCTCTCATGACTGAGACAAGTATTGGATTAGGAACCACAGGGAAATAGAAAGAGTAGGACGGTGAAAAAATCCCTGGCAATAAATGATGGGACAACAAGTCGAGGGCAGCTGGAGTCTCAGAGGTGGAGCTAAAAAGACGGTTCAAAATAGACGTCGGTGGCGGCTGTTGTTTGCTGTCCTATGTTCCAAATGGATGAACACAAAAGGTCCCATGTGTAGATCGCATTTGATCTTATCTGATGTGTTAACAGACCATACCTACTAAAAACAAAATTTCATATTAAAAACACATTGAGAGGAGTGACTGGCCGAGCGGTTTGGATGTCCATTTGATCACGAAGACAAACGTTTAAATCCTCTTTAGGGCATATGTTTGGGTTGTTTTGTTTCGGATGTAAAATTAAAGCTACTTTGTACAGTGTGTAGCGACTGCAGTGTCAAGTGTCATTTATTACCCAGCCCTATAAATCCTCCATGTGGACACGAGCAAAGGTAATAAACACGGTGCTGATAGTTTGTTATAGTTAGTTTAGATAGATCATACCGACGGCAAAGTAATGACCTACAAGTGACTCATTTGGGTGAAGATATAGTTTAGATAGATTATACCGATGGCAAAGTAATGACATGCAAGTGACTCATTTGGGTGAAGATATAGTTTAGATAGATTATACCGATGGCAAAGTAATGACCTGCAAGTGACTCATTTGGGTGAAGATATAGTTTAGATAGATCATACCGATGGCAAAGTAATGACCTACAAGTGACTCATTTGGGTGAAGATATAGTTTAGATAAATCATACCGATGGCAAAGTAATGACCTACAAGTGACTCATTTGGGTGAAGATATAGTTTAGATAGATCATACCGATGGCAAAGTAATGACCTACAAGTGACTCATTTGGGTGAAGATATAGTTTAGATAGATTATACCGATGGTAAAGTAATGACCTACAAGTGACTCATTTGGGTGAAGATATAGTTTAGATAGATCATACCGATGGCAAAGTAATGACCTACAAGTGACTCATTTGGGTGAAGATATAGTTTAGATAGATCATACCGATGGCAAAGTAATGACCTACAAGTGACTCATTTGGGTGAAGATATAGTTTAGATAGATCATACCGATGGCAAAGTAATGACCTACAAGTGACTCATTTGGGTGAAGATATAGTTTAGATAGATCATACCGATGGCAAAGTAATGACCTACAAGTGACTCATTTGGGTGAAGATATAGTTTAGATAGATCATACCGATGGCAAAGTAATGACCTACAAGTGACTCATTTGGGTGAAGATATAGTTTAGATAGATTATACCGACGACAAAGTCAGATTGACAAACAACAGAGTGTGTGTGAGAGAGAGAGAGAGAGAGAGACAGAAAGATAAAATGAGAGAGACAGAGAGAAAGAGAGACAGAGAGAGGGAAAGAGAGACAGAAAGATAGAGACAGAGAGAAAGAGAGAGAGAGAGAGAGAGAGAGAGAGAGAGAGAGAGAGAAAGACTGTCAGAATGAAAATAGCATGCCATGTACAAACTTAATTTGTTTAGGCCAGAATGATTGTAACTGAATTATTATGTCATCATTTTTTAAAATCACGCAACGAATTTCACGTCGCGAATATTGACTAGTTCTGTGTTTGTACGTGATGAGCTCCCTTGAACATCAATTTGTAATCAAGTTATTTATGTCAGGGAGGCCTGGCCTTACATGCAAGCATTCCCTGTAAAAGTTGACACGCTTCTGTTGGACAAACATTAGTTCACACACTTCTGTTGGAAAAAACAGTAGGTACACTATTTGCTTCATATACAAGGTACGGGATCAAGATGCTGAGCAGCGCACGAGCTGCAGTGGTCAGCGACCCATAGCTGACTGCTAGCGTCAGGACCAGCGAACCAAAGCTGCCAAGACCCTTCTACACCTCCACGCGGTGATCCTGAATAACAGGCTGCAGCAGGGCAGACTGGCTAAGGAGAAGGGATCGAAGAGAGAATGCTAACCCGGTACTAAAAAATGCTTACTGAAGTCGGATGTGTTGGACCGAAAGGTGCAAATATCGCAGTCAAGCTGTAAACTACGACACAACGCATTCCGTTCTCTGGACTACATTCAGCTACTTAAGCCCTTTCAGGGTTTGGTAGCGGGAGATTGAGAACGAACGAAGAAGAATATACAAAGTACACTATTTGCTTCATAACAGGTACACTATTTGCTTCATATACAAGGTACACTATTTGTTTCATATACAAGATACACTATTTGCTTCATTCAAGGTACACTATTTGTTTCATATACAAGATACACTATTTGCTTCATATACAAGGTACACTATTTGCTTCATTCAAGGTACACTATTTGCTTAATTTGTTATAAAGAAGAACAAGGTAAACGTAGCCACATTACGGTCACCGCAGTTGGGGATGACGTACAATAGACTAAATTGTACTAATATCTCATATTTTCCTTTCTTAAAGTGGGCAGACCCGTTCTCTTCTTCTCTACCTTGCCTTTCCTAACTGTAAGTCAGGTACCCATTTACCGACGGGTAAACCGGAGTGGTACCGGGAATTAACAAAAACAGGCCAACATCTACCTTACAGACGTGTGGTGTCGTTAAAGGAGACTAAAAAGTGTCGTGCTTGAGGATAGTCTCATCATGTAAAAAAACAACAGTCATTACAGTATCGTCAACCGCGGCAAAAGCTAGAATGCAGGCTTCACGTAAAGGGACCAGCTGCAGTTGAAGTATGCTTCTCATAAGAGCGAAAATGTGAGTGGTGACAAATGTCAGGAAACAGGATTTCCTTAAAAGGGACTAGCTGCTATCGCGACGTGAACCCGGTATGTTTGCGGTGATAAGCAAGCGCACATACTCGAACGCTCAATGAGCTCAAGAAGTGAGCCCAAATAGGAAATGGCGGAGAGAAACTTCTGCAGTACAGTGCGTTGTATCTATTTGGTTGGAACACATGGTGACAACAGATATAATCACAGGGAAGAGAGACAGAATGAGGCAGAAAAATAAAAATGTTGGACAGTTTGAAAGAATGTCATGGGAGACAATCAACGGTGAAACTGACAAACGACACGTGTGATAAGAGGTGGTGGAGATACATGAATGCCAACGTCAACGAACAGGGCACATGATGATGATGATCTAGTAAAGTAAAATGGAAATTCAGCAGAATTAATCTCAGCCTGTGAGAGGTGGGGTGGCCAGTGTCCTTCCTTGCTGTTCTTACTTTCCCTAACTCATGCGTCAGGTAGCCATTTAAAGCTGGGTTGACTGGAGAAGCAGTCCCTGATTAAAGTAACGACCCCGATTTTTTAGTCTCCGGTCGAGGTTCGAACCGAGGCACGCTGTTACCACAGAGAATAGCGAATTGCTGGCTTGAACTGAGCTAACGCGCTCCTCAATGATGATCTATTTGGTCGAATCCCCAAAACTAATTGGTTTTTTGTTCAAGGTGTATTATTAGTCACCTAGATGTGCATGATTCAACTTCCGATTGTCTATTACATCACTTTCTATTATGTTACCTGGTTTATGCTGATTTCTGAGTGCTTAAAATAGACATGTTGTCGCGATTATTACCGTTATTTGCCAGCATGGGAGTTCTCCCGTGTCCTTTCAATGTTCCGAGGAGATATACGAGGAATAATCGAATACAAAGAGTGGAAAAGGGAATAACATTCTACAGACTTCAAGTACAAAGATATAACACCTTCATCAGTGCCGTGATCTCTTCCTAATTCGATAAATTGACGTCCGCCCTGGTATTCACGCCACGGCTCACCGTATTGTAAGAAGGGATTCACCCAGATAAGAGCATCCTATTGATTCGTTTTGTGGAGTGACGTCGCCTTGCACGATCTTCTAATCCAGGATGACTCACATCTGCTGCTCACATGCCACAAACAAATAGCGCTGTAAAGCTACTGCTTGTTCACCCTCTGATTGTTTGTTGTCGAGCTCTCTCTATCTCTATGACATTAATAACTTGATACTCTGTATGAGGAACTTCGAGTCATCTAATCTGTCCAATTATTGTTGAAAGACGCTATAACGAGGTGCTATCTCCCATTTCATATGTGTTGAAGTTGCTACAAAGAGGTATCAAAATGTAACCTTAACATATTTCTATTAACAGAATGTTATTTTTGTATTCCTCGTATTTTGAAGCAATGCTTCTATACTGTTTCTTTGACACCGTTAATCCATCGTTCTCTTGTTCTTCCTCGTGTTCTTAAGCCCTATTGTTTCGCATAAAAAGCTCGATCGATGTGTGCGTGTGTGTTTTTGTGAGTATGTTTGTTATATTTCCACATTTTTTAATATTGTGTCTGTTTATCTATGCCATGTAGTAGAAAATTCCCACTTTCTGTCTCATTGTTTTGTCTCTCATTGTCGCTTCTATGGACCCTGTTCTATTTTCGTTAACATCTCATTTTGCATGTTTATGACACACCATGCACTTAATGTATATGGCTGGTTGTATTCGGTGCACAAGGCTAGCATCAGTTGCTCACTAAGAACAAATGTGGCAAAACCATCATATTTGTGTGGCTAGATGCAGCCGTATATGAGTCTGCATGTTGATGTGCATCATTATCCTGGATCTGCACACCCAATAGCACGAGGGACACGCGTGGACGGCGTTGGTAGCTTTCGTGGCGATCATTCGAACGGCTTGCTTCTCCCTCTCCCTCACTGCAACGGAGAAGTTCTGCTAGGCGAGCACCTTGTGTGATTGCAGAGCACCAGGCTGAACGGACTACCTCGAGGCAACATCAAAATCTAGACCTTTCAAGAATATATGTATATTTTCTTCTGCCTGTGCCCCGATGATCACTTGCCAGTCTTGAGTGCACAATAAAGGAGTTGCTTAGGCAGGTGGAGGTCGCGCATACATCATGTCCAGCCCATCGATCCTGCGCGCTCTGCAACAGAGTGTAAACGCTAGGGAGTTCTGCCCTTTTGGAGCACTTCGTAGTTGGTTTACTGTTCTGTCATTTGGTCTTCAGCAACCGGAGCAGACATACTATGTGGTAGTAATTAAACTATCCGACATGGCTGCTGTGCACTGTTTCAAGCGTAGAGGAGTGTGGTAAGAACGATGACACGATATATGTGGATCTTGGTTTCTGCATTCATGCAGGTGTCAAACACTTTCGTGCCGGCGGGCAAATGCAGAGCTGGTCTTGACAATCCTATTTTGGGCCGCTTGTTATTTTTGAATAAGTTCGCGGGGAAGCGGGACCGGTGGCTCACAATCTAACTTTATTCCTCCTTATTCTTCTTCTGCATTTAAAAAAAACAATTTATAATGTAAAGTCTCATATACTGAGTACCCTTATAATTTCCCAAAGGATCTAGTGTAGAAAACTCCTCCAAACCATGGTTCTACAAGCCTCGCCCGTAACAGAGATCTGTGAGTGCGTAGGTAAAGTCTCATAACAAACTCAGCTGTCGGGGATGAAGTATTAAAGACTTCATTTTACGAGGCTACAACTTGCTTATGAGGTGGAATGGCCAGTTTCCTTCCACGCTGTATTTCTTTTCATAACAGTGCTCAGTAGCCATCTTGGTTTGAAACAAAGACTAGAAACACCAGAAATACGATGCAAAGGACACCGGATTGAAATACTGGTTTTCCCGGGTATAGGATGACACATTTCTCCCATTCAAATATGATGAATCCATGGTCTACTAGTAGCAATGGAAATGATATAACCTTCATCTGAGCCTACTATAATAAAAGGTCTCAATACCAGAAACAGCCGTTGGGGATGAAGTGTTACAAACTACATTGTACTAAGCCACCCACAGCTTGTTTGAGACGGGGTGACCAGTTCCCTTCCTCTTGGCTTTTCTTTCCCTAACCGTAGTTCAGCTAACCATTTAGAAATTATTTCACTATACTGCTGAGTCGACTGAAGCATGTAGATAACATGAACCCCGTTCCTTTGTCTTGGAAGAGCGAGTGTTGTACCATTGCTCTAATCAGATGCCTACAACGCAGATTATAAAACACGACCAATGAGGGTTATCAGCCTCATCATGTAAAACAAAACTGCTACTACAAGGGTACCACCTGCAGTGGTAGTCCAAGCTTCTACTTGACCGAAAATATAATGATGATGACATTCTAATGAGAGAAATAAATCACAACTTCCAAAACGAGGGGAAAACTGTTTCTTATCAATGTCGATTACCCCACAGGGGAATAATTATTTAACGTTTTTGAAATATAAATTTCTTCTATCTCAGCACCTTTGCTCCTGCCACAGCTTCAGTTATAAATAATGTTTAAGTAATGTGCCGCATATTCTATTGCATTTATTCCAAAAATGTCAGCACCTTCTTATCAGGTTACCATAACGAGAGATTAAATTATGATGTGGTATAATGTGAACACACTACAATTCTGAGCATGTATTCCGCAGCAAATGGGAGGGTCAATGGAGACTGTTAACAGGTGCTGCCGACAGGGATGAAATATTCAATACTTCATTGTACAATTGATTTTAGTGAGGATATATTTTTATGCTTAAAGTACGGACACCAAGTTTGTAAAAAAAAAAAAAATCCTTTCTCATACTGAGGTCAACATCTACCAAATTATGTATTTGTCCGGTGGGGTCATAGATGTGGCAGTCAATGAGCTGTCAGCAGTCTGCGACTCAAAAGCTCGCTGCTTGCATCAGGGTGAGTGACCCATAACTGACCAAGACACTATTCTGTCTACAAGTGGCGGCCCTGAAAACAGACTGCAGCCTGGCTAAAAGATTATGGATCGAAGAGGGAAGGTAAACTATTCCCAAAAATACCGTTTTGAAATCTGATGGATCGGGCCGAACGGCGCTGATATCGCATCCACGCTGTAAACTACGACACAACTTCACAAACGTCCTTTTCAGGGTGAACGCCGAAGAATAAACATGTGTCCTTACAGAGATGATTCGTCCGTCATTGCGGGGTCTGAAAGGCGAGCAAAGAATAGTAGCACTGTAACTTGTCAGTCAATCCGTAAGAGGGTTGGGAATAGGGCAGGCTACTTCACCTTGGAGAAACTAAGTCACAACAACTTCAACAGATATGGAAAGGCAAACCTTCGATGACTTGGCATGTATTTGATGAAGATTTATTCTACACAGGGACCTGAAACTTTTTTGGATGATTTAATTGATTAACCTGCCAGGCAACTAATCAATATTGGGTATAACGCAATCTACCTCATAATATGGAAACTATAAGCCACAATGATTTCAGATACAGACTGGTCAACCAATGATTTGGCGTTCATTTGTTGAAAAAGTGCTTCAGAGGAAGCTGAAATGATTTGAATGAATGAATGATTGATTGATTATGGGTTAGTTTCTATTGCGCTGTGTTTTATGTGATTAGACTGCCAGTTCCTTTCGTAAGCCTGAATTGGCCGGTCTTTTATGACACGCACACAAAACAAGGCAGCGGGAACTAGTCACTGCACCTCACTAATGCAGCGACCGTGTTCAATCTAGTCATTAACACTTTATCTCTAGCGACAGTATGTTATATAGGACTACTTTTACCATTTATACTAGGATGCGATGATGGCTATATTTTTTCATCGCCAGAAAGGGACCTGGTGATAGAAAAGTATCACTGTAAAGTGCTGAGCTGAATGAGAGTGAATGAGCTGATAGCAGTCAGCGACTTCAGTCGGTTGCTTCCATCAGGATCAGCGGACCGTAATTGATCAACATTGACCAAGTGGAAACACACTGCGCCAGTGCAGCCTGACTTAAGAAAATAGGAATCGAAGAAGGAAGGCTAACTCGTTCACAAAAATGCCATCCTGAACCCGGATGTGTCGGACGGAAAGGCGCAGATATAGCACATCAATGTATACGACACAACGTCCTTTTCAGGACGAACACAGAAAAATATAATTATTTGAAAGGTTTAAGGTAGTCCCAGAGCTCATTGCGTCTATTAATGGTGGCTCACGGAACTGTAGGGTCCCCAAGCCGCCTTCAGCCGCCAATCAACAAAAGCGTCCCGAAAGTGGCACGAACATTTTGACTTCATACCGTTTTGGCTCAGAATTTGAACGATCTTCAAAAAAATTAAAGTGATTGTTTGCCGATTAAAACATGATATCAACTGTAGTTTTCTTCTTTTTTTTTTTTGTAAACCGGGTGGAACTCTGTCGATAGACAATTTAGTTATATTGTAAAGCAAAGGATAATCGATGGAAAACAAACAATAGTCAATCAATTTGGCGCTGGTCACTCCTGCAATTCCTGCCGGTTCGTCCCACTGAATGATTTGAGGAGCAATGCCATAACAGACACTGCTGTCGAGGATTAAGTGTTGAAGACTTCATCGTGTTTCGTCTTAACAAATCATCTAACCATGGCCAGTGTTATGACATGTCACACCGTGTCGCCTTTTATGACATGCTCGCTGGGGGCAGTTTTTGGCTTTGCCATACACAAAGACCCCGGAGACCACTCATCGTGTACTAGGTCACCAATTATGAAGTGGGTGGCCAGTTCCCTTCCTTGTTGTCGCAACTCTACTACTCTGAGACTCATATCACCATTTGCCAATTCTAAATTATTTAGGGAAATATTCATCAGAAGAATATTATGACACGCGGCAACTTTAGTATAGAAGGTTAATTCCCGACTTCACAAGGGGGTGTATCGACATACATTTCTTTCTCTTCTTCAGGTAAACTCTCGACAGCCACGCCGGCTGCAATTGATCTCCCACGTCTTCTGAGTCTTGCCTTTACGGTAAAATCTGCCAGGCATTTCTCTGTTCTATCTCTTGATGATATCCTCACATGTATAGTTATTTACCACTGGCAGGTTTGTTCCACCTTTCCTGTCAGTATTGTTTTCAGCAAGGCGTTATGGCTTTTTATAAAAGCAAAATAACTTGACTGGCGGACTCAGATTTTGTTCATCAATTCTCTGTATGCTCCTAATTTCTCCAACACTTTCTTCTGTTTATTTTCTTTCCAGGAGCTGCGTACCATTCTTTTATATTTGAACATTTCAAGGGCATAAATTCTCTTCTCGAATCTGTTATTTCTACGCCATACAGTAAAGACAAGTGTAAGTAGCATCTGATCATTCGCATTTTAAATTTGAGAGTGACTTGCCTGTATGTCAAGATATGACACATGTCGGTCAGAACAGAGTTGTTCATCCCACGATAGGAGAAGCTCTTGACCTGTCCTTGTATTTGACCGCCTATTTATATCTGTAGAGCAGATGTTGAGACTACTCTGCCAATGATCATAGTCTTCGTTTTCTAAGTGTTTTAGTTTAATCCATAGACCGGACTGATTTTCTTGACTTGAATCATCTATTTCTGTAGATCACGCCGCTTTCCACCATCAGCACTGTGTCATCTGCATATCTGAGATTATTTAAACTCCACCTAGCGTCCTGACATTTCTTTTATCATTCGAAAATGTGTTACGTGTAAATGTTAGACAGATAAGGGGACAGTATGCAATGTTAGACAGAGACAGTACGCAATTTTAGACAGATAAGGGGACATTACATACTCTTGTCGTGCAGCTCTTTTAACATCGTTATGAGGGGAGTAAAGCCTGTCAGATCTTACAGTGACATTTTGCTCCTAATACAGGTTATGGGTGTTCTATTGTCTTTTCCTGACATATTCATATCATATATCCAATAATAATAATTATAATGTTCGCTTAGGCGCCAAAGGCCTGTTGTGACGATCAACCACTACTGAGGATTGTTCTTGCGTAGTGTGTCGAACGAAATCCCTACAGACTCCCCAGGTGGAGCCCAGTACTCCCCAGCCTTGGGAAGAGGACCACGAGGAGTGTGTGTTAAATCAATGTTTGTGTCGGCTTGCCTTGTCTGTCCGTGTCTGACTCCCTGTTTCTTCGCGTTCCGCCCCCCCCCCCACCCCCGTGGCATCTGGACTGTGTCCACCTTCGGGTCAGCGCCTCTTGTTGTGCTGAGAATAATGGGTTGGGAGAGGTGTTGTAGAGGGGGGGGGGGGGGGGTGGTCAGGAGAAAGTCGGCTTCAGTCCAAGCAGGAAGGCCATTGAGTAGTGAGAACATTAGCTGCATTCTGTGGTGCAGTCAAGCGGAACGTTCAACGCCATCCTGGGCTGTTTTCTCGGCATAATAAGGATAAAGTCCTTGATACCACATGGTGAAGGAATCGTGAATTATAATCCGAAGAGGAACTAGCAAACAGCAGAAAACAACACAAACCCAGATCGAATCGAGAGCACAGCCAGTCATGCGCGGCCATCTTCCTTTTTCCCTGGGTGTTTTTGTGTGTTTTCTTCCCATTTCCACACAAAAAACCAGTTATTCGTTCTTTTATTCCAGTGGTCTGGAGGTGAGGTGTTTGCCTCGGGTGCTGGTTCAAGTCACGGTGGAGACCGGGATGTTTTCACATGGATCATTCGGTAAATATTTTCCATGATCTCTGAGTAGTGAGACCAGATACCCGTGTGTAGTGGCGCGCACGTTAAAAATCCATTGACAGTTGGAAATATAAAAGACTAGGCTTAACAGCAGCTCCTCGGGCAAACTTCAAGTTACAAATCTACTCAAATTATTCTTGGGTTTCTCGCCCCACAGAGTTTATGTCGCAAAAAGGGGACTATATGTCTATACATCAGGTCTTGGTTATGTGGTTAGAAGGTGCCTGACAGGCTGCGGCACGCTTCCACCACTACCAGTCAAAAACGGTTGGTAACAGATACTGGAATCGGCTGGCAAGTCCCCATCGGATTTCGGCCTGCCAAAAAATATGAAACAAATGAGGTCACACGACGTCTAACGACACAAGTGGACTGATGATAGATAGATTCATGTATCATAAATTCAGCATTTCTTCTTGTTTTTTCCTTCAAACTGAGAAGACTACTACCCACTCAGCAGGCGTATCTTTTGCATAAATATCGGGTTGGGCTGAATACATGCGTTAGAGAGCCTTCTACCATAGAAAGGTTAGACCGTACTGAGAGTCGCCTTTTACTACATGATCTACATGTGACAGTGAACTTATTCACGCCTTTCTGCCATTCACTCTTACTCTCTTCCTCCATCACACACACCACAAGCACAGACAGAGAGAGAGAGAGAGAGAGAGAGAGAGAGAGAGAGAGAGAGAGAGAGAGAGATACAAACAGACTAACTTCCCTGGAAACCACTGGGACAATCTATCCGCCTATACAGCAGATCAAGTCAGCTAGCATCACCAGATCGAATGTTAATTGCAATAGATCTCCAACGTCCTTTGTCTCTTGCCTCGATGGGTCAATCTGTCAGGCTTTTCTCTGTCCATCTCTTTAAGACTATTCTTCAACTTAATAGCAATTGTTTCATTTGACACGTTCAGAATTACTACGACTTTCAGTAAAGTGTTTTTGTCTTTTGGTGTCAAAATTTCTGTCACATTCTGATTTCGCTTAGCAATTCTCATTTAAAACTATTTCAACACCTCATTATTTGTTTCCTTTTCTCAGTATTAAGCCATCAATTATTATATGGAACAACATAACCTTTTCAGCTGTTTGTACATTGTTCTTGTATCTACGTCACAAATTCTTGACGAACACACCTGAATACTCTCATTTTCAATTTGTGAGTTATTTGTTAAGATGGCAGTTTTTGTCCCATGTATATGGAAACAGCTTTGAACATTCTTCATCTCTATTTAACATCTTCATGCTTCTTTATTATATTTCCAAAATAGGAGAAACTCTTGACTTGTTTTAGTATTTTATCGTCTATTCTTTTCTGTTGAGCTGATTTCTTGTCTATCGTTCTCTTGCCGTGAAAGTTTGTTAATCCTTGATCTAGCCTTGATCTTCTACACAATCCTTGTTTGTTCGATCCCAGTTAGCATAACTGTGTCGTCTGCACATCTGAGATGTATTGACACTCCACCGATCACAAGTTCTTGAATATATTCTAAGTCTCCGTCTTCCAAACACTAACATTAGGGTATTTAATCAGATTGGTTTGGTTCGCTGGCGAAATTTATAGGACTAAAGAATAAAGGTTGCTTGCGTCTAAAGTCCCCACCCAGAATATAGGCTAGGTTTTTATTTGAGACCCGATACAAATAAACCTACGCCTACTGTTGTTTAACTAACTAACTCCCCCCCCCCCTCTCTTTTTCTTAGATGTCACAAAATAATCCGTCACTCGCGGTTTAAGATTTATTCTCCACAACACATGCCTCGGGATTTCTACTCAGCCCCTTGCCCTAGGGATTTCTTCTCAATAACTCTGCCCTCGAGGATTTTTCTCAGCCACCCTCACCACAGATTTATTTTTAGCCACCATTATCTCAGACTTATTTTTAGCCACATTCACCTCAGGTTTCTTCCAGGTCACCCTCATCTCGGATTTCATTTTAGTCACTCTCACCTCAGATTTCTTTTTAGCCACTCTAACCTCAGATTTCTTCTCAGCCACCCTCACCTCAGATTTCTTTTTGGCCTCACACCTCGATTTCTTCTCGGCCACCCCCACCTAAAATTTCTTCTTGGCCACCCTCACCTAAGATTTCTTCTTGGCCACCCTCACTTCAGATTTCTTTTTGGCCACCCTCACTTCAGATTTTTTCTTAGCCCCCCCCCCCCCCTCACTTCAGATTTCTTCTTAGCCGCCCTCACTTCAGATTTCTTTTTAGCCACCCTCACTTCAGATTTCTTCTTAGCCACCCTCACTTCAGATTTCTTCTTAGCCACCCTCACTTCAGATTTCTTCTTAGCCGCCCTCACTTCAGATTTCTTCTTAGCCACCCTCACTTCAGATTTCTTCTTAGTCACCCTCACTTCAGATTTCGTCTTAGCCACCCTCACTTCAGATTTCTTCTTAGCCGCCCTCATTTCAGATTTCTTCTTAGCCACCCTCACTTCAGATTTCTTCTTAGCCGCCCTCACTTCAGATTTCTTCTTAGCCACCCTCACTTCAGATTTCTTCTTAGCCACCCTCACTTCAGATTTCTTCTTAGCCACCCTCACTTCAGATTTTTTATTAGCCACCCTCACTTCAGATTTCTTCTTAGCCACCATCCCCTCAGATTTCTTCTTAGGCACCATCACCTCAGATTTCTTCACAACCACCCTTACCTCAGATTTCTTCTTAGCCACCATCACCTCAGATTTCTTCTTAGCCACCCTTACATCAGATGTCTCCTCGGCCACTGCACATAATTTATTCTATCTGTTTAAAACGGTGTCTTATGCAATAACAGCGACCGTAGTATCCAAGGATATACAGTACCCTTCAGATCAATACCAATTTGAGTGAAACTTTGATTAGAACTCAACGACAGTGAAGTCTACCGTTCCAACCAACAGCCGTGCCAGATGAAGACGATTAGGACGCAGACACTTTCACTCTTGACAAAGAATCAATAGCCCAATTGTAACGAACAGAGGATACCAAATTCACAGTGGTACTTGAATCACAATTCCTGTGTGAATCACTCAGTGCTGTCTGTGTGGGTGAGGAGAGGGGATCTGCAATAGAATATGTTTACGGAGCAGGGGGCAGCGTGTTGGCAGGTTTCAGCTGGTTGTTTGTCGTGTTGATCCTTAACCTAAGAAGCGGAGAAAGTCCGGATACGTGCTGGATTTACTGATTGTATTGGTTTTGTTTGTATGTAATGGTACCATTTGTGTGTGCTGTCTATGTAATGGTACCATTTCTATTTGGTGTGTATGTAATAGTACAATTTGTGTATTGTGTCTTGTGTAAGTGTAACATTTTTACATGGTGTGTATGTAACAGTACAATCTTTGCATAGTGTGTATGCAACGGTACAATTTTTTTGTATGTAACAGTACAATTTTTGCATAGTGTGTATGTGACGGTACAATTTTTGCATATTATGTATGTTGCTGTACAGATTGGGTATGGACTGTATGTTACAATACATGTGTATAGTTTGTATGTAACGTTACAGGTTTATATGTCACAGTACAGGTTGTGCATGCTTTGTATGGTCTGTATGCAACAGTATATGTTTATATGTAACAGTACAGGTGGGAATGGTCTGTATGTAACAGTGCAGTTATGTAAGGTTTGTATATAACAGTGCCGGTGCGTATGTAACAGTACAGGTGTGAATGGTTTGTATCTAACGGTACAGGTCTGTATAGTGTGTATGTAACAGTGCAGGTGTGTATGTAACAGTACGGGTGTGTATGTAACAGTGCAAGTGTGTATGTAACAGTATAGGTATATATGGTTTTATCTAACGGTACATGTTTGTATGGTTTGTATGTAACGGTACACGTTTGTATGTAACAGTGCATGTTTGTATGTAACAGTACAAGTGTGTATGGTTTATATGTAAAGGTACAGGTTTGTACGGTTTATATGTAACGGTACAGGTTTGTTTGTAACAGTACATGTTTGTATGTAACAGTACAGGTGTGTATATAACAGTACAGGAGTGTATGGTTTGTATGTAATAGTACAGCTGAGTATGTAACAGTACAGGTGTGTATGGTTTGTATGCAACAGTGTATGGTGTGTATGTAACAGTACAGGTTTGTATGTAACAGTACAGATTTGTATGGTATGTATGTAACAGTACAGGTGTATATGGTGTATGTAACAGTAAAGGTTTGCATGTAACAGTACAGGTTTGTATGGTGTGTATGTAACAGTACATGTGTGTAACAGTACAGGTTTGTATGGTGTTTATTAACAGTACGAGTGTTTATGTAGCAGTACGACGAATGCACTTGTAGTACAGGGAAAATGACGCTGAACATCTGCTGCAAAATTGCCCGACATACGAAGACCAGAGAAAGCACATGTGGCCATCACCAGTGCCAACACTAGACAAGCTGTATGGTAGTGTCGACAGCCTCAGGATGACCGCTGCTTTCTTCGAACAAATTCAAGTTGACGTCTGACAGCGCACGAAGAAGAAAAAGTAGTATTAACAGTACAGTTGTGTATGTAGCAGTAAATGTATGTATATAACAGCACAGGTTTGTATGTAACAGTGCAATCTTGTATTTGTTCATGAAAACAGTGTATTTACTTAGAAACAAATGCTTCTCTTAGCAAAAGTAATGGCATACTCTCCAGTAACCCAGCATAAATTAATACTTGACATACATTTACGGTATACGAGGTGGCGAGGAAGGAAACAGGTAACCCAACATCAGAACAATCTGAGATCTCGTACAATGAAGACTAACACACTTCATCCTCGACAGCAGTGTCTGCTATGGACTACCTTTACGTTTGAAGCGCCACAGCAATATAATGGTTATTCTGATATCCTCGTGTGGCAATGGGTCCTGGCTACCTACCAAATCCCGACACTTTCCAGGAACGTCAATAAATCAATCAAAGATTTGTCAGGTCCCCGTGGAGTATAGGGCTTCAACAAATACACCCGAAATAAAAAATTACGACCTGTCCATATCTGTTGGAAGTTGTTGTGACTTAAGTTTCCACAGAATGGAGCTGTGTTAGCCCAATGCCCAACCCACCCTAGTCGGCACTTACGATTCTAGCGTTACTATTCGTTGCTTCCCGTTCAGACCCCACTAACTTAACTTAACGTCTTTTTAGAACCAGTTGCATTTGCATTACCCTGCTCTAAAAGATATGCGCAACCAAAATTGTCCAAAATACATTAACTGTCCCTTCCTCCACTACCTCCAGGGGCAATGCATTTCAAGCATTCACCACTCTCTGCCTAACATTTTTTTTTTTACTAATATCCAATATGGACCTTTCTTTACTTAATTTGTAGTTGTGCCCTTTTGTTCTTGTTGGTGGTTGTATTTTGAAAAACGAGTTAAGTCTAATTTAACCTTTCCTGTGATTATCTTATAAACCTGTAACAAGTCACCTGGAATTCTTCTCTCTTCTAGACACTGTAGGCCGGTTTTTCAGTGTCTTTCCCCATAACTAATTCTGGAATCCCACTATCAGTTTTGTCGCTCTTCTTTGTATCCTTCCCATCATGTTTATATCTCCTCTACGATAAGGAGTCCACACCTGTACACAGTGAGTTTCCAGTCTACCCAACTGCAAAAATGATACCTGACATAGTTATGGACGGCAAGACGGAGACTAAAGGAACTGCTCATTACACCTCATAAAAACATATAACACCCAGTACAACGAATTCACTAACACTTCATCGTCGACGGCAGTGTGTGATATTGGCCTACCTTTCCGTTTTTGTTGTAATGCTGGTGTGTACTGCGTGTGTACATTGAAAACGTTATGAATGTGTACAGTTTGTAAGCGAATGAAGCTATACGTGATGGTGGGCAGTGGCTTGACGTGTACATTAATTGCGTGTTTACAGTTATTACAAAAAAGAGGTAGGGGAGGGGAGTTGTGTTTAGAACGTGCGCATAATACTTAGCTACTCACGTCATATTGTGCGTTTTGTGAATGTGAGTGAGATAGAGTGTGTGATATGTGTGTGAGTGTGTTTGAGTTTCTCTTTCCGTGGCAAGTCATTAAATGGGTTTATGGTAAGTAAGCAAACAGGTCACAAATGGTTATTTATTTTTGTAAATGAGATGCGAACTTGAAAACCATGTATTATTGCACTTTCATTGTCCATTATTTCTCAACATATCTTCCATCAACAGTGATATCCCATCGCTTTATCAGTGCACCAAAACCTGTAGCATAGAAGTCTCTGATCTGCTGTCTCATCTACATTTGCACTGCGCGTTTAACCTCTTCGTCATTGACTAAACGTCTCCCGATAAAGTTGGATCATGCATTACGCGGTAAGGTAAACCATGCGACGAGCCTATGGGAGTTGTTACAATGTCTATGGTTACTCGCCTGTCAGCTCGGATCATCACCCCCAACCTCGGATGCTTCTTGCTTCTGTTGCAATCTGAGCAGGACACACGAGTCGGACTTCATTTGTTGAGCGCCATTAAGAAAATATATCGACCCAGTTATGCATCACTTTACGCGACAAATACTTCTCACCGTAAATAGGAAGAATTTCCTCATGAATGGCTTTGCAGAAAGCCCTTATGTCCTCCCTCATCCTCAAATTAAAAAGGAAATTTAAAAAAATAAACGAACGAAAGTATGCTGTTTTTTTTAAAATTTTTTAAATACACTCTGTGTGTATGGACGCCATTTTGTATATAAAATGTCCAGGTGCATGCTACACCCAGCGTCTACCACCTTCAGTAACCACAAAGCTAGATGTTGCTGCCATCTAATGACACCTACAGAAACTACTAACTGCATTGTTTAGTTATCCTTTAATATTGTGTGACTTAGTTACTGACTTAGCCTCGCGCGCGGGAGATTGTTGAATGTATATATATATATATTTATAGAGAGAGAGAGAGTAAGAGGGAGAGAGGGAAACCAATCAGTTTACCCATTTTGTTTTGGGAATAAAGACTAACGTCTGGTCAGACAAAACATACTGGCCGAAACCCTCCTCTTGGCTTTCTCGAAGAAGCCCTTCTTGAAAACGGGCTAAGAAGGTTCGGATCGACGTGATCCCCGTAGTAATGAGTGACACGCAGATAAAGCCAAGCATAGCACAACCTCCTAAAGGACCCCAGTCCAGCTTCATCCGCACGCTCGGGGTGTGAGAAAAACTACGACAACTCACCACTTAACGTCCTTTTCAGGGCACACAAAAGAGTAATCCTACTCATTGTGAGCATTCAACAACAACAACACATTTTGTTTTTGTTGCATCCCATATAATTGTACAGTTTTTGTTTTCATAGGTCGTGTATTCTAGTGTATGCGATTACGGTTCTCCGCCACTTTTTCTTCCTGCTGCAATTTACTTCTGATTTGTTTTCGAGATCAAGAGTTTATATTGTATGGCTACCTTCTCTCGTTACTCCACTGAATGATTGGAGTCTTTTTTCCTATTTAAATTTACTTGATGTCAAAGTGTCTCCGCCGTCTTCTTATTATTAGATGGTCTGAGATAACAACGACAATAACCGCTACAAATGAGATTGCGGAGAAAAGTGGAGATGGACAATACTAAGCTTAGCAATGTAAGCAGATATACATTGTATTGGAGTCCAAGCGTGTATATGCAATAACACACCTGATGGAACTAGTAAAGACTGCCCAAAATATGAACAGGAGTTGATCATCTTATGTTGCAAGAGGAACCATGTGATATGATGATGATGGAAATGTGCTCTGACCTACGTCCCACAAGACAACAAAAATCTGGGATAATTTCTGCCTGATGTGTGTATTAAACTTCCTTTATGCTCAATTTATTTCTAGCCGTGACTCACTCGTGAGAAGGCATTATTCATTTATGAGGATTTTAAATTTTAATGCGCTTAATTGAGCCCGCAGTAAATTTATGCCATGAAATGAGCCAGTCGCGAATTTGACTCAAGAAGGCCTGCGAAGAATGTGTACTGGAGAGGGTGCGCGCCAGTCATGGATTCGGTTGCAGGCTTTGTCCTGCTATACAATGAGTGCAATGAACACAGTCCGATGAATTGATGAGAAAAGATAACGGAATGGCATGACAAAACGACACGGTGGGAGTAGAAGTCAACAGAACTGATGGGAAAACAAGGACGGAAATGTGTGAAAAAGATATGTTCGTTGACAAAACGTGCGTTACGGCACATTGTGATGATTCCTAGCTCATCTTAACAGAAGAAGTCCAATACCACACCATTCCCATCTAGTGATTCTGGTCAACGCAATTCACTCGTGAGCCGTATAGCGCGTGACAAACACAAACAGTCTTCTTCAAGCATTCATACGTCGACCTGGAAATGTTTAAAGAAACAGTGATTCGTCCGAGATGATTGATATTTTCATACTGCTTGTCTATGAATGCTACTACTGAAAACCACGCCTTCTATGATTGATTCACTCAATAAAAACCTGGCCAACTCCTTGTGGAGCATAGATCTTAAAAAAATACATGCTAAGTCATCACACCTGTCTGTACCTTTTGAAGTGTTTATGCCCTAGAGTTGCTACATGATAGAGTAGCCAGCTCCATGTCCTACCCTTTTAGCTGGGCTCATAAGTTAGTTGCTCATCGCAAGTGATGATGGCGACATCATCAAAAGGTTCTGCCTTGATGTAACTACCTCTCCATTTGGATTATAGTGAGTAAGAAACCTCGCTGATCATCAGCTTCGCTCTGCAGGTAACTCAGGATACAGGCACTCTGGTCCCACCTCACTTGAAACCAAGGATCACTTGAAACTTGTGAGATTCGACCGCCCGTAAATCGTTTTGAGACGAATGTCTTACTTCTTGACCCCAAGACCTCACATGCCAAATTAGTGCTACCATTTTTTGCTCCCAATTCAGGTCCTGGTTATTCCATTGCTTTTCATATTAAATCGCCTCTAACAGTGATGAGCGGAAACGGTCGGCGATCGAATCGCGCAAGATTCTAGCAACCTATGGATTCACGGGAAGTAAGACCAGTGCTTGCATCCAGAGTTACCTCTGGTCGTCTCGACCAATAGTCTTGCCACTGATGAAATGTAACTTGGAATAAGAGAGAGAGATTGATGACTGGCGCATTCACTTCCTCACTATAATCCAAATTCAGCACATCACATTAAGACAAAACCGTCTGATGTTCTGGCCATCATCGCTTGTGATGGGAAATAACTTGACTTATACCTTATATCTACACCCCGAGGAAGAGGATACTAACGCATGATCAGGTAAAAACATACCATACTCTTCGGTCATGTTAGTTACGGTCAGGTGAAAATATACCATACTCTTCTGACATGTTAGTTACGGTCAGGTAAAAACATACCATACTCTTCGGTCATGTTAGTTACGGTCAGGTAAAAACGTACCATACTCTTCGGTCATGTTAGTTACGGTCAGGTAAAAACGTACCATACTCTTCGGTCATGTTAGTTACGGTCAGGTAAAAACGTACCATACTCTTCTGACATGTTAGTTACGGTCAGGTGAAATATACTGGCAATAGACAACACCACTCCATCTCCCCCTGACTTCTATAAAGGCCTCACTGAAAACGGTATTCTCATGACAGTCTGGCTAACAGGTGGGGGAGGGGAATAGGAGATCGGCATGATTCCCGTAGTAGTGAGCAACACGCATAGTACAATCGCCTCGATGACTCCGATCCACCTTCATCAGCACGCTCTGGATGTGAGGAAAGCTACTGCAACTCGCCACGTTACGCCCGTTTCAACGTGCACCACTGTACAGAAGAGTAATCATACCAAGTACACACATAAACCGTACGCTAAACAAACGAAATATACGACCT
Source organism: Ariolimax columbianus (assembly GCA_036924085.1). Taxonomy (NCBI): domain Eukaryota; kingdom Metazoa; phylum Mollusca; class Gastropoda; order Stylommatophora; family Arionidae; genus Ariolimax; species Ariolimax columbianus. The sequence goes on from JAVGWX010000009.1 coordinate 48,030,839, forward strand.
ATGATATATGGTTGTACCGGTCGTAACGACAGGAGAACAATTTAACGTCTGTTGGGAGCCGAAGAAATAGCAGTGAATGAGCGGACAGCAGACAGCTGGCTGTCTGCATCAGGGTCAGTGAACCATAACTGACCAAGACCATATTCCGTCTGGAAATGGCCGCCCTGGAAACAGAATGTAATCACACAGCCTAGCTAATAGATTACGGATCGAAGAGGGAAGGCAAACCTAATCTAAACAAATGTGAGTAAAATCGGATGTGTCGGGTCAAAAGGCGAATTTATCGTAGACTCAATGTAAACTATGACACAACGTCACAAACTCCGTTTTAAGAACAAAAACAGTAGGAGGACGAGGAGAACAACAAGATGAATGCGAAGAAGTAGAAGAAGAACAACAAGAACAGGAAGAAGAGAAAGAAGAAGAAAAAGAAGAGGAGGAAGGCGGAGGAAGAGGGAGAGAAGGAGGAGGAAGAGACGAAGAAGAAGAAGAATAAGGATAAGCAGACGAAGAAGAACAGGTAGAAGAAGAACAACAAGAAGACGAAGAAGAAGATGGTATGTTGCACAAGTCCAACACACGAGGAACAGAGAAGCTGTGCGCGACCCAATCCAGCATGGATTGGACAATGGATCAACATAAATTCTTAAAGGTTTCAGACCTCTGTGCCTCATGACCATTCATGCAGCGGCCATCCCTTCTGGATCTTCCGAAGCATATTGAGAGTCCGACACGATAATCAACCTTATTAAAGTTGTCTCAGATAGATGGAGCTGCAACATAGAGCTGCAACAACTGCATCTATGTCCATTCGCATACGGACTTCATCAGCATCAATCAAGCTCTAAAGGTAAAAGTCACCCCCATTGCAACAATTGCCACAGGGATGAAGCTAGCTCTTCGCAGTTACCTTCCTTGCTGTTGTTTACCTTCAAAACGGCTTATCAAAGCCAGATACATGACCAAATGGGAAACCGAACATACTGGTTACACCAAAAACGATGCCTATTACCAGTTGAACCGAAGAGAGCAGGTCGTTGTCTTCAGACTTCGCACTGGCCACAATAGACTGAGGTACCACCTATTCAACAAATTGAAGATAGGGTGTACTGACGAATGCCCGTGCGGTACTGGGAAAATGACCGCTGAACATCTGCTGCAGAACTGCCCGACATACGAGGATCAGAGAGAGCAGATGTGGCCATCACCAGTGGAACTGCAAGACAAGCTCTATGGCAGTGGCGACAGCCTCAGGATGACCGCCGCTTTTTTCGAAAAAATAATGGTTACTGTCTGACTGCGTACGAAGAAGAAGTTTACCTTCCCCAACTCATACGTCAGGTACTTATTTAAACTGGGTTGACTGGTGGAGCGATCGTATCTGGCACGAATCACGCCGGGATTATGTTTTCTGTCCGTCCGTGAACTCGTACCTCTGACACGCTGTAATCTGAGTCTAGTTTAGTTTAGTCCAAGAATCAACGTCATTGCACACGGTTTAATCCGTATGTGCTTTGTTCTCCATATTTTTGGGATAATCTCAGCACAATGCACAAATTCCGTAGCACCGGCGAGGATCCCGTGATGGATTTGGGTATATTTTAAACCTAATTTTGAATTTTACCCGGGCAGCGGCCGTTACCCTATTTTTTCGATTTCCAACTGACGAGGTATTGTTAATGGACGCGACACTACACACAGACGTCCCTTCTCTATTACCCAAAGATCCGCGGAAAATACCATAAAGTCCATGGCAGAAAAACCCAGTCTCCACCGTGATTTGAACCCGCGACCTCCAGCACCCGATGCCGACGTCTTACCTCGAGACCACTCAGTATCCCAGTCTAGTAAACCAACTCACTGTCGACTAGGCTACACTCTCAACACAAGCTCTATTGAGATACCAATAACCTCAAGCTGACTTCCACTACTTGTTAAACCCCGAAAGGGATTATCTGTGACTGATGAAAAGTGAATGCTGTCGCCAACAAGGTTAGCTTTAAACTCAACAAACCTACAGTGAACCCACACAAACAGCACACATACTGCTGATACGTACATAGCAAATCATGAAAATGTATTCCCATGTCAAACAGATCCCATTTCCTCCCTACATACGCCACCCCAGTTCAAGCAGCACTTACGCCCTCTCATACGTCACAGAAAATGACAGGGAGATAACAGGTTCCTTACTGGATCAAATATTCATGACATGGCTATCCTCTATTGTTCATATTGATCAGAACAACATTTTTGTTTTGAAGTTCCTGAAACAAATCCCAGGTATAAACACAAACTGGAAAGACACAATTATGGACAATTTAGATGCATACATATAAATCACAAATTCAATTTGTTGCATTAACTCGAAAATAAGAGTCCTATAACTTGCAGATATTCAAGCAGAGCTAAGGTAATTGTTGTTGTTGACTGTCCACCCTGTTGCTGACTCGGAGTGGACTTTCACGCTGCTCAACAGTTTAGGCCTGGATGGCAACTTTTAAAAAATAACCCATTTGTCCTGATATAACCAAAAGGATTGTGTGTTTAAAAGGGCAGAAGCACTGACAACAAATCCCTTATGTGGCGTGTAAAGAGGATGAGAATGTGGCTTGTAAAGAGGAGGAGAGTATGGCTAGTAAAGAGGAGAGTGTGGCTTGTCAAGAGGAAGAGAGTGTGGCTTGTAAAGAGGAGAATGTGGCTTGTAAAGAGGAGGAGAATATGGTTTGTAAAGAGGAAGACTGTATTGAGGAGGAGAGTGTGGCGTGTACAGAGGAGGAGAATGTGGCTTGTAAAGAGGAGGAGAATGTGGCTTGTGAAGAGGAGGAGAATGTGACTAGTAAAGAGGAGAATATGGCTTGTAAAGAGTAGGAGAATGTAGTTTGTAAAGAGGAGAATATGAACAGGAAGACAGTGAGATCTCATAATTTGAGAACAAGATAGCTAGCTATCCAGACTGTTAGAAGGGATCAGAATAAATCCGACGACTGCCATACTGCTGACCGACAGGTACAGATCAGCACTCATTGCACGATTGACATGACTATTCTCTGTATAGCCAGTTGAGTAAGTCTCGCTGTCCAAATGGCCCAACACTAAACTCAAAGTTGAGCGGCGATAAGGAGCTCCAGGCAACGGTCGAGTTCATCACGGAAACTAGTTTGACGATTTAATAATCAATACGCAAACACACAAAGTAGGAGGAGGTAGAAGAGGAGGAGGAGGAGGAGGAGGAGGAGGAGGAGAAGAAGAAGAAGAAGAAGAAGAAGAAGAAGATGATGAATAAGAAGAAAAGAAAAAGAAAAAGCTGGAGATGAAGAAAAAGAAGAAAATGAAGAAAAAGAAAAAGAAGAAAAAGACAAATAAGAATAAGAAGAAGTTCCATAGCAAGAACTGCTACAGAAGACGTTTAAGAAAATGCAGTGTACGAGGTGTCATTTTAGTGAGACCATGTTCCCTTCATCGTTGACTTGTCTTCCCTAAACGCTAATAAATCAGGTACCCACTTCCATCTGGGTAGACTAGGCATGACACGACAACGTTAAGCACCCAGCCAGTTTTTTCAGTTAGAGACAAACGCCGTAACTGCCCCGCCACTGTGGCGCTCGTAACCGTATGCAAGATTAAGCATATAATCTCATAGGGAAAAAGCAATATATTCTGTAGATAAAGCCAGAAGAATACAAAACAAACAAAAAACGGAAGATGGAACAGCTATTGCTTATAAATTACTATCCTGCCAAATGTAGAGAAGATTGGGGGAAGCCCCATGGCGTTAATAATATTCCTTGATAATCAATACAGCGATATACCTCTATGGACGTGTGAAGCTCTCATCGTTGCATGTCTAAACATACATATCTGTGCTTAATGAACTATACACACATCATTTTGCGCACACAGCTGAAAAAGACCTCCTCCACAGGCGGTAAAGGGTGCAAAAATTCCCCTTCGATTTAACGAAATAAAAATCATTGGGCAATATATGAGATTCCCAGTGCTCTAGAATGTATTTTGTCAAAGTTATGAATATTCAAGTCGCGTTCTTCCTTTCCCCTTCTGTACGCTCTAGGTGTGGGGGGAAAGGAGGTGTTTCTGTTTTGTTATGTTCTGACCTGATGTGTCATTGCGTGTGTAATATAGAATATGGAGGATTGAATGAGAAAATGGATAGAAGAAAATATGGATGACACAGCGCGGAGGAGGAGATTAAAAGCCAGAGACCATGCAATGATAAAAATTAATGTACAATTGGAGAGAGAGAGAGAGAGAGAGAGAGAGAGAGAGAGAGAGAGAGAGCTAGAAAGAGAGAGTAAAGCTGATAACAAAAAGTGAAGTGAATAATAACAAGATGAAAATGATATTCAAGACAGCGTGTAAGAGTTAGAGAGAGAGAGTGATATGAGTACGACAAAATATGGCAATGGGTTTGAACGTCACAGAGCGAGAGAAATTAAAATCGCAAAATGATGTGAATAACACAAGAAGGTATACACTCTTTTAGAGAGTGTGAGTGAAAGAGAGAGATAAAGAGAGAGAGAGAGAATGAGAAAGAGAGTAAAAGGAAACTTAACTTAGTGTTATAATGAATGTTTTCAATGACCTAAACATGAATCGACAAGGGGCGGCTGGACAAAGACACAACAAGAAAACATGTGAATATATAAAAACCACTTTTCAAAGGGAAAATATAAAAATCTATAAGCAATTCTCGACAAAACATATTACAAACAAACATACATGCAAGAATAAAACATCTGAACATAATGGCGAATGCGTTTTTTGTCAGCAACCGAACACAACATGTTAAAATATTGGGACAGAATAGGCAAAGACAGAACAACAAAACATAACATAATGATAACGTTTCTGTCAGCAGACACAATGGCCCAACAAGTACAAATCTGAACACATATGTGGTAGCCTGCGCACACGCACATACATGCAAAGACAGAAGCAAAATATATTAACATAACGAAATATATTTGCCAAAAAACTGAAACCACTACAAAACACGCGACATGCTTCAAACTGCGTCAGGTTGTACAATCACAAAACAACAAATTTACAAAACATTTTTTGGCTTAAAGCTCTGGCATGCACATCTTGTCGAGTGCGGAGTAGCCTGCTGGGCTTTCATAAACGCTATATAAACACATCTCTAAATATTACTCTATTTACAGATAACAGATGAAACAACCAGTTTTCCCACGGGCTCAAAAGACGAACATATTGACACAAGTTTTTGCTAACAAACACAGTAATGAAATAGAATAACATAAATAAAATTATTGAGCACCGGACGCACAAAATATTTCAATGAGAATATGCCGTAAATGCTTCAGAGGACACCAGAAACACAACTTACTTAGTCGTTATTCTTCTATCCTGGGGTTTGACAGATAGAGGGCCAGGCCTTTCTATTCGCTGTCCTTCTCTTGGTCTGGTTGCATTCTAGTCTACGATCTTTCATAGATTGTCCTATGTCATAATCCCAGCAGACTTCAAATCGTCCTCGAGGTCTAGATTTTTGACTAGTTGCTTCCCATGACTGCGTGGTAGCCGATCTTCTTTCATTCAGCAAACATGACCAAACCATCGACCCTGAGACTGTTTCACTTGAGTCTAAGAGCTGGGTTTCAAGATGATGTATTGTCTGATTTCAGACCTTGTCTCTTCTTAGCCATGACTACCATCCACAAGTCATAACTGGCATATAAGCGAATCGGTTAACAGCCATCTTTGTTTCCTCGTCAATTTATTTTGTGCTGTAAAAACCTCAGTTTATCGCATAGAAAAGGCTCCCGATGCTGCTCTTCTGGTGACCATTCTTTTATTTTAGATTTTCTTCATGCACGAGTTGTTTACGTCTCTGTTTCCATTCGTAAAGTTTACCATTATCCAGTTCTTTATAAAGGCATACTAGCGAGGTCTGTAAAACAATGTATTGGACTTTTGACCGGGAAAAATACAATTACTCAACTGGAGGTCTGAAATCATAACCTCCTTCAAAATACTCTCCTTGGTACTTCATAAACTTCTCCCCCAGGTCCAGCCATTACTGGAAGCATTTTGGGAATCCTCTTTTGGAATGGAGTGCGGCTGGGCCGTCGTGTTCCGCATAATGTCTTCTCTGACTCAAAGCGTATCCCTTTCAGTGGAAATTTCAGCTTGGGGAACAGTCAAAAATCGCAGGTGGCCGTATAGGGAGAGTAGAGAGTGCCAGACCAGAAGAATGTTGGATTTGGACAAAGGAGTCTGAATTATATGTGAAGTGGACAGGTGCGTTGTCATGATGGTGATGCCAAGTTCCCGTTACCCACAGGCCCTGTCGTTTGGGTCACACTGCAACACGAAGGCGACGGATGACCTCCAGGTAGTACTCTTTGGTAATGGTTTGGCCTTGTGGTACATACTCGTGATGCATCCCATCCACAAGCGTCAAAGAAACGGTCAACTTTGATGATGCTGCACACCTGCCTTGCTTCCTCGGGGATGATGATTGTCCCACGGTGACGATTGTATCAAAAGCCTGTTGAGTCTTCCGATGGTTTCCACTTAGATATCGCAAAGCTTTTGGCAACATTCTATGCAATAATGCTCCTCAGATTGTTCCGTCATCTCGTGGCAAATGGAAATCCGACGGGCGTTCACTATACATTCACTGGCTAACTGTCAACGAGTGACACTCTCTGGGGGGCGGGGAAAAATTAGCTAAATTAGGGTTAACCGACCAGCGAAACTGGCTGGTCCCATCCCACTGTTTCGTGTATTTTTGTTTTCTAACAACTGGATCTGGAAGTTTTATATTGAAATCGTTGGATTTGTTCATTAGTCTCATCTGCGCTGCTCTCTGTCCCTAATAAAGGCCTACTGGCCAGAATGCATATCGTTGCATGCTGTCTGTGTTACATAGGTTAAGCTAACATATTCTTGTCTCTGTGAGTGTTTCTACCCTACTCGCATCCTGGTTTTCTTGTATTTTGTAGATATCAGAGGTCCTAAGATCTTGGTAATTTGGAGACCTGCTTAGAATTACTTGTATTTATACTTCTGGATTCCAATACATAAACCACTGTTCTTAATATTTCATTTGTCCTCCCCTTTTCCTCTCCTGTTCTCCTTTCTCTCTCTCCTCTCAATGTGTGTAGTATATATACCGTGTGTGAATTTGTGTAATAGAAATGCATCATTTCCTGACACGCATTACAAAGATTATAATAACGTCAGCGCTGAACGCATCTTTATTTAGATACATTCGGCATGGGAAAGATTGCAAAGATAATGTATGGTCATCACAAGAATTATCCTTGGACAAACTTCATGGTAAAACAATGAAACCAAAGAAAATGAAGAAACATGAAAGAAAAAGATAGAAAGAAAGTACATAAGTAAGAGAGAAAGAAAGAAAAAAAAAGAAAGAAAAAAAGCAGAAAAAGAAAACCAAGAAAATGAAAGAAAATAATAACGCTAAAACAAAAGGAAAGAAGAATACAAAGTAAAAAGAAAGAAAATACAGACGAAAAAGTAGGAAAAATTTAAGGAAAAAAAATGTAAACAAGATGGCATGTACACCCTGTTTATGCCACGAGGAGCCCGCCACTGGTAATATCGATCAATGATTCACCACCATCCGCTGAACATACTGTCGTCTGGTGTACTGACTGTCATGTCCTGGTTGTATATCCGTCATGCCTCGATCCATCCATTATTGTGGGTGGACTTCTATTTGTGGTCTCTTCGATTTGAAGATTGCCTCAAGTCTGAACCCAACTTGTTATCTGTTTACCAGCATACTCATTCACTTGATGTTTTCTGCAAAACTCATCAGCTTTTTTACTTACAGCAATACCTTGACTTTTACAGAAGAATTCTGCGGATACCATGGATTGCAAATAAGACTAATGATACGGTACTTGAAGAGACAAAAACACAAAGACAACTCATTGCAAGGATCAGAACAAGGCAGTCATTTTTTTCGAGCTTGTTATGAGAAAAGGTGGATTGGAGCACGGTGTGGCAACGGGACAGATAGCAGGAAAGATAGACAGAGGAAGGCCGAGAGAGGAGATGCTGGACAGCCTGAGAGAATGGCATGGGCGACAATCAACAACAGATTTGGTAAACGACACACGTGATAGAAGTGGATGGAGGTTAACGCCAACCGGCAGAGCACCTGATGATGATTACCTTGACTAGTGTAGAAGCCGTATCTCTGTTTCAACTGCGACATTAAAAAACAACAACCTATGCCGTACCGGTGTTTGCAGTATACGACACGATAAACCACCAGAAGCTCGTGACAAAGCTATATTCTATGACAAATGACTGTCGCCTCATCAACCTCAGGAAATGTCTATTGCTCTATAGGCGGTTCTATGTCACTTGGGGAGGGGAAACACATTCTATGGCGATACCAAAATAACGGCCTGGCACAATGACGCGTCCTTGCACCTATGCTGTATAACAAATGTACCAACACTATAGACATAGAGGTATTAACACTCCTTTAATCTGACGACGCAGCAAGTCGGTGCCCATGGAAATGTTTTTTTTCTTCTTCTTCCTCGTTCGTCTTCAGACCTCAACTTCAATTACTCTAACAAAGGCAGCAGTCGACTCAAGGCTCTGTACGCTTCCGTGCAGCTTCTCAGATAGGTTCGAGAAATAATATCATCCGAAAATTGACTGGCACAACACGAGGAGACAGCCAGGTGTTCTTTGAACATCAGCATTTGCATTATACTTCTGTGTCGCTGAGTACGCCGCGCCAGTTTGCTAAACTACACATATCGAACTTATTGATATAGAAATAAATTAAACTAGTTACAGGGTACCTAAAACCTACTCCATTGAAGAAAAAAATGTGCCTCATAATTGGCGTAGCACCACCTGAGACAAGAAGAAGTGTTGCAACGGAAGTTGAAAGAGAGAAACAGGCACGACCCAGGGCAACCTGTATTTGGAATCCAGGTGCAGTTCACAAGACTGAAATCTAGACGCAGTTTCTTACAGTCAAAAGCTAGTACCGAAAACCGGCGCATCTAAATAAAAAATGGAATGAACTGTCGGTCGTAGATGTCCAGGATCGAGATGCGGTTGAAGCCTATGCCAGGACACCACAGACCTTAAGCAACGTGAAAATCATTAAACAGAATCCGAACTGGTGTATCACGATACAGGAGAACTTAAAGAGATCGGGATATAGGGATGATTGGATATCCGACTGTAAAGCAGCACAAGACCGAGATCACCTGGTGATCTGTCCAAACTATCTGGAAACGTTCAATATGGATGACGTGTTGAGCAGAATAACAAAGCATTTAATGTGTCTGAACATTGGAAACATGTTGTCTGACGTGGTGCCCAGAACGGGGGAAGTAAGTAAGTACCAATGTTTTGAAACTGTATCACCTCGGTCAGGAAACCAGTGTCATAACAGCTTGGTCACCAATAACAACAAAAAGAGTGGGAAGGGGAGTTGGACTTGCTCAAAGTCTGTAACACTTTTTCTTCTGCGTCCATGCTTTTTTGTCATGCTAGACCTGTAGTCCCGTCGCTAGGAAGAAGTATACAGTCCTTTCCAGGTCCGGGTGGCAGCCCCTCAGCTTCTGCGTCATCTCGGCTCCCTCTGGCCAGGTTTGACATCGTAGGTCTCTGTATATTGGGCAGTCCTGTAGGGTGTGTTCAGGTGTCAGGACTTCGGTTCCACATGGGCAGTCACGTGCGTGTGATATCTTGAATCGATGTAGGTGACCCAATAGTCTACAGTGGCCTGTTCTCATGCGAAAGATGATGTCTGTTGGTGCCTGGGGCACTGGTGCATTTGGTCAGGTCTACGGCTGACGTCAATGTCTTTTCTCTATTTTGAATTATGCTTATTGTAGATTATAGTTTTTGCTATTCGGCACAACACTGTGTGGATAAGTTGCTCCATTTTGACACCTGCTTTAGACAGGGCATCAGCTTTATTGTTCTCTGTGATTCCACAATGGGAGTGTAGGCAGTGAAGAGCAACTGTTGATGGGTTTTTGTTTGTTGGATTTTGTTGATCTCTGATCTCATTTCCCGTAGTATTTGTTCACCTGTGGTGTTGTGTATTGCTTCCAGTAGTTATCCGCAAGCTGTAAAGAATACAATCAAAGTTGGCTGGTGTTCGTCCTATCTTTAAGGCTGGGAGAAATCTTACCAGTATGAAGAGCCTTATGGGTTATTTTCCCATTGCATCTTACAAAGATGCTTCCTCCACCATCCTAAACTACTCTCTCTGCTAATCCATAAGTGTATACGTGAGTCTAGCCTTATGGCTGCATTTTCTTTCAATCATCACCTGAGCTAGGTTTTTTTAGGTGGATAGCCTGGCAATGTTCTTTTTTTATTCTTGGTATCTCCGTGGTTGATGTTTTCATTGCAATAGTGCAACTCCTCATTGTCAGTCAGCATTTTCATTTCGGTGCATTGTTTTTGGGAGAATGTTGTCATGGTGGCGATGCAGGTGTTTCGAGATGTTGTAAAACTTCATTTTCGACGACAGTGCTTGCTAGGATACCATCTGTATCTTTACTTGAATAAAATAACTATTACATCGTATCATGTGTTTGTCAACACGCTTGTCCTTTACCTGTGCTGTCTTAAGGAGGTAAGTGTTGAGGTCGAATGACCATACTCCTTTCTTATTTTAAGATCCTGTCTGTCTGGTGTCTAGCGGCAAGCTTTGTATTTTCACGCAAAAAATCATCAAAGTGACGACAATTCACTGGATGCACACAGCGCGCGATTATGCCCTTACCCATCCGTGCGTGTATGAAACGTGAGATATAAACGAAGGATACACGAGCCAGCCCGACGATGGATACTAATGCCAAGATGTTCAATTGACGACTGTTACTTGATGACTGAGTTCCCAGACGGGTTGCCTTCAGTCATACGGTATCAACATTTTCCATACCTTTACCTAGGCTTTCTTTCCTCACAGCTCACAGCTTCCGCCCCTCTTGATTGATCCGTCTGTGATTACAACTGATCAGGCTACTTGCGTATCTACCTTTAACGAATCTTCATGTGGTATCCAGCTAAGTACATTTTCCTCACTAGGTGGTTGGCTTTGACTCTCAACTTGTGAATTTCTGGAACATTATCTATGTGTCATTCGTTATGAACATGGAGATTTGGTCCTGGTCATAAGACTTGGTCCTGGTCATACTACTTTTCCAACTATTATATGTTACACCGCCGCTGCCTTGCGGTTTACCCATTTAGTCTTCGGGGGTAAACCCTGATGAAAAATCTGCATAATGTTCTATCTCCAGTCGTCTTTATAATGTCTTGCCACTGGCCAAAGGTAGATCAGGACGAGAGAGTGAGGTTGACATATTGCGCAAAGCTTTCTCATTTTAACCTAAATCACCAAGCAAGTCACCCATTTTAGCGGACAGAGCAAAATGAAAAGATTATCCACGCTGCTGAACAAAGAGAGCTATCTTCATCACAGTGATGGTCGAACAACGAACATTTTCATATGATTTATGTGTTCATATCTTATTTATTCATCTCTTCCTCAATGATTTTTTAGCTCATATTTGTGTTGTTTGCTGTTCCTGATGACGACCTTTAGGTAGTAGAACATGTTTCGTTGCTGTTTTCATCTTAATGCGGTAACTGGCCATACCTATACATGTTTTCCCCATACTTGATTGACTTTTCCTGCCGCTGCGGGTCCCAACTTCGTCCCTAACGATCACTATCCTGGGCTATGCAGGTAATGTGAGTAACAAGCTTTCATTCTGACGTGTAGTGGGTGTAGTGTATCGCGACCAAAGTGTTCGAGGTCTACCCAGCGGTCTTTTCTCCGCCTCAGGGGTACCAGACTGCTGTTGCCGTTTTCCATGGGACGTTCATTTTTACTACTGAACATGTGGCCTGTCCATCGACGTTTTGTCCTGCTTGCGTGATCAAATGCATCACTTGCATCTGTATTATCGTGGACGACAGACACGGAAAATATGAATAACGAAAGTGTCGAATAACGATTGCTAACTGTTTATGGAAAGCTAGAGATTTACGAAATAAAATAAGCATGCAACGGTAACATTTGCATACCCAAGTAACACAAAAACACAACATAACCAGACATATGCTTGATTAGAACCCACTAGATAAGAGAAGAGCGAGTAGGTCCAAGTATTTCAAATACTGTGTTTTGCTTGAGAGGTCGCCCTAAAAGACAAACATTGCTTAACAAAGCTTATGGTGATAACCGCAATGAAGAAATCGCAAGTATTTGAGTTGCATAAGCGTTTCCATGAAGGTCGTGTTAGTGTCGATGATGATGCACGTAGTGGACGACCGTCAACCTCGATCAACAATGAAAACATTGAGCGTGTTGGGAACGTTACGCGTGCGACAGAAAACTGCAATGAACTGCACTTGCACCGTGTTTGTCAACAGATGGTTCCCAAAATGTTATCTCTTGAACAGAAAGAAATGAGATTGACCCTGGCAGGAGACCTAATTACAATGGCTAATCAAGATAGCAATTTTCTCAATTACAGGAGATGAGCCATGGTGTTTTTTTTGTACGATCTTCAGACAAAACGGCAGTCCTCTGAATGGAAATCTCCCACATCTCACTGAACACAGACATTTCGTTCGGACAAGAGCAAAGGACAAGTTATGTTGCACGTTTTATTTATTCCCAGAGTATTGTATACCATGATTGTATTCCTGAAAGCTGAACGGTTAACAATGAAATGTACGTTGATATCATCCGTCGTCTAAGAGATGCAATCAGAAGAAAGCGACCAGAATAATGAAGAACAAACAGTTGGATTATTCTGTATGACAATGCGCCAGCCCATCGATCCCTACTGGTGAAGCAGTACCTCGCAAAGTCCAATCTGATTATCTTGGAACATCCTCCATATTCCCTCGACCTGACATTGGCTGATTTTTTTCTTATTCCCTCGACTGAAATCGGCACTGAAAGGAAGGACAGCAGTTCAAGGATGATGATGACGTTCTCACCAATGCGACAAGACAGCTGAGAGAGGTGTCAAAGAAAGGGTTCCACGAATGTTTCCAGCAGCTGTATGCACGTTGGCAGAAGTGGGTAGTTGACGATGGGAACTACTTTGAAGGAAAAGTAGCGTAGATAATTCTATTGTAACTTATTTCTATACAGTCCACTAATTCCGGAAACTGTTTGAAGCTACCTCGTATAATTAAACCTTTGGGGTTTCTTCATAAAATCTACAATTTACATGAGCTAGTGAGTGGCATAATGCGAAGACCCGAGAACGAAGAATTACTACCTGCGAGAAGAGATGCTTGAGAAAAAACAAACCATTAACATCACTAGGAGAGACAGAATGAGGTATAACTATATCCGAAAAAAATTGTCTTGACAACTTTACAAGTCCATGTAACGAACACGTGCATTGGGGAAAAATCAAATGGTTCGGTCACCTAATGAAAATGCAAGTTTCCTGTCTACCCCTAGGCGCTTATAACGCACGGCGATCGGTTTTCTGCCACCGTGGAAGACCGAGTACCAGGTGGATAGGGACTATTAGGGATATTTTAAACCGCCATGGTATGTCGACAACTACAGCGACGCGCCTGGCCCTAGAAAGACACCTGCGACTCACCACGGCAGAGAGAGAGAGAGAGAGAGAGAGAGAGAGAGAGAGAGAGAGAGAGAGAGAGACAGACAGACAAACAAACAGAATATAAAATTCACCATTATGTAATATTCGTCTATTGTTATGTTATGTTGTGCAAAACCAACATCACTCGCCTCTTGAGTCCATAGGTGCAGAGCTTCTATCTGCAAATGGTGAATGGCAACGATACCGATGGTTTCTATAGTCCGCTGATTAAACACATTCTTGTTCTGTCATCTTAGGAGTCCTTAACTGATCCAATTGTTGATATCAAACACCTGCAGTAAGTGGGTGACATATTTCTATATAGTTGTCTGCCATCATCTATCAGGCGGTCGTTTATTGTTTTCAGTGAATGTAAAGGTAGCCCCATAGCAGATACGGCTGTCAGGGATGAAGTGTTAGAGAATACAGCTTCTTTATGAGGTAGGTTGGTCAGTTCCCTTCTTCATTGCCTATACATCCCTAGTAGTAAGCCAGGTACAAAATTAGACCTGTGTCGACTGAAGCGTGCCGGTAACGTTAGTTGAACTCCATAGCTTTGTCCTAAAAAGGAAATGCTCTTCAACTACATTAATTATACGCTCTTTCAGCATCTTTCCCCCCCCCCCCCCCCAAAAAAAAACAATTATGTCCCCACCGTCTGTTATTCGCTGTTTCTGTTGCCTTAATTTTTTCTAGACCTTGTTTTCTAATGCATCTTTGCTTAAATTCGCAAACACAAAAAAAATAACTAAACGTGGTGCATCTTCGTTATTAATTCTCCTTAATTTAAATTACACCTCTTTATTTCCCCTCTTCCACCCCCACCCCCCTTTTACCCCTAATGACACAGTCGCACAACCATCAGATAAACCTATTATCTGACGGGCAGGATTCTAAAAATGAGGCCATTAATGGAATGAAACTATAATTCCAGTTGCCAGACAGCACGACCGTGGCCAAAGTAGAAAAAGCGGTTGGAACTCGAAATCCAAAGACGACCGAGCGTGTTAGCGAGAGAACCATTAAAAAACATAATGGGGATTTCAAACACTAATACTGTGATTATAAAAATGAAGCAAGCGGGTGTACGCGTATGCGAGCGCATAGGTCGGCCATCGCACTTTCTTTAACGATGCATCACCCGAGTTGTTTTCGAAAGTGTTCTGTTTATGAAATCCACTCCAGGATTGACAGATCACAATGTGGTCCTCTTCGGAAACGATGGACAAACAACAACAGTTTATGAAACAAACAAGAACAGAACCACTATCTTACTCTGAGCGTGCTGCAACAAGCGACTAAAAGTGCGTCCTAACTCCGTCTAGGGTAGAATAATCTCCACCTCATGTAGATTGCACACCCCACAACTTAACCCTTCAGTCAGTTCACTACGGAAAATATGTTTTCTACGCCAAGTCCTCCTTTTATGGCTCCTTGAGATTTTTGACTTTTGTTCAAGCTGAAAATTCCGCTGAAAGGGACCCGATTTGTGCCAGAAGAAGACATTATGCTTAATGCGACGGCCCAGATAGACTCCATTCCTAAACAAGCCTTCATAAAATGCTTTCAACAATGAAAGGACCCCTGGGATACGAGTGTGGAGTGCCACATAGAGTTAAGGAACATAGATTTCACTTCTGTCCTATTTTCCTTATGGCTGTCTCGACTCTCTTCCCCGTGTGAGTTTTGGTTTGTTTCTACTTCTCTTGCCTTGTGGATTCCACAACAGACACCACCTTGTAATGATATCAGCTAGTTTCGTTAATGTATGCCGTATCCAACGCCAGCGCCTTCTCCTAATGTCATGTTCCATTGATATATGGCTGATTATTTCTAAGTTTCACATTATTAATGATATCAATATATCACTTCAATTCCTCTATTACGTGCAGGCACCATTTATTAAAGTTTGCACCTTCGTCTCTACTGACTTAGTTGTTTTCAATGTTTCACAGCCATACAAAGACCTGACTGTACATTGGAGTTCAACGGTGTTACTTTTGCGCTGGACGTAATTTCTTGTGATTTCCATGTTCCCACAATTAAAGTTCTTCTCGTCTTTTGTATTCGTATTTAAATATCGTTATCTGTACCTACTACTTTATTTGGGGAGAAAGACTGACGTCTGGTCAGGCACTAACTTACTGATTAGACATGTTAGTCAGAGTCAGGCAAAATATACAGGCCAAGATACTTACCTCGGCTTCTTAGTAGCCCCTCCTGGAAACGGGATGTTTTCATGGCAGCCTGGCTAACGGGGTGTGGGATCGATGTGATCCCCGTAGTAGTGAGCGACACGCAGATGAAGCCAAGCATAAAACTACCTGGAGGACTCCGGTACACCTTGATAAGCACGCTCAGGATGTGAGGAAAGCTACTGCAACCCGTCACTCAATGTCCTTTTCAGGACGCACAAAAGAGTAAATCTACTCATTGTGGGAATTCAAAGCAACGTACTTTATCTATATTCCTAGCAAGATATATGAATGATTCCACATATATAGGCCAAACGCCTACATAGCTTAGAGAAGACATACAATTTCTAGAAACTATACCTCATGCATGATTAATTAGAATTGTGAATGTCTCGTTTTTACACGAAACCAGAAGAACATGCAGATGTGATATTTTAACTCGAGCAAATGATCCACTATTTTCATTTGTTTTATTTTATATGATTAGACCTACATTTTTTTGCCAGCTCACATTACTTGCGTATTTTGCATGCTCGTATATTGTCTGTATAGTGTTGGCTTTGTAATATTATATTCGTGTAGATTAACTAGAGCGTCGCTCTTTTCTGTCAGGAAAGTCGAGTTGCAGAGTCGTTTGGACTGCGATGGTCCACTGAGTCTATGGATTCTGGATGTTTTAATCTTCACGCAGCACGCGCTTTGCAGAACGTCGCTTTCGTCACAGCCCGTCTGAAAGAAACTAGATCTCTTGCCAATCATGCCTTGACATGTCGGTGTCATCGCCTTTTTGGACTACCTCCTCTTACCACGCATGCTACCTTCCATTACCGTTCTCTCAAGACCGTTGTGTCTTTTGATGTGGCCCAAGTATTTCAACGTTATGTTCATTGTGGAATGTATGAACCAGTTCTCCTTTTCACCCAACTCTTGTCGAATGGCTGCTTTCTTTGTTTCTTTTTCTCCACGGTATTCTGAGAACCTTTCTATAACATTTGGACTCAAAGGACTCGAGGTTGTGGCAACTGTCCATGTTTCACAACTGTATGCTGCCATGGGAAAAACACAAGTTCTCAAAATTTACACTTTTGTAGGTTTGCTAGTATTCTGCGATAATTTTCTCGGGTTGTCTCAGGTATAGCATGTAATTATTTTGCTACCGCCCTCCTGAAAGCTAAAATCGCCCAATGGTAGGTGGCGCTCATGTTGAAGAGTACTGGTTTAACTGCTTAACCGTATCTATATCTGCAAAACCCGTGAAATCCCTCTCATTTAATACTGTTATCTTGCTATACAAATGGAAACCTTAAAATTGTACATAAATCTGAGAACAAAATGTCGTTGTCATAATAGTAGGCAGTATGGTTGCTAAGGATTTATACAGTGTCCTGCATGTGCTATCACGGTGCAGACAAGTCCCGTGGCCGCATAGTTACCGTTTAACCCATTACACTTTAACATTCCCAATATATTGTGTTGAGAAATCGTAATTATTATCCGGCACAGTGCAATCTTTCAATTATATTTTATACTAGAATAATATTTGATCTCAGTTGTACACAGACAGTATTTGAGACTTTAAAATATGTATCTCCCTGTATTTATGATTGTGTACTGCCTGTTTCAAAGAGTGTAAAATGATGATGATGGCTGCCCCACTAGTGATGTGCACTAAAGAGAAGCAGAGTTCTGTTATCCATTAAAAAAATAATAATTTTGAAGCAACGAAGAGGTGAACGCTACAGAAATTCATCAGTGAATGAATGTTCAGTACGGTTATATACGCCTGCCACTACTGAAAGTGTAGTAGTGGAGTAGGAAGATTCCTAACGGCATCAGTTCTGTGACATGTTGTTATTGACCGAGCAATGACAACAGAGTCAATTACAGCAGTTGGATTGCATCGTGATGAAAGAAAGACCGAGTCAATGTGAATGACAAAGCCGCACTTCTGAACATCAGGAAAGGGTCAGCAGACCCCATCATCCATGATGTGCTCTAGCTCCACAAAGTTATGTTCTGTACAAGGAGTCGACTTCACTACACTCCGGGCATACCCATAGGTGCTCAGTCTCTCTCAGCAGATGGCGCAAAGTGTGGATGCTGATGGTGCCTGTAGCCTGTTGGTTGTACACCTTCCTGTTTCGTCCTCTCAGGTTTTCTGATCCACTGAATCCTAATTTGATTAAAAAGTGCCACAGCCTGTGCCTTGCAGACTCATCCAAAGCAGTGTCGTTTTCCAGCAGGTGGTCCATGATAACCTTCACTATGTCACCTTTATACATGTCCGCTGTGCCTGTTATGGGTGCGTGTGATGCAAAAAATTCAGCTCGCTCGTTGCACCGACCCATCAGTGTATATGATGGTATCACTTTCATGCGTGTTGGCACCTATCAGCTGATTGACTGCGAGGTTTGTCTGGCTATTTCGCCCCTTCCTACATTCACTGTCCATGGTTATGATGACCGTGTGGTACTCTGTTAGTGTGGACCCATTCCTCTCCCTTGACCATCATCTCGACTGCAGTCATTTCTCCTATAGTACGTTCTGCCTGTGCCATCCACGACAGCCCTATTTTGATTCTGGTTCCCTTGATGTCCGCAGTGTTATTGTACAGCGGGTGCCTGTTGTCTGCTATAACTCGCATATAAGCTGTCGCCTGTGCCACTTTATGCCTGGATGTTACTGACGGCAGTCCCAGCATGTACCTCATCCACAAAGTGTTTGCTAGTAGGTGCAAGGTTAGCTGAATCCAAAATTGAAACATCGATGTGGTGTCGCTACACACGCGACAATAAGACTTTTTGTTCCCCCAGAGGAACTCCCGCACTTTGTAGACGCTGGGTGGCTTGCATCAAACAAAATGGAGATAACGTAGATAAATTATACAACGGCGTGCTACTTTTTCTTAATTAATTATGAGCACACAAACATGTAATGGTTTTCATGTGGAGCACCTTCATATGAAGTGCTCCCCTGAGAGAAGAGAAGAGAGAGAGAGAGAGAGAGAGAGAGAGAGAGAGAGAGAGAGAGAGAGAGAGAGAATTGCATCTTAATACATAATACTCGAACATTTGGAACTTAACAATGAGAGAAATGGAAATAAGCCAGGCAGCACTCGATGACACGGCTCGGCATTTGACTAGACAGAAACGAGACCAATCAAAAGTGCAAATCTTCTAAATTCGAGCCACGGGAAGAATAGAGACGCTCCCTTGTGAGATGACGTGATGTGGTCGATTAAAAGAAATGCGCGAATTATGGCTTCATAACCCAGGCCATCCCATCTGTCCAAAATGTTATCTTGCAGAAGTCTGGAGACAAAACAAAATTGTGAAAATATTACAGTTAACGAAAAACAATTCTGAAGATTGGAAGCTTTATACCTAAATCTTTGTTTGGACTAACAAGATCAACATGTCGGCCCCATCCGGTTGTATTAATTAAGGATTCGGAAAACACATTCGTTTTTAGCTGACTCCATTCAGTCACTCTTGGGCTCATTTTAAATCCATTTACGAGTTTAAATCGGATAATGTATCACCTCCAGCAGCTACATTTGTTTCGCATCTTGCAAGTTCGTGGCTTACTTCATTGTTGTCAGGGGAAGAAGACTAACGTCTGGTCAGGCAAAATATACTGATCAGACATGTTAGTCAGGGCCAGGCGAAATATACTGGCCAGGACCCTCACCTGGACTTCCCAGTAGTCTTACCTGGAAACGGGTTATTTTCATGGCCGCCTGCCTAACGAAGTGAGGGATCGATGCGATCCCCGTAGTAATGAGCGATACGTTGATGCAGCCAATCATAACAACCGCCTAGAGGACCACGGTCCATCTTCATCGGCATGCTCGCGATGTGAGGAAAGCTGCGACAACCCGTCACTTAACGTCCTTTTCAGAGCGAACAAGAGAGTAAACCTACTCATTGTGGGCATTCAAAACAACAACAACAAAGGGGCATAGCTGCAAATTAACTAAAGAGAGGTCCAGATTAGATATTAGGAAATATTTTTTTAGTCAGAGAGTGGTGAATGCTTGGAATGCATTGGGAGGTAGTAGTGGCAGGGACAATTAATGCATTGAAAAATAAATTGGATGCGCATAGCTTTTAGAGCAAGACAATGTAAATGAAACTGGTTGTATACAGACTCTGCAGTCTTCTAAACCACTATAAAGACGTTAAATTAAGTTAACAACTTCATTGGTGTCTCGATTTTCTCGCTTGTTTATATTCTTAAGTCTCTGTTTAAACAAAACAACCAACAACATATACTCTTTGTTGCACGTCTAGCTTCTGGGATGTAGGACTGATTTACATTAAAGAATGAATAACGTAGCTATCTATTTATTGCCTCTGATGAAGGTATATCGTAATATTTGACTGTTTCTTAACATGTGGACATGGCTAATCTTCGCATTCGCCGAACACTTGGGTGTGGGTGTCGTTATTTGGTGAAAACATCGTGTTTTTTTTGTTGGGTATAATTTTGTTTCATAAACCATTTTGTTCAAAACAGGGTTAGAAGTTGTTATATTTCAGGTTCGCAGTTAAGATGTAACCTAGCGAGACAACGCATTGTTCTCCGGACTACATCATCATACTTGCAAAGCCCTGTTCGGGGCTTGGTAGCGGGAGATTGAAAGCGAACGCAGAAGAAAATGAAAAATATTGTGGGGTAACAGGCGAATCAGCGTTGTTCGCGACTCATTTCCCAGAGACATCAGTTAATTTTTTACTACAACGGAACTGTTCATTTGATGTTACCATCATTTCTTTTGCTTAAAAATAACGAACGTTATATATAAGAAACACACAAACACGAGATCTTTATCTTGCCTAATCTTAGGTCAACTACCAAACCATAAACAAAAGGACTAGATTTGTGGTTTAAATCGCAAAAGCTGTATAAATGAAACAAAAATACTTCACTAAATTAATCGTGTTGTCACTGGGGCCTTCCGATCCCTATTAGTATCAACATCTTAGTGTCTACGCGATTATTATCTGTCATCGATCTTTGATTAATATTCAGTTTTGGCTACCACATACCAATGTTGGTGTATTTATCTGGTTAACTTCTTATGAAACACCCAATACAGCGCTTGTCTCTTACAACAAACATTCCAAAACGAGTTCAGGTAGAAACAAACTCCAGTATACGCAAGCTGCGGGTTATAAACTTACTTACATGTTATTGGAAGCAGGTAGCTTTGATGAGAACATAGTCAGCTAACCTCACATAAACAAGTAGAGACCTAGTACATTGAAGTCTCATCCCGGACGGCAGTGTCTACTACGGAGCTACGCTGACCTGTGACTTTGTGGGTGTCTCAAAGTTGGGCGGAGAAAAAGACATAACTGCACACACCATATCTATCCATCCATCCATTGCTCACAACAACCACTGAACTAGTGGTTCTCCGAGGAAGAAAGAATAGGCCCACTGCAAATATTCGCACGTCGCAAACAGTAACTAAAGAGGTTGTGTTTGGGGATAGCAACGTCATCATTTAAAAGAAATTGCTACAGAAAACACCAAAGTATGAAATAGAGTCAAACAAGTCACCTTCATATTTTTCTTTGCACAAAATATGCCCTACTAAGTTTATGTTTTGTTTATTCCTCGCCATGCGCCACAGGAAGCCCGTAACGGGGCACATGTTACTCATAATTGGTTACATGTTTCTCATAATAGGTCACCTGTTTCTCATAATTGTTCACGTGTTTCTCATAATGAGTCATATGTTTCTCATAATTAGTCACATGTTTCTCATAATGGGTCACGTTTCTCATAATGGTCACATGTTTCTCATAATTAGTCACATGTTTCTCATAATGGGTCACTTGTTTCTCATAATGGGTCACATGTTTCTCATAATGTGGCATATGTTACTCATAATCGGACACATATTTCCCGTCATGAAACCCATGTTTCCAGCAATTTTGGACACATTTCCCGTAATGTGGTACAGAGTTCCGGTAATGTGCCACATCTTTAACCCTTATTATTGCAGTTTACCGTAATGCGACACATATTTCCAGTAATGCGACACATATTTCCAGTAATGTGACACATTTCCCGTAATGTAACAGATTTCCTGGATTGTAACACAGATCTCCCATAATGTGGCATTGGTTTGCCGCAATTTTGGACAAATTACCCGTAATGTGACAGATTTCCTGAAACGTGACACTTCCTGTAATGAGACACATATTTCACGTAATGCGACAGACTTCTTGTACTGTGACATAGATTTTCCGTAATATGGCATTTGTTTGCAGCAATTTCTGGACATATTTCCCGTAATGATTTAACATATTTACTGAAGGACATATTTCCCGAAATGAGATCCGCTGCATGGCCTACTTTTTATTCCCACAATAAGGGAATGGACACAAGAACTGGCCTTGACTAAGTCGCTGCTTTATACCATTGGGGTAAGGTGGGAGGGGAGGGGGAAAGTGGTGTGTGGTTGAATTGTGTTTGTGTTGTGTGTGTGGCTGCGATGTATTGTGGTGTGTACTACAACGATCCTCCTTTTCATATGGCTATATTTTATACAGTAAGGAGTAGCCAACTCTACGCTCAACACTTCTTGGTAAGCCCTTTGGATAGGTCTATTAGATTACGGTGTTATTATTCTTCGCTATCATTTCAGATCGAGTTAACACGCGGACTGGGGACAAGAACTCCAACTACTAGTTCCCTGATAATTTGAAGATAACGCCACACACAAATATCGATTTCTTGAAGCACGTAAATATCCCTTTGAAACATCCTCCCTGAAGTACTCTACCCCGGACCAATGTATGAAGAATAGATATTCTTCAGCCACGTGATCTGGCTATCAAGAGGACGCAAGATCAACATACATGAATAGAGAATAGTGCAGAACATCTGAAAACTGCATTGGCTACAATTGCATTATTTTTATTGTTAGTATATATTTTTCATTGACAAATCTTTAGCAACTTGGTGTGAGAGAAAGTTGTATTGGGTTATGTAGAGCTAAAGTATGTGTGTTATCGGGGCTTGAAAGGGGACAAAGAATACTTACATTGTAACCTGCAGAGCATGTTGTATTAGGCGATTAAGAAGGATTGGTTATGGGGCTGAATATCATGTCTTGTAGAAACTATAAGCCTCAGAAAATGGGAAATGGTTGGTAGAACAGACTTCATTGTACCTGGACGTCCCCATATAAGTTCAGTCCGTTTGATTTTTGGAAGTGCCGACGACAGAGCACGAATTCCGTAGCTCCTGCGGCAGCTCTGAAATTGTTCTATGATTCGGTCATGTGCCCATTTACAGCTTGGTGGACTATGGGGAAGCAGTAGAACCATGAAACAATGCACGACATGCACGGTCGCAGATAACGGAGCACTCTATGTTTTGATCCTGGTACCTTCGATTTGTAAGCCAAGGTCACATCCACTTGGCCACGTGATATGAGCTTCTAGAACAAGAAAAGAACACAGCTATTCCCTATGAAAGAAAAGGACCGACTACTTCGCTATTCCTGAAAAGGACGTTTTGTAACATTGTTTACTACAGCGAGGCTGCTTTATTTACGCTTTTCAGTCTGATACATACGATTTCAGCAGGGCACAATTTGTTGACCAGTTTTCCATTCCTCTTCGATCCCTATTCGCTCATCTAAGTCCAGGCATCATTAACACACAGAGCGCTACTGGCTTGATGGTGGTAGATCTCCACAGCTGTCTGTCCCGAACGCTGCTTATCAATTCCGTTGGTCGTCTTCCTTGCCACGATATTAAACCGCCCAGAATCTTCTCCTTATGTATCCTCCAGTCCCTTTTCCCAGAAATAGTGTCCGTTGTTACCTTAGTGATCAACCAGTTTTTTTTCTTTTCTGTAACAAACTCCAAGAAACGATCATGTTTCTGTTCTGAAGCGTGCAATCAGTTGTCTATGTGCATTATCCTTCCATCAGCACGTCCTCATTAGTCTTCTATGATGACCATGGCACTCTTTTTCTACATAACAAGATCTATGTTGCTTCTAACGAGCCTATCGTTTCTTTACTGCATGTTCATGACTCATTTCTATATGATAGGACTGGTTCTATACAACATCTAATTAATCTCGCTCTGTCATTACGGTAATAATCAGTTTCAGGGATCATATAGTACAGTAGAAATACGGTCATGTGAGTAGAGTATTGCTTCATATTGTATGTTTAGTCTTTGCGAAAGGGTTCACAGAGTACATATTCGATTGCCATGTAAACTTTATGCTGACACAGAGAGCTCACCATACAGTTATTTCTTGCCGTTCAATATGTCTGTCTCACTCGTCCGTTGTCATGGGAAACTAGAATTCTACATCATATTAGATCGTAGATATATAATACAGACATACATACAGATCACACAAAAACGGACGCACAGACACTTATACACTTACTGGATAGTGCGCCCTAATACGGTTCAACACGTTCTAGAATCCACGAGATGAGAAAAGTGACTACGCGACCTTCCACAGCCTTATTGCGAGATAAACTGTAAGACTACGACAGAAGCATGAAGGACCTCCAGGTTTATGAGAGAAATAGATCCCATTCTTTGAGAGCGGAAGAAGAAGAAGAAGAAGAAGAAGAAGAAGAAGAAGAAGAAGAAGAAGAAGAAGAAGAACTACAACAACAACAACAAACACCAACAACAACAAAAGAAAAAGAAGAAGATAAAAAAGAAGAAAGCTGATGTCGTCTTGGTAAGGAGTAGTACGCTTCTGTTATCAGTATGTGTGTGTACTTGCTCTACGCCAGCTGTAAAAATCCTGGGCACATGTGGAGTAGCGGTGAGTTATTAAGACGTCACTAACAATGTTTTAAAAAGTGTTCCATCATAAAATATAATTGCTGGTTATTTATTGTATAACAGGGTGTCATCGAGTCTAAATAAACGATTACTTCAGAGGAGTAGGTATTGGTCAAATATACAACACTGTTGCGTATAATTGCTGCATGCCATATGTTTTTGAAGTAGTTTGTCGTTGCTTTTATTTCTTTATATATTCTCCTCTGCTGATTGCCATCTCATGTCACTGTGTCTTGTATTTGGCTAGAGTCGACTGTATTTTTTGTACGTTTTTAATTCGTAGATGCTCCCGACAAACTGTCTAATTCGTTGCTTTTATAGTTTAGTTGTTACGGATGATCATGGAAAGTCTAGGGCGACTGTCAGCTTACACGCATGTTGTAACAAGCGGCTAAAGAAGATTGTGTACAGGGCTAACAACCAATACAAGACAATAGTACGCGTAGGCGACCAGGGCCATTAGCGATAAATGACCATAATCACGTCTGATGGTCGCGGCCCAGGTGGCCTGCAGTTCTGTTGGGGAGGTGGTGATCTGTTTTAGCCAGGCGTTATGAGAGCGACCGAGACGACGTTTCCAGTATGTGCTCGACGTCTACCCGTTCCCCACTGCCTGCCGGAGCATCTTGTGGGCTGGGACTTCCCGTGGGAGGCTGACAATGTGACCGAAGAGGAAGAGACGACGGCGACCTATCGTTGAGGCAATGTCTGTAGGTTGAGTACGTCGAACTGCTTCACTGTCGTGATTCAGATCGTGGCAGTGGATTCCAGGAATGCGCCTGGTTGCACGTGTGGAAGGCCTCAAGACGCTGCTGGTTCCGCTGTTGTGGTGTCGAGAAGATGTGGACGATGCAGGAGTAAATGCGAAGCCTGGTCTTCAGGGAGTCTTCGCTGGGAACAGACTCCTCGGAGAAAATGTATAGATGAAGCCATCAGGCGCATCCTACAGGTGATGTCATGACTGCTACGTGCATCAGAGAACTACCTGCTGTCCATGTCTTCGTGGCTGCAATAGGGCTGTCGTTCACGGTGATGCTCAACGCAGATGGGCCTTTTCTTGGGCTTTTCTAGCAACATCATCATTTATATTCATTGCAAATTCTCGGATACAATCTTCCTGTAAGGAGGTTGTATCTAAATGAGCCAGTTGTAGGTCATCTATAATGGTGGCCCTTACACTTCCGCATAAACTGAAATGAGGAAATAATAACTATAAATTATGGCTGTTAGAGAATTTGTATGGAGCACTACCTTATCTTTGGATCGGTTTTTGTGTAACATTTTTACGCCTGCTGCTGTACCGTGTGTCCATTTCATAAGTTATGAAACTGTTTAAGAATGTATCAGTGGCCACGGGGATATTAAGTCATAAGAACAGCAAACTAGTTTGCTATGGCTGAACAGATGGGCCATGGGAAACACTGGCATGCCCCAGTCCAAGTATAAATCAACATTACCGACGGAGAACACAACACACCACATCCCAATAAACAAGCACATGAACAGAATCCAACCACATACTCATGAGTGCCAGCTGTGTACACGCCCATGTGAAAACGTTGATCATCATCTCTTTGAGTGCTCAGCGCTCAACGATTTTAAGAAAATGCTTCTTCCTCCAATGCCAGATAAATGGAACACGTTGTATACACTAGACGACAACTGATAAACACGTGCGGATACCATTACATGGCATTGGGCCGAATGGCAAGAGCCCGGATGCTGCTGCATCCGTAACAACAACAAAACGATTTTCAGCTACAGCTAAGACACTGACATGGGATCCCACCCTCTCTCAAACTAAAACGATCTAACCCCTGTATCCTGTCACTCGACAAATCTCATATTTTCTCGCCGGGAACGTATAACAATCAACCCCTATGTGCCCAACAAATGATCTCGTCAGACGATTAGTGTCCACCAGAGAGAATTTTTCGACGGTTCTTATCGATTTTCTATCGCTGGGACGGAAACGAGTATCAAGTTACCCAGAACAAACGAACACGAGACGCTCTGGACTATTACAGAGCCAACGTCAAAATTAGCAAGGTTAATGAGTCTAAAACTTGACACAGACAGAGTTGGCGTGCGTGATAATATACAATATCAATTAATAATACATAATGATTTTACATCCTCTCCGTCCGATCGCTGAGACAACAAGTATTTCATGTGCCTCTTGTATAATAAAGGATGTGTTCCCAGAGCGTTCAATCAGGATGGGCAATACACGCTCAGGGTTTCTTTTGGCCGAAAGATGTGAGTAATATTGTGAAGGAGACTTGTTCTGTCAAAGAGTTACATACTTATATACACACTCGGCGTGCTTTTGGTTGACATATGTGAGTAGTAAGGTGGAGGAAATTTCTTCTGTCATATTTAACTACATTAAATATTATGTAAAACTGCGGAATAAACTGTTATCAACAACAGAACAACTGAACTGTAATAACGGAGGGAGGCGTGTTTGTGTGGTGGTGCTGGGGAACGGTTGTTGAGTGAAGCGCCACACAATTGAGTACAGGGCTAGAATAGAGCCGCCATTGTGAGTGATAAAAGGTCATGATTGTAAATACAGGGTCACCATTGTGAACATATAACTATCAATTTGAACATAGGGCCACTACTGTGAGTGAGCACATGACCACCATTGTTATCACAGAACTACCATTGTGAACACGAGGCCACCAGTGTGAGCGAGTACAGTGAAACCATTGTGAGCGAGTACAGGACCACCAGTGTGAGCGAGTACAGTGAAACCATTGTGAGCGAGTACAGGACCACCAGTGTGAGCGAGTACAGTGAAACCATTGCGAGCGAGTACAGGACCACCAGTGTGAGCGAGTACAGTGAAACCATTGTGAGCGAGTACAGTGAAACCATTGTGAGCGAGTACAGGACCACCCGTGTGAGCGAGTACAGGACCACCAGTGTGAGCGAGTACAGTGAAACCATTGTGAGCGAGTACAGGACCACCAGTGTGAGCGAGTACAGTGAAACCATTGTGAGCGAGTACAGTGAAACCATTGTGAGCGAGTACAGACCACCAGTGTGAGCGAGTACAGTGAAACCATTGTGAGCGAGTAAAGTGAAACCATTGTGAGCGAGTACAGGACCACCAGTGTGAGCGAGTACAGTGGAACCATTGTGAGCGAGTACAGGGCCACCAGTGTGAGCGAGTACAGTGAAACCATTGTGAGCGAGTACAGGACCACCAGTGTGAGCGAGTACAGGACCACCAGTGTGAGCGAGTACAGGACCACCAGTGTGAGCGAGTACAGGACCACCAGTGTGAGCGAGTACAGGACCACCATTGTGAGCGAGTACAGGACCACCAATGTGAGCGAGTACAGTGAAACCATTGTGAGCGAGTACAGGACCACCCGTGTGAGCGAGTACAGGACCACCAGTGTGAGCGAGTACAGGACCACCAGTGTGAGCGAGTACAGGACCACCAGTGTGAGCGAGTACAGGACCACCATTGTGAGCGAGTACAGGACCACCAATGTGAGCGAGTACAGGGCCACCAGTGTGAGGGAGTACAGGACCACCAGTGTGAGCGAGTACAGTGAAACCATTGTGAGCGAGTACAGGACCACCTGTGTGAGCGAGTACAGTGAAACCATTGTGTTTTACATCCTTGTAGGAAGCGTAGACCAAGGCATTCATGTGCTTTCATATTCTTATAACGAGTTTGTCAGTACCCATGGACAACCCTCCTTAGTCTCCTATGGGAAGGTCAGTATGGCTCAACCATATGTTTGTATCCTTAATATAGGCTAATGGATCCGGTATAAGCACATTGTTAAATGGTGTTATTTAGATATTTTTGCCATCTTTTCGCAAAGAACCACTTCAACAACAGACCGAGACCTTTTGACTATATCGAAGTTTGTAAAATAAGAAGTATATATGTGTATGCGGTGCTTAAGGCCCACCGAATAAGACCACTGTTTCCTTCTTTGTTGTGTGTAATAAGAGAAGACTAATGAGGACTGTGCATGGGACTGCCAACCGCATCATGTTAAAAACCATTGCTATGAAACTGCACTGCAAATGGCTGGAATCATTTGTTCACCATTTATCTGTTTTGCCTGTCGCTCCAGTTAGTGAAGTGTAGATCAAACAATGTATCTGGTTTAATGGAATCCTGAATACATTTGCTGGCAGTGGAGTTTGTATAGTAATGGTTTTTACATAGTGAGATTGCTATCCCCATGCACAGCATTTCCTATAAGCATCTTACTGTCTCCGGAAATAGAAACTATGGCTCTATTGCGTCACCACTGGAACATCGAAGGGAATCCGCTGAGGTACGATCAGCAGCGCAAGCGGACGACGAAGATGTATGCTGTGTGAGCAAATCTCACAGTACAGATGATTGAATCTTACCAGCTAGCAGCGACCTTTCAGTGATTATGCGTTCATTACGACAACCAATATTCACACTCCGTTTATTCACACCTTGAACACAGCAATTTTTCCAACTACGAGCGGTTAAACTGCAACAACTTTTATTTACCTCTTATTCTAGTTACGGGGCTTCGAAGTGGTCCCGAATTGTTATTTTCCGTCACCACCTCCCTGTGTTGGGTGTGTGTAAGTTGTTTTAATTAGACATAATTCCTTTGGTCGGTTCCAGCTCTGAGTTAGCTCATTAATTAGATGACGGGACATATGGCTAATCCTTTTAAAGTTATTCCCATCGCCGTCTACCTTGTCATTCCAGAGGGCATTCCAGAGTATAGCTTCAACGCTGTATTTGCTTTATCCTAACCAGCATACAGTTGTTCATTTCTACTATCCGGTAACTTGAATCATATTTTGCTTGGACATGAGGCTCTATAATGACCTTTTTTCCTTGCATCTGTTTCGGATAACCCTCTTGGTCTCTTCAGACTGGAGACACTAGACAAATCCTTCGGGAATGCGTATACGATCCACAAACTTGTTAATATTGGAGCCATTTGGGTTGTGCACATACCTAAATAACCAGTGTAAAGTACTTTGACCGAATACGGTTACGAATAGTAAGTGAACATTTGGCATAAAAAGTTGTGTTCAGTACATCTACGTCAACAAACTTTTCCCGAGTAGTCCCCCGAGGTCTTTGCGTATGGCAAGGACAAGAATAGCACCACTGCCCTATAGAGAGCATGTCGTAATGGGCGACTAATTGTATGACATGGCATAACACCGGCAATGGATAGGTGGTTTATTTAGAGCAGCATAGATGACGTCTAACAGTCTGCACGTCTATTTTGCTCTATTGCTTGAATATATTAAGATGGACTCGCACATTGGTTAACCATCCCTCCGCCGCACTTATCCAAACGCAGCCGATTAATAAGCCCGCTTGAGTCTAGCCGCTAGGCAGGAAATCCTAGTTCCCGCTACATCCAGTTCATACGAGAGCTGGGACTTGCATAGGGGCACCTGCCCCTGTAGAAGTACAGGTCGATTACGAACTAAGAACGCACTTTGGTCTTAAAACGAATTTAGTAGTAGGAATTTGGACAAATTCAGTCAGAGTAATCTTTAAACAGGGGTCAAACAATTTTGACCGACCACCAAGTCTCTTTGAAAATTACTTTACAATTCTGCCGCTGGCTTTAAAAAATAAATATTTTTAAAAAAAAACATACATGCACACGAAATAACACAAAAAAATATATTTAAAAAATAACAATGTGGTAAACTGTCGACAACACTGTAATGGTTGGTCAAATCTCTGATCGTGCAATTGTTCGGGTCCAACTCAGACGTGCGAATACAGTGTCAATTGATTTGATAACGAGAAACTAAGACGACGATAACTTTTTTTTACGGTCCATTAGATGAAAAGGGTAATGTAGTTCTGTCTTTGATATCAGAAGGATAAGGGTATAGGATCGTGGAGCTGGAGGGGCATAGTAAGTACATCTGAGTACAGAAGGCTTTGAAAGTTGGTAATCAGTTGCCCCAAGTTAGTTACACAATGGCAATATCAAGCAAATAACGGAAAGTGTATAAAGAATTTCATACTTTTCCCGAAAGATGCACTTATTATTATTGATGTATTCTATATGACGGGGTAATCCGTGTGCTTAACCCTTTATACCCTAACCTGCTCAGCAAGTTTTGATTGGAAACGACAACTACTAATTTGTTCAATGCAAATGTACAATTTTATTATATAATTAATATCAGTTAAGTCTCATTGGCAAACTAATAGTATATGAGTAAATAAAGCCTCAATAACCCTGGTCTTATGAATATGTTTATATTGGTTCAAGGCTTAGGGCATAAAGGGTCAATTTGTAATAAGAAAGTTTGTTCTTAAAGAATACAACCTGTAACGCTATTCCCAATTCAAACATGAAAGCTATACTTCACTGGAGGGACAAGAAAGACAGAACACTATTGCGCATTTGAAGAAATCTTTGAAAGGTTAGCAGAATGTTTTTTTTAAAATGCGAATAATGTTCAGAGAATGCTGTTCGTGTTAGCTATCCCATTAGTGAAATAAAATTTGGAAACCATTTTTGGACAGAGAATCTCTGAGAGTGATTCAATGAAGCTGTTTAACTGCCCTAATAACAGCAAGCTGTTTGTGCTAGTAAGTTTATCACGCAGAACTGTCTGAGGACGAATAGCTGACCTGATTGAATATGTAAAGTTATGCTTTAAAAATGTGCCTTAAATGTCGTAGCATTCTCCGTTGCCTTAAATGAGTCAACAGGTACGGCATTACAGCCCAGTTAGTTATCTCCATTGACAAATTCCCCAGCACCACGGAGGATATGTTAGCTTTTCAACCATGCAATGACACCACTGCAGACGGTGGCACTTTCAAATCGCTGGAGCTCGCTTTTCAGATTTTGGATTACGATGGGTAAGGTTTGTGACGTGCCAACAGACTGAACACCATCTATGATTGACCAATATTCAGGACTGGTTAGCAAAAGTAAATCTCACCTCTCAGATTTGAATTGAAGTCACTTTGATGTGCCATTCTTACAAGTTTGGTTCACCAAGAAAATGTGTGTGCCAACGCATTTAAGATCTCTGTCGTAGTATCGACGGCCCTGCTGAAGTCGGATGTGTCGGACCGAAAAGTCAATCATCGCTGTGAACCTGTAATCTACGACACATCTGATTCCTTTCTCCGGACAACACCTTGCTACTTGCACAGCCCTTTTCGGGGCTAGGTAGCGGGAGTTTGAGAACGAACGACGAAGAAGAAGAGGTATCGTGGAACTTTACATAATCAAAAAAATTCTTACATTGACAATTGCAAAAATTCCTTCAAGATATCGATTCGAGAATGACAATCTGATTTACTACCACGATGTACGCTTATAAGTCCAAGAAAAATTATGAAGTCATTTTGTGATCTTCGGACTGAAATAGAACTTTCGATGGACATTAAGTGCAGCCTGGTCAAAGAATTATCAGTCTCCGTGGATATGACAACCTGCACATTTTGTAGATGACATGACTCATCATTTAAGTTGGTGCATAATCTTGACCGGTACGCCAAGTCTTTCTGTGAATAAACTAAGACTGTGCGAGAGTAACCTGTGTCAAGGAAATACTACTTTCTTTGTAAGACTTTGACAGCATACGACATCTCCTGTTAGCTCCACAAGCTATACCGACGCCGTTAATGTTTTTTAGGCAGTTCGTGGAGGTTTCTCAACACTTTTTCATGTAAACCACAAAGCTACTTCGACTGATTTGGAAATGGAAATGATCGACTTGCAAGAGAAAGCTATTCTACCATCAAAGCCGATGGACTCGATGATACCGGACTTCTGTATATCTTATTTTAATAATAGTAATAATAATAAGTTCTCTAGGCGTCTAAGACCCAATGCGTAGGTTGACAACACCCATGACCCACTACTGCGACATGGTTCTAGGACCCGTCCAAAGCGGAAGTAGATGTTGCTATCTGCTGGAGCCATACTTTGCGGGGACGGTTTCTTCTGCGCATCGAGCCGGTCGGAGGAAGATTTTTGGCGCTGAGGAACTCTTCTTCTTCGTCTTTCGCTCGCCTGAAAATATGTTTCCTCTTCGTCTTTCGCTCGCCTGAAAATATGTTTCCTCTTCGTCTTTCGCTCGCCTGAAAATATGTTTCCTCTTCGTCTTTCGCTCGCCTGAAAATATGTTTCCTCTTCGTCTTTCGCTCGCCTGAAAATATGTTTCCTCTTCGTCTTTCGCTCGCCTGAAAATATGTTTCCTCTTCGTCTTTCGCTCGCCTGAAAATATGTTTCCTCTTCGTCTTTCGCTCGCCTGAAAATATGTTTCCTCTTCGTCTTTCGCTCGCCTGAAAATATGTTTCCTCTTCGTCTTTCGCTCGCCTGAAAATATGTTTCCTCTTCGTCTTTCGCTCGCCTGAAAATATGTTTCCTCTTCGTCTTTCGCTCGCCTGAAAATATGTCTATATCTACAATGTTGTCTCTTTGTATAAACGTCACTGTCTTTTGTAGTTCAGATACAGGTTCATAAAGTTTCTCTACCAGTGTTGTTTCTATGGGCCAGTGAGATTTTCTCTGTATAAAATAATCGGGGCAGTTCTGTAGAATGTGCTCTGCAGTCTGGGGTGCCTGTTCACATGTACTCACCGCTGAAATGTCAGTCTTCAATTTTGTGTACATGTGGCTGCGGAGTCGGTTGTTCTAAGGCGCAACACAACAGTTTGTTCGTGTCTGTTCATCTTATAGTAATCGCCTTGTGTTATTGCTGGTGGCTTTCTGATTGATTAGATCACCCTTATCTTCTGTTGGTATGTAACTGGTACATCTGGTTGCTCCCTTCTTTGCCAGTCGATCTGCTCTCTCATGCCCTGGTACTCGACAATGAGAAGATATCCACTACATGACAATTTTGCGCTGGTTGCTCAGTTCAGACAGCAGTCTGTAGACCTGGCAGTTTATATGACTTCAGTGCTTGGAGTGTTGATTGTGCATCTGTCAGAAATACTACAGGTTGTGGACCAACTTTGGCGGTCAACAGTTTCTCAGTTGCTCCCTTGATTGCCTGAATTTCTACATTATATATATGACATAATGTCCCAGTTGGTACTCTGACTGTATCCCTAATGTTTTTTGGGTATTATTTGTACAATCCCGCTCCTCCATTTTTTTCAGCATTCTGTGATGACCCATCTCTGTATACTTTGACCCAGAAGTCTTATGGTTATTCTTCGTCAAGGAAATGGGAGAGTCACTACCCTACATTGCACACTGTTCTGTTCATCGTTGTCTAGAATGTCTTTCACTTTTGTTTGAATGCATACTGATTGCCCATGCTTCTCTCTCCAAATGGTTTAGGTGGTTGTCAACTTCAGAGCGATGAGGAACGACCTGTGCAGTATTTTGTGGGTCGGGGTTTCCTGGTGCAGCCGTCCAACATGACCGAACAAAGAACTCGGCGGCGGTCAAATGTTTCTGAGATTGGGAGGAGACCTGTTTTAGCGGAGACCTCCACGTTATTGATGTAGTGATGTCAGCGGATGCCAAGGAAACGCCGCTGGTTGCGCATATGGAAGGCCTCCAGTCTCGACATATCATGTTTCAGTAATGTCCTGGTTTCGGAGCGGTAAAGCAGAATTGGGACCACGAAAAACTAGTAGATGCGCTTTTCTGTTTCAAGAGAGCTCTTGCCGTTACTCCATAAACGTCGAAGGTCGTTCATAGCAGACGCAGCTAGTCCGATCGACTTTGACATACTTATTTTCCCCATGACAAATATTTAATATCACATCACAATTTGACAGTACTTATACAAAACAAGAAGTCTATCAACTGACGAACATCTTAAAAACACACTGCACATTGCAGTTAGCCAAACACACAGCACAGTTAGTCAAACACACTGCACATTGCAGTTAGCCAAACACACTGCACATTGCGGTTAGTCAAACACACTGCACATTGCGGTTAGTCAAACACACTGCACATTGCGGTTAGTCAAACACACTGCACATTGCAGTTAGTCAAAAATACTCCACATTGCAGTTAGCCAAACACAATGCACATTGCAGTTAACCAAACAATACCACATAACTTCTCATAAATCTGCAAATTACCTGTCATAGGTCTCTGGTTGTTCCGTGGGATGTATCTAGTGGTTCAGCGATAGGTCTCTAGGGGCTCCATGGCAGGTCTCTAGAGACACCGCGGTCGATCTCTACGGGTTCTGCGGAAGGTCTAGTGGCTGCGAGATAGGTATCTAGGGGCTCCATGGCAGGTCTCTAGAGACACCGCTGTCGATCTCTACGAGTTATGAGGAAGGTCTAGTGAGTGCAAGATAGGTCTCTAGAGGTTCCGCGATAGGTCTCTGGGGGTTACCCGATAGGTGTCTTCGATTTCCGATGAGGCCGTGTTTGACTACAAATAAATCCCTTACCATAAAAACAAGCTGGCAGGTGTTGACAAAGACGAGTAGCTCTGTATGTCGTGTGCAATTAATAGGCTATATTTTATAATCATAACTTTTATACATACATTTTATACGCCATGATTTTCTTCATTGACTATACATCTTTACGTTGCATATACAATGAAATAAATGCAATCGAATGAGTATACTCACAAATTAGTAGATCTGATATTAGCAACGTACCGATCAGTGTACTTTGCCCTGAGTAGTAGATTTACGGCAATAGTACATTTGTTAGAGTTACCTGGGACATTCTATTTATTTCAATGGTTCCCTCAATAATACAAACGTGAAAAAAAGGCTGCACTAGGTAATAGAAATGAAAGAAGGTAGTAAAGAAAACAAAAATGTCGAATCAAGTCGAGGCAAATTGATTCTTCAAAGCTCCATAATATATATGTTAAAGACAGCACACCTGTTGGTTATGTCAGGCAGTGGTTAAGTGTGTTCCAGCGCTAGTACCTGTATTTTTTGTGTAGAGATAGTCACACGAGTAATTCTGCTTGTCTGGCTTTACCAGGAGAGATTTATTATGCTAGTTGTTTGATTTAGCTGGGAAGTGTCTCTGCGTTAGTCCAGTTTACTTCAGACATCGAGGTTGTTTGTTTTGTTATGGACTAAACGAACAGTAGCCTTTTTTTTTGTTTGTTTGTTTCTGTTCAGGTTTTTTTGTGTGCGTGGTTTCATTTTATTGGGGAGGGGAGGGAGTGTGGAAAGGGAATACATAGTTTCCCAACCGTGATGCCTTGAGCTGTCATAGACACAGTATTAGTGCCAATAATAATCATCCTGCTACTAGTAGTATGAGCAGTGGTGTATGAGTAGCAGTAGCAGTTGTAG
This sequence comes from Ariolimax columbianus, assembly GCA_036924085.1. Taxonomy (NCBI): domain Eukaryota; kingdom Metazoa; phylum Mollusca; class Gastropoda; order Stylommatophora; family Arionidae; genus Ariolimax; species Ariolimax columbianus. The sequence continues at coordinate 48,066,791 of JAVGWX010000009.1, forward strand.
TAGCAACAGCAGTACAGTAGTAGCAAAAGTAGAAGTAATACTAGCAATAGTAGTAGTGGTAGTAACAGCAGCAGTAATAGTAATAGTAAGAGTAGTAGCAGCAGCAGTAATAGTAAGAGTAGTAGTAGCAGCAGCAGCAGTCATGGTTAATAAACAAGACAAACACTAATTACTGGTAGCAGTTATAGTACTACAACAATAACGATTTTTTACGAGGACAAATAAAAGATGAGACTACTGAAGGTATTTTCAAAAGACATGTCCCATACGAGGATGATGCTTATATGTTCCATTCATAGTTGACTCTAAAACACGAAACTTTGAACGTTAGACTTAAAATCAACAATACAAGCCCTAGCATGTAAATGTCAGCTTGAGAAAAGAGAAACAAAGCAACAACAAAAATAAAAAGAACAAAATGCAAAGATTGGGGATTTGATTATGCAAACACGAATTCGGCAACATAACATAATTTATTGCGGTTATTATTTAACAGTTGAATACTGTCTAAATATTGTATAGTACTTGGTCATTGGTCTTTGTCTTGCCTGTAACTTGGCTATTATTATTTGTTTGAGAAAAAAAATGGGTAGGTCGTGTGACAAGTCAGATAATGCAGTACAGTAACACCCCGAGATACGTAACCTGGAACTCAAGTATATTCGCTGTTACGTAAATCGCATAATTGAATACAAATTATGAAAAATATAATGGAATCCAACAGAGAGAAGTTTGAGAGTGTTAGCCACCCGTGTCTATTATGTGTCTAGGTACTAGGCTATCTACGATGGTAGTAGTGGTAGTGGCAGCAGCAGCAGTAGTAGACATGTTTGTGAGATGCCATTCACAACAAAATCTCAACTCATGACTCCTTCCTCCATGACTCCATCCTCAACTCATGACGCTTTCCTCTATGACTCCATCCTCAACTCATGACGCTTTCCTCCATGACTCCAACCTCAACTCAGGACGCGTTCCTCGATGACTCCATCCTTAACTCATGACGCTTTTCTCCATGACTCCTTCCTCAACTCATGACACACTCCCTCAACTCACGACACCCTCCCTCAACTCACGACAAGCTCAGACACTTCCTCGACGTATGACTCCTTCTATGTGACACACACACATCTACGATCTCAGTCGATGTTTTGTATCTTCGACATGAACTCTTAAGAACGGCTCCGTACAGTCGTGGTTTCCTTGGACTGCAGCACTTCTCAGGCCGAACTGCCTGCTGGTCCTATGTGGTAACCTTTGTATGGCTCACATGTTCTGATACATCCAAACGATGTCTACGGTTGAAAGTGATGTAATCAACAACCTTAATGAGTTTTCATCCACTGAAGATTTGCGCCTTAAAGATATATAGGGTCTGTGGAAATGGGTCGCTTGTCCAAATAGTCGACACACAGTGTTACAGGCAGTTTCTATTTTACCTCAGGTAGGAAACATAATAGCGTATGCTGTACCTAGGATTGAACGGACGTCTGAGCCACCTATATATATATACCCAGATCAAAATAAATTAATGTGCATCTTCTTTCCACACACTCGTTTCATTTTACTCTGTCCAACAATCACTCTTGCACAACCTTCACACACGCCTTCAGAGTGAGGCCCTTCCATTGCACTTTGGTTGGACTGGCTTCTGAGAATGTAGAAACTAGCATAGGTACATACAGACGTACACATGCATCCAAACACTGGTTTGTGCGTCTTAATATCGCCCAATTGACTACGGTCTGGGGTGGAATATGCGCAGTAGAAACTAGTGAGGCATAACACACACACACACACACACACACACACAACACACACACAACACACACACACACACACACAAAATAATGTGCTTGTGGAACAGCAGTCCAGACCCTGAACACGCACTTCAAGAATGCCTGTCAAACGAACAATTATGATGCCAGACCTGGCCAGAGGGAGCAGAACAGAGGCAAAAGCTATGGGACCGCCGATCAGAGCTAGAACGGAATGTTGACTTGGTGATAGGACTGTCGATTTAGCATGATCAGAAAACCCGAACGCAAAAGAACAACGCGTGTCAGGAAACCAGTACGCTAACAGCTCGGTCACCAAATTCTACCTTCACAAAAACAAGATCGAAACGTTATCAGACAGCAACAAAACGACATGAATCTCTCCCCTACCACTAACGGTTCGTTTGAACCACGCGTCGAGAAATACCGCTCCGGCTTATAACACATTGACAAAGCTCCTCCCATTTCCTGACACACACCTGTTTTCAAGGGCCCATAACAGTGGTTGTCAAATGTTATCAAGCGACTGTTGAGACCCCTGATAAATTAAATATTGCCCTGACAAAATTTCAAACTTGCAACGATCGATAATGCCAGTACGGGAACACGGGGCAGGCTAATTGACTTATGAATAGACAGGGCATGGCTTTCGTCACGGTAAATTCCATTTTATGGCAAGAATGCCAGAACACCCCAGCCCAGGCTTTGATGTCAATATTTGAAAAACATATTGATCTGGGTACTGGGTGTGAGGTTTGGAAATTGTACTCTTTTAAGTCCCAAGCTGTTCGATAACATTTTATTGAGCAGGAGTTTTCAGACACGCAGATAAACAGATGAACGAGCGGGAGAACAGACAAACAAAAGCAGACATGACAGACTGACTGGCGAACCGGGCAGGATCACAGACTGACTAACTGTCGAACGGGCGGGATGACACAGACAGACAGAGGAATAGACATACAAATATAAACAGAATAAATCTTTTACAGTAAGTAATGATTTTCACGTATTTCTTCTGGTCCCATTAAAACTGACACAGTTGGCTCTCCACTGCTCCCCCATTTTGTTTATCTTTATTTTTTTTTTTCCGTATAGCACGCCTTGCTGAGTGGAAAGGACGTCTTTATTTTATCTTCACCGATGTGACTTATGTTGTCCTGGTGCGACGCTCTAACTCAGGTAAGTCTGGTTATATAGCTATGTTTTCTCCATCTGGGGTGTATCCTATTTAACTCATCTGGAATGGGAACGGCTGACGACGAGCAGCACGTGACCTACAGCTTATGACGAAGAGTGGTCAGAGAAGAGGAAAACAAGGTAACCGGGAAAAGGGTGGGGAATCCCGACCGTATCTCAAGTAGACTACTCAAAATAAGACTGTGTAGAAGCCTACGGTTGAGGCCCTATGTTCCAGAGGAACCAGAAAGAAGATCATCATCTCGTTTCTTCTTCTTCGTCTTCATCGTACGCAGTCAGACAGTAACCATTATTTTTTCGAAAAAAGCGGCGGTCATCCTGAGGCTGTCGACACTGCCATAGAGCTTGTCTTGTGGTTCCACTGGTGATGGCCACATCTGCTCTCTCTGATCCTCGTACATCATCTCGTTTCATTTGTCCACGTTTGTGGTTAGGCGCTGCAGGGTAGATATAATCTTCTTTCAAGAAACTACGCGCCTGGCAGTTGTTATTGTCAATCCATGCGTCTATAGTGTCTATGTTATCACCGTCCTCCCATTACTTCTTGGTCTTACTCGTGTCCTGAAGTCCTTCTCTCTTCCCACCTAAGTGTCTGTTTACGAGAGACCGGTAGGTTTGGGGAGACTTACCCTCTTCTTCTTCTGCGTTCGTTCTCAGTCTCCCGCTTCCAAGACCCGACCAGGGCTTTGCAAGTAGCAGGATGTAGTGAGAAGAACGGAATGCATTGTGACGCTAGTTTGCACCTTTCAGTCCGACACATCCGTCTTCGACGGCACACTCTTATCATATGCCTAAAGCTCTGAATTCTCTGCCTGTTGATATATGTCATGCATGGCCTTGTTCCAACTTTCTGTCGGACTTCTTCGCATCTCACTCCATCTCTTCTATTGATCTGACCAGTGTTTCGGAAGTATTTTTGTTAATTTTTGCGGTCGCCTTATTTGTCTATTTCACAAGGCGGTGTGCGTTGTCCTATGTTTTTAGTTTGCGCCTGTCGGCCCAGTGCATTCGACTTCAGCATGCTTTTTTTTTGGAAGGGTCTGCTTCCTCCTGCACTTTCTAAGAGTTTGCTTCCCCGGGATAACGGCCGTTGCTGTGATTGGGGAGCGAACCCAGAACATTCGGGTTATGATCCGTGTCACTTAACCACTAGCCCACGCCGTCCTCGTTCGCAAGCATTTTATTTTAATCATTATAATCTCTAGTTCTTGCACCTTGGCAGAGGCCAGGAATAACATCTCGTCCGATATTGTTCTACTTCTATTTCTCCCCTTTTATGACCTGCCAACGTGGAAAACTTCAATCGACTCTCTATCTGAACATTTCGCATGCTCAGCACAACCGATCCTTAACAATACGTAACAACCAGACCAAAATAATTAACAGAAGCACACAATCAACATATCCTATCAAATTCAAATTAGCTGCAGTTTTCTTCCTTCTAATTAAAAACAAATTCCCAATAACGGCCTCTAAATAAACGCACGTCCTGTCTGAAACTAGGCATGCAAATGTGGGGGACCCCCTAATCAATCTTTGGTGAGGCGTAAAATAACAGCATGCGATCAACAGTTTTCAATAAGTGATGCGGTTTTTGTTTTTCCCCTACGTTCTGATTACAAGAAACATCAAAGGTGTTCTATGCCCTATTTTTCATGCAATTTATCGTAGCCGGAGCCAAAGAGTGATTAGCAGGAAGTTAGCAACGAATGAATAAATCATCTAGCGTGAAAATTGTCATCAAAATGATGTCTTTTTTTCTGATCGTTAATCTCACGTAGCGACATCATCATTCATCGTTTACCTTTGTACTACAATGTGAAGCATGGGTTACCACTACAGCGTGTCCCTCTTTAGGGATCAAGATACTGAGCAGCGCATGAGCTGCAGTGGTCAGCGACTCATAGCTAACTGCTAGTGTCAAGGCCAGCGAACCAAAGCTGCCAAGACCTTTCTACACCTCCACGCGGTGATCCTGGATAACAGGCTGCAGCAGGGCAGACTAGCTAAGGAGAAGGGATCAATGAGGGAATGCTAATCCGGTACTCAATAAATACTTGCTGAAGTAGGATGTGTTGGACCGAAAGGTGCAAATATCGCAGTCTAGCTGTAAACTACGACACAACGCATTCAGTTCTCTGAACTACATTCTGCTACTTAAGCCCTTTCAGTGTTTGGTAGCGGGAGATTGAGAACGAACGAAGCCAAGCCACTCCTTAAAGGAAGCTTAGTTCCAAACAGTTAAAATCATTCACATTCTCGCTCCTTTCGAAGGCATAGGTTTTAACTGCAGCTGGTTGCTTTACAGATAGTCTGTATCCGAGCTACTGTAGTGGCTGATAGTAATGTGTGTGTTTGTTTTTGTATTTTTACTTAATGAGGTTGCCATCCTCATGTACAAGCTTCTTTATTCGTTTCTTTCGATATGCAAGGAATGAAACAGTAGCCTTTCGGTTGTGTCGTTGAAAACTGTGGAGAGCATAAGCCGCATTTCCCTTGCCAAGTGTATTACATCTCTTGTTTTTAGGCCACATTGTTGTTGTTGAATATCCACGTTGAGTAACTTTACTCTTTTGTGCGCCCTGAAATTGGTGTTACAGTGTCGAGTTGCAGTAGCTTTCCTCACATCCTAAACATGATGACGAAGGTGGATCAGGTTCCTCCAGACAGTTGCGTTATGCTTGGCTTTATCTGTGTGTCGCTCGGGGATAAGGTTGATCCCATACCTCGTTAGCCAGACTGCCATGAGCATCCATGTTTCCCTTGACAACAGAGTAGAAATGAGGTGCGGGTCTTGGTCAGTATATTTCGCTTGACCCTGACTAACATTGTTCGATCTTCTTATTATTATTCTTTTTCTTCTTCTTCGATCATTCTCAAAATTCCGCTACCAAGTCCTGAAAAGGGCTTTTCAAGTAGCAGGATGTTGTCCGGAAAACGAAATGCCTTGTATCGTAGTTTACAGCTTTACTGCGATATTTGCACCTTTCGGTCCAACACATCCGACTTCAGCAGGACATTGTTCAAGCAATATGTTAGTCCCATCTCCCCCGTCGTATCGTTACAGTATTACTCGTAAGCCAGATATCCCTCTGCCGCACTATCTCTCTCATGCCATGTAGCCACATCGCCCTGTGTTATAAGCGACCAAAGCAAATATATCATGTCACATTCTCATGAGATGATCGAACCATTTTATTTTATGCCCATAAATCTACTCAACACAAGAGCAAGTTACCACCATTTTTGTAATGTCCTCATTTCTCATGTCATCTCTCCTGGTGACACCCATGACCTTTCGAAAACATTTCATTTCCAACATTGAAATGTTGATATCCTGTGTCTTGGATAAAGACCCAGGTTTGACATTGGTAGCACGGAGTTGCTATAAATATGCTGTTTATCAATTGTTGCTTTGTAGGCAAGTTGATGTTTAAGCAGTGGTGACAACTGATAGGTTACAGCAGAGACTTTCTGACACCTAGTTTCGATCTCTCCATAAAGCCATCCACCAACTCCCTATATGTGAACTCTTGGGCATCCTTGAGGATGATATGTTAAGTAGATGCGGTGTTCTGCTAATCCTCAAAGATTCTGTCCGTAGTGCGCTGATATTCATATGATATCTTTCAAAGAATGTGAAATGGTCGAACGCATGATCGCCATCCTCGTACATTAAGCTTTAGTTGTCAGCAAACACCATTACATGGACATAAATACATACAAGCAGACAGTATATATATTTTCGCGACTCAAAGGCCCCTGACAAATTCCTTTTGCTTGCTATTCTGGTTGTCATTCATTCATATTTCTACCCACGTAAAACTGACAAATATATAGCAAAAACCGATACATACATTGCAAAAACTTGACACATGCATAGCAAAAGTGACACATACATAGCAAAAACTGATGCATACAATGCAAAAGCAGTCACACGCGTTTCCCCCATCAACCCTTCACACGTGACCTGGTCCCGGCAAACTTTTTTTTCTATTTCCCAAACTGAAATTATTCATCTCGAAACAAAGACGATTTCAGACCATTGAAGAAATTATAGGCAAATCATAGACCATTCTGCTCATGGTACCCACACAAGTTTTACTAGGATGATTCCAGAAGTGTAAACAGAGTTTTGAACCCGTAAGTGCCATTTAAGGAGGCTAAAACGACGAGGGTCAGCCAGTATAAAATAAAATAGAGAAACAAATTGGAGAGAGTAACAATCCAAACCCAATCCGCCAACTACAAAGGCACTAGCAAGCTGCAAGCTGGAACACAACACTTCAACCCAAATTAAAATTACGTTTATTTCATGGGGCATTCTCCCTCTACCTTTCTACATTCCATCACCGTCCTCAACCAGCCCTTACAGCAGCACTTAGCCCCATCTATATTCAGTATTATTAAACAGTTCAGTACACTGAAGCTAAAGGTTAAGGTAGTCCCATAGCAGTAACTGTTGGGCAGGAAATCAAGTGCTAGAGTTATCATTGTACTAAGGCACATTATTTATGAGGTGGGGTGACCAGTTCCCTTCCTTGTTGCCTGTCCCCTAACCGTAAGTGAGGTATCCATTTACAGCTGGGTCAACGTATATGAATGGGTTGTTGAACCTTTACTGGGAATGGCGAGTGCACTGCCTTTACCATAGTGGGCAGATAAAGAAAACTTGAAAGAAGAAAGAGAACAAAAATATAATCAACTCGGGTGAAACAAAGAAAAAAATATAATTAGCTGAGAAAAAATAAAGAAAACAGTTGGGAGTGTAGAGAACAAAATGAATAGAGAAAGAGCTGTATAGCAAGGACGGATGGGGGTCGGGGGGCTGAATAACGGGAGAACAAGAGGGGGCACGATATATAACGAGGATAAGAGAGGAAAAGCGAATAGCGAGAAATAGAGGCGGGAGCTGTATGGCTAGTGAAGAAGAGGAGGGGGGGGTGAATAACTGGTGGAAAAGAGGGGAGGGGAAAGCTAAATAACTGGTGATTAAGAAGGGGGGGGGGGGATAAGCTGAATTGAGGGGAAAAAAGGAAATTTGAATAACTGCAGAGAAAACAAGAGGGGAAAGCTGAATAACGAGAGAGAAAAATATAAGAAATTTGAATAAATAGATATAAAAAATAGAGGAAATTTGAATAACTGCAGAGAAAAAGAGGGGCAAGCTGAATAACGTAAGAAAAAAGAAACGTAAGCTGAATAACTGAAAAGAAAAAAGAAGGGTAAGCTGAATAACGTAAGACAAAAGAAGGGTAGGCTGAATAACTGAAGAGAAAAAAAGATGGGTAAGCTGAATAACTGGAGAGAGAAAAGAGGGGTAAGATGAATATCTGAAGAGAGAAAAATAAAGGAAATTTGAATAACTGGAGAGAAAAAATAAAGATGAATATCTGAAGAGAGAAAAATAGAGGAAATTTGAATAACTGGAGAAAAAAAAATAGAGGAAATTTGAATCTGGAGAGAAAAAATAGAGGAAATTTGATAACTGGAAAGAAAAATAAGAGGAAATTTGAATTACTGCAGAGAAAAATTGAGAAAATTTGAATAACTGGAGAGAAAATAGTGGAAATTTTAATAACTGGGGATAAAAAATAGGGGGAGCTGACTAAGTTGACAAAAAGAGAGAGGGAATCTGAATAACAATAAGGAAAAAAAAGGGGAGGGGAGAGAGAGAATCTGAATAAATGGAGAGATAAAATGGGGGAGGGGTGGGGAAGCTGAATATCTGGAGAAAAAATAGAGGTTTAAGCTGAATAACGATAAAAGCGGTGGAAACGCTGATTAAATGGAGAAAAGAGGGAAAAGCTGAATAGCTAAAGAGAAAGAGGTTGTGCTGCTGAATAATTGGAGAAAAAGAGGAGATAACTTGAGAATCTTTAATTTTTATTTTTAAAAGAGCTGAATAACAGAAGCAATAGAGATAACATTATTTTAAAAGCGGAATAACTTTTGAGTAATAGAATAGATAATGAAACCGCCACTTATAAATCCTCTTTATTTCTAAACCCTATACCCCTCCTCTATCCCTCTACTTATTTATGTAAATATGTTACTATCATAATATGCCTGAACTAAATGTTTCACTTTTCAAACACAAAATAACCAATTAGAATTCATCGTGGGGTAGCGGACAGCCCTTCTCTCTCTTCTCTCACCTCACTCTGTTTCATTTGACTCTGTCCTACAGTCACACCCTTGCACAACTTTCACACGCGCCCTCGTGGTAAAGCCCTTCCATAGCACTTTGGTTGGGCTAGCTTCTGAGGGCGCACAAACCTAGCATAGGTACATCCAGATGCACACATGCATCCAAGCACTGGTTTATGCGTCCTGATATCGCCCAATTGACTACGGTCTGGGGTGGAAAATGGCGCGCCTCCGCCAGTAGAAACTAGTGAGGCAAACATCTAAGCAAAAAAAACAAAAAAAAATTAGAATTCATCTTCTCTTCTATATATTTTTTTGAGAATATCAGCACAATGCATAAACTCCGTAGCACCGGCGAGGATCCCATAATAGATTGGCTAGATTTTTAACATCATTCAGAATAAAAATCACATACCGATGAAGTAAAGAATAGGCACATTACACCGAACTATGCACGTCGTAAAAAGCGAAAAAGTAGAGCTGTACAAAGAGCTGGCACCCTGTTCGTGTTTAACAAAGTGCCAAAGAAACTACTTATATAGTACTACAATTAGGCTTGCTTTAAAGATGGCCTTGTGCTCCTCTTAAGTTAAACTTACACATACATCGATGATGAGGGACCGACATACAGCACAGTCAATGAGCTAACAGCTGGTAAGCTCATAGCTGGCTGCTTGCAACAGGGTCAGAAAACAGAGCTGACCAGCACACTATTTCGCCTACAAGCGGCAAGAAACAGGCTGCACTAGTGTAGTCTGGCTGAGAGAAATGGTAGTTGTTTAATGCCCACAATGAGTAAGTTTACTCTTTTGTGCGGCCTGAAAAGAACGTTAAGTGGAGGGTTGTAGTCGCTTTCCTCACATTCCGAGCATGCTGATGAAGGTGGACCGCAGTCCTCCAGGCGGTTGTGCTATGTTTGGCTTTATCTGTGTGATGCTCACTACTACGGGGATCACGTCTCGTTAGCCAAGCTTCCTTAAAAACAGCATGTTTCCATGGAACGCTACATGTAAGAGAGATTGTGGTCTTGGTTAGTGTATGACCCTGACAGAACGTCCTAGTCAATATTTTGTGACCGAATGGACTAGCGTCTCAGTCCCCCGAGAGAAACGGTATCGCAGTGGGAAAGCAATACCTACAATCAGAATATAGCAGGTTTGCCGCTGCACTAGTGTAGTCTGGCTGAGAGAAACGGTATCAGCAGAACGACAAACCCGGTAAGCAAAAACAGACAGCTGAAAGCGGATGTGTCGGGCCGAAAAGTGCAGATATTGCAGCCTCGCTGTAAACTACGACTCGGCGTCCTTATCAAGACCAACGTCGAAGAAGAAAAAAGAAGACGGATGACGATCAATAAATTCTATAAAATGACGCTAACGTATTGGTCACAAACCTCTCGTACCCCTTTCTCTCTATCCTCAAATAGGCACACGTAGGCGCCTTGCGTCTAACTTTCGCCAACTTGACGCAAAACTGGCGACCGTTTAAAATATTGTTTGCTTAGTCTCCTTCAGGTCCGACCTGGCGTAGCCCTCAGCGTGCCCCTAACAAATATGGCTAAAGAGTCTACACACAACGCTCCGGTGAAATGCACCTCGTTGGCAAACGTAGCGTGCACTTCCTCTCAAATATCTTCTCTCCTCTCCCGCCCCGCCCCCTCTACAAATATTCTCTCGGGCATACAATGACGTGTGATTCAATAGAAGTTGAATCATTAAAGAGTAGAAGTCTTTCCAACACTTGGTTTATTTGCACACATTGCCGGGCTCTGATGGTCTACTGTATTCAAAAACTCTAGAAACACGTAAATGAAAATGTGTGTGGGTGCGTACACACACCACACACACGCGCGAGCGAACACACACACACGAACACACACATTGATACTGCTAGTGTGACGCTTCCAATGACAAAGTTTAAAAAAAAAAAGGTTAAAGGTGTCCCATAACAATGACACTGACGTCGGGAATATACTGTAAGACTTCATTGTTCTTGGTCTCAGTCTTTGGTGAGGTGATTAGTTCCCTTACTAGTCGCCTTCTCTTCCATAAATGTAAGTCGGGCACTCATTGTCATGTGTGCAGACAGGAGCGTGTCTTTAAAGAAAGTTTATCTTTTACAGCACCATTTAAAGTATTCTTCAAAATGCCACGCCGTGTGTACACTACTAACTAGCGTAACTGATTTAGCTATATAGAGGCAATGCTTAACTAAACAATGAAGAGGAGATGCCTGATACATATCATTAGAATAACATCTTAGTCTTAGTTGACCTGTACTTATACAGTGACAGATGCCCCTGTGCAGGTCCCAGCTCTGATATGAGCTGGATGTAGCCGGGAAGAGGATTTCCTGCTTAGCGGGATAGGCCCGAGAATCTTATTACTTCGATAGGTTGGGACAAGTGCCGCGGAGGGTGGTTAACAGATGTGCGAGTCCATCTTAATATACTCAAACACTAGAACAAAGTAGACCCGCGGCCTGTTAGGCGCCATCTATGCTGCTCTAAACAAACCACTTAACCGTGGCCGGTGTTATGCCTTGTCACAGTTAGTCGCTTCTTACGACATGCTCTCTTAGGGATAGTGGTGCTGTCCTCGTCCTACACAAAGAACCCGGCGGATCACTCGGGAATAACTTACAAGAAATATATGCCAAATATCAAAATCTAAAATACAATCCGACGTAATATATGACCACATAAAAACATATTTGATAGTTGCAAGCGCACGGAAATTCGAACTGTCAAGTGATGGTCAAATGGCCTGCCCAAGGCTATACTCAAAGGAACAGTCCTGTAAACGAAAAAAAGGAGGAATTGCTAAAGATGTGCTGAACAGAAAATATTCATAAACAAATGGTGGAAAACCCTTGAAAGAGGCAGAAATGCAGAAATGAAAGCCAGCAATTCTTAATACATTGAAAGGTGATTCAATAACGAACTCTGGTGTTACTGGAAATACGAAGATGATATGTAAACAACATTAAATTACATCCCTCTATCGTGTTCTCGTGTTGTCATTTTTGTCTCGTGTACGGTAATCAATCACACATGAGAAAATGTCAACAGAAGGACCGGGCCAAATTATATCTTACTCGTGCCCAAATACAACGTCCCTGCCAAATCGATCATGCTAAATACCACATGAAGGTTGAGAATCATTATTTTTAGCTCTGAAAATGCTACTGTTTAGCAGAACTTATTTTTACTGCACTCCAGGCTGAGCGATAAACTGTCTCTTACAGCAGATGACATAGGATATGTAAACTAATGGTTCCTAAAGCTCGCTGATTATACATAATTCAGATTTCTCGCATGCAACGTTATGCTCCTTTTTACAGTAACATTCATTTAATGCTGGGACAGTACAGATATACCATCTTAAATCATAAATATACATGCTTCCAGTGTCAGACATGGACTCTCACTATGGTACAAGAAAGAAAAATCATGGTATGCGAAATGAGGTGTTTGAGAAATGGTGTCGGGGTCACACGGATGGACAGAGTACGAAACGTAATCAGACAAAGGTTGGTACAACACTGTGAATGGAATACATGGAAAGGCAGATAATAAAATGGTTAGGACACCTGACAGGAATGCAACAAAAGTTACCAGCTGCTCGTATCTACAATACCAGACATCAGGGATGCAGCTCAAGATTCAGACCACCAAGAAGATAGATAAATAGTGCCAGTGAGACATTGAAAGAAACGCGGAATGACAACATCGGCGACAAAAATTGCACACGACTAAAACTACACGTCCCCACGACGTCTATCAACATACAAGTGGATAGAAGATGATGAACATTCTGGCCTGCAGGAAGGTGCTCTTACACGTTGTATTTACATTCTGCGTTTATCTTCTGAGATCTTTTCCTAATGACCATCAATTTCAGTGACCATCACATTGTATAGTATCTGTAAGGGAAGCATCAAACTTCCTCCGCTTCGCTCAGTCTGCAGCCATCCTTCGTATGGTGCCCCAACTTTCATTCATAATTTCCATGTCGGTTTCTACAGCTCTTCGCCAAGTTGTCTTAAGTCGGAGTATCTTTCGCTTTCCCTTTGGGATTCTTACCACGGCTGTTCTGTTGATAGTGTTAGGACATGCCCGATCAAATTCCTGATAGTGATGGCGCTCGATCAGAACATTATACTGATCTTTCTCATTGCGCAGAGTATATGTTAATAGCTTATCATAAGAGATGATGGCGATACAATCAGACGGTTTTGTCTTGATGATGTAAGACTTCAATCCGCTGGTATAACAGAATTATCACTCACTCGTTATAAACCATATCATTAACCAGAATAGAAGACTCGTACAAGTCCCTAAAGGTTTTGAGCTTCTGTAAAAATGTATCTAAACATGCTGTAAACATCCGCTTCTGTACCTACAGAAGTATATACGGCGAGCACAACACTATACATTTCCAGATTGATAAGGTCTCAAACAGCGACACGAGTTGTGCAGTGAAAGTCTCCATCTTAAGATGCCGTCCAAAGGCACCATCTTAAATCATAAAACGAGACAGGAGTGTATAGGCCCGGTTGTAGACTCAATTATAAGGCAGTATATAGATTTATGCTTGTTATGGATCACTGATTTAAATTGATCACACAATGCACGCACCGAGCAACTTGTGCTGCTTCTCGTTCGCCATGTTTTTGTGATGCTTCCACGTGCAGACCAGTTGTCTGGATAAAGGTGGTTGTGAAGGAGAGTTGTAGAAGGCTCTCAAACAGCTCTCTGCGGATGTTGTCTCCGTGGTCCAGTGCTCAGCACGCAGTTGCCTAAGTGAATAGCAGTTTTGTAGGATATGTTCGACTCTTTGTCCACACGTACACATGGGCGACATGTCCAATTTAGTCTGTGTAAGTGGCTATTCTTCTTCTTCTTCGTTCGTTCTCAAACTCCGGCTACCAAACAGTGTTTTGCAAGTAGCAGGTTGTAGCACTGTTAACGGAATGAGTTGTGTCGTAGTTTACAGCTTGACTGCGATATTTTCACCTTTCGGCCCGACACATCCGACTTCAGCATGCCATTTCTTGGGTACCGGGTTAGTTTTTCTTCTTCAACTCCTTCTCCTTAATCAGTCTGCCCTGTTGCAGCCGGTTGTCTAGGATCACCGCGTGGAGGCGGAGAAGGGTTTTGACAGCTCTGGGTCGCTCGCCGCTACAGCCATGCACTGCTCAGCATCTTTATCCCCGGTGGCTTTTCAACTTGCGCACTTAAAACACACTTTACAAACACGTTTCCCACATTTGTCATGACCTGACTTCACACACTACTACACATCATTAACATACACATACATACATACACACACTCAATAATACACATATGCACATCATTAACACACACATATATTAATAACACAGAAACACATCATTAACGTATAGATCATTAACACACATAGACTTCATGTTCACACTTTCATACCCCAAACACCACGCACATACATCGCAAACACACCAACTTTTCACACGCACTCTCTCCCTTCGTCTCCCTCTCTCTTTCTCTCTCACACACACATATCACACAGACATTGGTGAAGACGATAGATAAAAGCGTGAAATGTTAACAATAGCTTCAGAACGCCGCCGCGTTAAACCTATCTACTATATAACCGATGTACATACGACTGTAACAAAAACAGATTGGGGGGAGGGATGGGGTGGGGTGTGGGCAGCCATTTACCAGTACGGTAGGCGGGATCGAATGTACCGCAGCACCATATTTAATTCACCAAGGGAGTCAGGCTTACCACATAGACGTGCAAATAGCGCGTGCAGTGACAGAAACCAAAAATGGAGGCACGCTATGTAATCTTACATAATAAACGTGTCAAAAAGTACGGTTTGGGCAGGAGGGTGGGGACGGGCTATTTGTGGGGAGGGGACCTGAATTCCCTGCAGATAAGAACCAGCAGAAAGTTGCAAAGGAGAAAGGACGAGTGAGAAGATGGTGTGTTGTGTTTTCAAGTGGGGGCCTGCTTGGGGGGAGATGTGTAGCATAGCAGTGCAGGAAATACTGGGAGAAGGACGATTGCAAGTCATTGCTAATGAAAGTGACGAGTATCTTGTGATACTTGGGAACACTTGGAATCCTGGTATTCAAACAGGCATGTTTAATGTCTGTTGCCAGGTAGCCGAAGGCTTCGGCTATGCATAGTGAGTATTTTACAGTTCCTACGGCCTAAAGTTGAGTAGATTCTTAACTCTAATTTTTGAATTTTGTCGGAGCAACGGCCGTTAGGACTATTCTTTTTTATTACTAACTAGATTTTTAATGTGATCGACACTGAACACGAGAGTGCGACCTCACTACTCAGAGATCAGGGGAATTTTTACCAGAACATCCACGTGAAAAATCCCGGTCTCCCCCGTGATTCGAACACGCGATGTCCGGCACCCAAGGCGGACACCTTACCTCGAGACCACTGAGACCATCTTGCGATGACTCGACATAATGAAAGTCGGAGATGTGAGGGGAAGGTGGAATGGGTTAAGTTTGCTAAGAGGGTTTACTGTGCACGTTAGTGATGGATATGAGTGACATTATGAAATCAATCAACGATCGTCTGTTGTATGAGGACATTAAAATAGATGAATCAGCAATCCGCAGACTGCAATGTTTCGACGTTGAAACGAGATTCGAGCGAATTGGGCCTCATGAGAGGACGGAGCGAGAGAGTGTACGACCAGCAGGCTACAACAATAATCAGCATCCAGACCGTGCACCATTTGCAAAAAGAGACTGAGCACCTATGGGTATGCTCGGGGTGCAGTGACGTGGATTCTTAGAAACAGAGTGGATGGATATCTAGACGGAACCTTGTTTCCTAATGCGGAGAGTGTTGTACTGTGGTCAGCGCTTAACGGCGTCCGACTTCAGCAGTAATGCAGTATTGGGTTCACGTTCCATAGGCATACCACATTACTGAATCCGAACATATGCATGTTTGAGTCAAGAGCCGTACCACTAACCACTTCTTTACCCAGCCCCCCCCCCCCCCCCCCATCCTTTCTTCCCTTGTATTTCTCGTCCTGGGGAATACAGAACACCATTTATAATGATGTGATCCGGTTTCCTTAACGAGTGTCATAGCCACTGCCAGCGTCTACATTTCACCTCTTGTTTCACGGTGATCTGTCTAGTTATTCCCGACAGATGCACATTAGTCATCTCACCATACATTTGTAATCCATCTATTCTGTGCACACACCCAATGATGAAACTCTACTTTTCGTTGTTCTCAATTTTCCCGCTATAGAATAGGATGGATTTGACACTGGAGCTGAACATTTGTATTTTGTGTGTTGGTTGGCCTTAATTGCTTTTGATTTCCATAAGTTCTCCAAACAATGAAAGCTCATTTCTTCGGCTATTTTTATTCTGATGCCCGTACCGTCTATTTCTATATTGTTACCAAGATACTGGAATGATTACAGATCCTGTCGGGGTGTGTCTTCAAAACACAGACTGAGTGTTATTAGTCATATTTAATAACTTGAACTTAACATCTGTATGCTGGTTTAGAAGACTATGCAGAGTCTGTATACAACCAGTTTCATTTACATTTCCTTGCTCTAAAAGCTATGCGCATCCAACCTTTACTTAAATGCATTTATTGTCCTTGCCTCCACTACTTCATCCCAAGCATTCACCACTCTCTGACTAAAAAAAATTATTTGTTAATATCTATTCTGGACCTTTGTTTAATTAATTTGTAGCTATGCCCTCTTGTTCTTGTAGATGGTTGTATTTTTTAAATTTTTATAGTCTCATTTATCCTTTCCTTTGGGATCAAGACGCTGAGCAGCGCATGAGCTGCAGTGGTCAGCGACCCATAGCTGACTGCTAGCGTCAGTGCCAGCGAACCAAAGCTGCCAAGACCCTTCTACACCTACACGCGGTGATCCTGGATAACAGGCTGCAGCAGGGCAGACTGGTTAAGGAGAAGGGATCGAAGAGGGAATCCTAACACGGTATTCAAAAATGTGTTGCTGAAGGCGGATGTATTGGACCGAAAGGTGCAAATATCGCAGTCAAGCTGTAAACTACGACACAACGCATTCCGTTCTCTGGACTACATTCTGCTACTTAAGCCCTTTCAGGGTTTGGTAGCGGGAGATTGAGAACGAACGAAGAAGAAGAATACCCTTTCCTTTGATTATCTTATAAACCTGTATCAAGTCACATCGAGTTATTCTCTTTTCTAGACACTGTAGGCCGGCTTTTTCTAAGTCTTTCCTCATAACTGTAATTCTGGAATCTCACTATCAGCTTTGTCGCTCTTCTTTGTATCCTTCCCAGCATGTTTATATATTTTCTACGATAGGGACTCCATACCTGTACACAATACTCCAATCTAGGTCTAACTTATGCTTTATACAGTTTGACAATCTCTTCCTTATTCCTATGTTTAACATTTTTTTAAATCATACCTAACATTGCATTTGATGCGCAGTCATTTTCACGCTTGCACAGCTTTTTAGCTTTTTTTCTGTAATGTTATCATCTGCTGAAGTCCTCCATACAACCATAGCTTACTGCATACCGGTGTTCAATATCGATAGATTACTCTTATCTGTCCAAACCTGGGTATCACTTTTTATCTTATCGCCAAAACACTAGAATAGAGATAGCTAGAATGATATAGAGAATGACAGAGAGGCCCAGCTAAGTAGACAAACATACAGACAGACAGACAGACAGATAGATAGATAGATAGATAGATAGATAGATAGATAGATAGATAGATAGATAGATAGATAGATAGATAGATAGTCAGATAGATAGACATACATATAGATAGAGAGGAGGGCACAGAAGCAATATCAATAAAGTAGTTCTGCTGTTATCAGCAAGAAACACGTTACAGATAGGATGAAACTCCAGCAGAGAATACCTATGCGTGGCATAGTTAAGTAAACTAAAACGGTGTACCCAGACCAATCCTTCAATGTCCCCTTCAAGCACCTGATAAATTATTGTTCTAACTTGGAGGTTCTGGCATAAATGGAGATAACGTAAAGTCTACGGCAATATAATATACAGGTGTCCTGCTGTTCTGTTTCTGTACTGTACGTCTCAACATTGCTTATGGGGTTAGCAGTCCATATATTGCATTGCATAAATATACACACACACACACATAACATAACAAACATATACACACTCAAAAACACCACCCACACAACAACCCCCCGTCCACACATACATACATACATATTTATATATATATATATATATATATATATCCACATACAACACACACCATACACAAAAAAACGCGCACACACACAGATATATAAATATATATGCACACACAAACACACAGGACAAGTACGTGTAAAAAATATTTAAAAAAAAGATCTACTACACAAATTCATCATAAAATTGCTATTAGTTCACGGAATTAAATTCGTACAGTTGTAGTTGCTCTTTTTCTTTGTGAATCGACTACGTTCATGTGATTTTGGATGTCGTCACTATTAAATCCTTGTGTCTCAAAATGACATTTACGTCAAATGGAAGACACGCAATAAATTGTTCTTCCTTTTATACCTTCCAACACTTTGGTCACAGAACAGCCCCGAAAAAAATCCTGCTGGCTTTGCAATGTGTGACCTAATTGTTCAAAAAGGGTATGGATCAAAGAGGCGTCACCGACTTAAGACAACGAATTTCTGACGCCTAGAACAACTCCATCAAACTACAAGCGATGTGACATTTTCCCAGATGGCGAAAGCGTCTGTAGGCTTATGTTTCGGCAAAATGATACTTTGAACATAAAATGAAATAGTCTACACATTTAATATGTGCAAGTGTGCGAATTTTTATTAAATTTCGTCGCCAACTAATAATAATTGTATAATGAATTTGTATTGCTGTGCGCATGTGTGTGTAATATATATGGTCTGTCGGGGTCTTTGTGGACAAGAATAGCACCACTGCCTCACAGACAGCATGTCGTAAGAAGCGATTGTGACATGGCATAACACCGGCCATGGCTAGGTGGTGTGTTTAAAGCAGCATAGATGGCACCTAACAGGCTGTGGGCCTACTTTGCTTAGTATTTGAGTCTATTAAGATTACATATATATATATAGCTAAAAAGTATGGATAATGATTTTTCGATCGGTCATTACATACTGACTGCGAGCATGAATCAGAAGAAGTAATTAATCTGTTAATTGGAACCTTTCAGTGCACGGTCGTATTACCGGGGCCAAGAATAGGAACACAGACTGGTATCATTGTTACCTGTCAGGTATGTCCTACGAGACAATTAATGATGGTTGGGCATGGAAGCCGGCTAGTCCATCCTGTAGAAACTATAAACTACAAGAACAATTTTATACTTCACCCCATGCTAGAAGAAGAGCGACTAAGTCAAGTAAGCTTCCTGTGGTAACTATAGAAGGTTGTGCATGGAACTAGAAACTAATAATATAAAACAAATCGCTTGAAAAACTGTCACTGAAAGAGTGAAATGCAGTTTATGAGATACAAGTGAACAAGAGGAATCGCCCTGATATAGACAAAAGGGCTGGGTTGTTAAAGGTGGTATATTGTGCCTACAAACATCTTTAAGTTATTTTCATTGTAATCCTTCAGTTGAATAGTAATTCCGATTTTTAAAAATGTGTAAGTATGTATCAGCATAACCAAAAGGACTCTCTTTTTTATGTCTCTTTTTCTTTGTCTCTCTCTCTCTCTCTCTCTCTCTCTGTGTGTGTGTGTGCGTACCTGATACAATAACAAAGAAAATGAAAGCGATAATATACAAGAAAGATAGCAAATGTGAAGAATGAAAATGTTGAAGTATATGCACAGATCGAGCTGCACCATCAGAGGGGAGACTACTGGGGGGGGGGGGGGGGTGGGGGGGTGGGGGGTGCTAGCTTGATTTGTGTTAACGGTGATTTAAGAAAGAAAAATAAAACTGCATGTTACACTGTTGAGCGGACGCCATAACAGGTGTACAAATCAATACATCGATCTTGACCCATATCGATGACCATATTAACCTTGATATGGTATAATTTAGAAGGTTGCAAGGATCGGGAGTGACAGGAGTGGGACAGTTGAGGAGGGGGTGGGGACAATTGAGATTGACGAGAGTGGATCGATACGGGTAGGGTATGGTAGATAATGATGCAGGGACAGAGAGATGAACGAAATAAAAGCATAGGAACGAGACGTAATGCGGGGATATGGTGGAGTAGGATAGAATAACGTGTAGAAATGTAGGAGGGAAAAATATGCAGCAAAAAAGATGTAAGAGAGTTAAGAAATAACACAATAGAAGAAGAAAGAGATAGAAGTAAAAATTAAACAAAGAATATGTCGAAGACGAATGTGTCGGACCGAAAGGTGCAAATATCGCAGTCAAGCTGTAAACTAGCGACACAACGCATTCCGTTCTCCGGACTACATCCTCTTACTTGCAAAGTCCTATTCAGGGTTTGGTAGGCAGAGATTGAGAATGAACGCAGAAGAAGAAGATAAACAAACAAACAGTCAAGCTGTAAACTAGCGCCACAACGCATTCCATTCTCCGGATTACATTGCTACTTGCAAAGCACGGTTCAGTGTTTGGTTGCGGGAGATTGAGAACAAAGACAGAAGAAGAAAAACAAGATGAAGAAGAAAAACAAGATGATGAAGAAGAAGAAGAAGAAGAAGAAGATGAAGAAAAAGATGAAGGGAAACACAGTAAGAAAATCAGAAACAAGGAATACTTAAGATAGAAACAATCAAGGGAAAATGCATTGATACCAAGCAATTTGGAGAATTTGAGACTTAAATTGAGGAAAAAGGTTAATAATAAAGGAAAAGACAAGTTTGATATAAAAGAAATTCTGAGAAAGTGGAAAAACAGTGAGACAGTCATAGGTAGAATAAGAGAAATGTAAAAAGTAACATAAAAATACAACAATTTAATATCGGAATATGAAACAATGAAAATAATGAAAATAGCCTGTAGTCGGAAGCTCAGCAGGGACCAAAGCAGTAGTTGTTTGTGTGTTGAGATCACTGATTTAATGCTGACTCAATGTGAGGTAAACCTTGTTTATCCATTTCCTTTCATGTTGCTCTGTGTGTTCCTAGATCTGGTTACCGAGAGCTGTTTGAACACGCCCGACAATGGAAACGAGTGAGGCATGTATCAGTTACACCCACGCTGTCACCACAGTAGATCGGGACGTTGTGATACCAGTCCGTTACTTCATGCAAGCATTGTATGGTTATATATATATGGCACTGTTGTCCGTTGATTAATGTCGGGTTGAATATAAATTTATGTTTCTGTTTCTAAGAATCGACGTCACTGCACTCCGGGCATACCCATAGGTGCTCAGTCTCTCTCATCAAATGGCGTAAGGTATGGATGCTGATGGTCCCTCTAGCTCGCTAGTGGTACACTCTCCTGCGCCCTCCTCTCATGCGCCCCACTCCGCTCGAACCTCGTTTAATGTCGAAACTTTGCAGTCTGTGGATTGCTGCTTCATCTATTGCGGTGTCCTCATCCAGCAGACGGTCATTGATTAATTTCAAAATGTCACTTCTGTCCATCACCAATGTGCCCATGATGGGAGCCCGTGAAGCCAAGATGTCAGCTCTTTCATTGCCCTGAACCTCGGCATGAGCAGGACAGTAGATCCAGGTCAGCGCCTGGAGGTTTGAGGCCTCAACAGCAGTTATCCACTCAAATCCACATAAATTTACCATGATAGACAACGGGAAGGAAGATTAACGTATCGTCAGGCAAAATAAACTGGTCAAACATGTTGGTCAGGTTCATGCATACCTTGGCTTCCTCGTAACCCTTCCTAGAAACGGACTGTTTTCATGGCAGTCTGACTAACAAGATGAGAGATCAACGTTATACCCGTTGTAGTGAGCGATAGAAAAGATGAAGCCAAATATAGCACAACCGTCTGGAGGACCCCGTTCTACCTTCTTCAGCACGCTCGGGATGTGAGGAAGGCTACGACAACCCGTCACTTAACGACCTTTTAAAGGCGCTCAACAGAGTAATCATACTTCTTGTGGGCATTCAACAACAACCATACTAGACGAGAAAGCGAGACAACCAGGACTGTGCATACATGGAGTGAAAACTAATGTTATGCGAATTAATGCGTCGACGGACAGATTGATTGTGCTGGGCTCTACATCCATACAGAATGACCCCCACGCCCACCTCGCTAGCCAGACGGGAACAGTCGGCTTCCAGGGAGAACTGCATGGGAGTGAAGTGGTGGTCCTGGTCAGTATGTTTGCCTAACGTTAGTCGCCTTTCAACATTACTGAAGATAGACACATATATCGTGGTAGTAATATGAACATGGTTAAGGGGTGTCTAGAAACATATCATATTGCAAATAGGAAAGACCAGATGTGTTTTTATTGCGCCCTGGAACTTAGGGAAGTATATTAGGTCCAGCACAAAACTACAAGATCTTCAACATCAATGTGGTCCGTTCTTTTATACGGTTAGGAGCATTGGTGTATGTATGACCATGACGATTGTGAAACAACTTCAAACGTTAAATAAATGGGTGTCTTGTGTTGGATTGAAGCCCTGAAATGGAATGATAAGATCTCAAACGTGGAACCGTTGTATAGAACCAGGCAAGCACCAGTGAACCCAGACGTAGAGGCTAAGCGATGGCGCTGGTTAGATCTTACATTAAGGTGACCCGTGGATTCATTAGTAGTCAGGCGATACTATGAACTCTGACTGGGAAAAACGTAACACGCGATGCACAGAGAGTTTGAGCCATTGGAGAGTGAGTGAGAGGTAGGGAGGGGTAGTGTCATTGTGTGCATGTATTAAAGACCTATGTTCTGCTAGGCACTGAGCGAGTAGATATATCAATATATATATGTTAGCTGCACATTGCAAGTGATGACGACGACATCAACAGACGGTTTATATTGACGATGTAACTTGGGTTGTATTTGGATGATAGTGAAGAAGAAACTGCGCTGGTCATCAACCTCACTCTCTGGTTACCAGTGGCAAGACGTAAGTCTAGACGACTGGAGGTAACTCAGGATGCAGGTACTCTGGTCCCACCTCCCTTGAGACCAGGGGTCACTTGAAACTTGCGGAATTCGATAGCCCACAGTTTCCGTTCACCGCTTTGAGAGGCGAGTACCTCATCTTTAGACCATAGAGATTCCTAATTTGTATATAGAAGGGATCGATATGCTGAGCAGTACATGCTCTGCAGCGGTCAGTAACCCATAACTGACTGCTACCGCCAGGTTCAGCGAACCAGAGCTAGTAAGACTCTTCTACACATCCATTCGTTGATCCTGGATAATAGGTTGCAACAGAGCACACTTGCTAGGGAGAAGGGATCTAAGAGGGGAAGCTAATCCGGTATTCAAAAATGTCTGCTTAGTCTCACAGGAAGGTACAAATATCGCAGTCAAGCTGTAAACTACGACACAACGCATTACGTTTTCCGGAGAACATCCTGCTACTTGCAAAGCCATTTTCAGGGTTTAGTAACGAGATATTGACAAAGAAAAGAAGAGAGATATATACACACACACACAGACACATACACATTCCACACGCAGGCACACACACACACACAATATATATATATATATATATATATATATATATATATATATATATATATATATATATATATATATAAAGAGTATCTTCAAACGATCTTCTGCTGACGACCAGATTACTTCCACCATTACGAGGTTGTACATGTGGGGGACACTGAATAAAGATACATGCGTTGACAAAGCGATGCCATATAATAAAGCACCCTAGCAATTAAAAAACAAAGAATGGAAGCACCCGGCTGCCAAAAGCCAGCATTGTGGAAGCCAATGATACGCCCAATAAAACTCCTATGAACTCAATAGAATCTGCTGACACAACACATAAAGGTGTTTGAACAAGTCTCCGAAGCACATGAAGCTGCCATTTCTGCACTGCCTTCATGACAATGTGCATGGCGTGTCTTCGGTGCTTTTGAATAGGTGACATTGAAGGGGAAAGTTTGCCTGTCTGTGCAAGAGAATTTAAATGAGGCCATAAGTTTTACATCCCGGACAAGACTTTAACCTTCAGACGAGACCTTCTTCGTTACACATTTCTCAATCTAGTAAGCTCTGTATAATAATATAATAAATATAATATTAGCTAGTGTGTGTTAATACATACATGCAGATACACAGACACAAACATGCATACATATATATAAGCATACGCATGCACACACATATAAATAAATCCACACACGCACAAACATATACATACATGCATATATATATATATATATATATATATATATACACACACACACACACGCGCGAGTGTGTACTTGTATGTGCATATCTCTATATATATCTGACTTTGTGTCTGTATAATTGTATGTCTGCGTGAATGTTTGCGTGCAAGTGTGGGTGTGTATGTGATTATCTGTGTGACTGTGTCCATGTGTGTTTCTCTGTTTCCGTTAGTATGATTGTGTATGGGTCTGTGTGTGTCTCATTGTGTGCTTGTGTCGGTATGTGGAACAGTCTGTGTGTGTGTGTCTTGCCTGTGTATGCCCACTGCACACGCACTGCATATACAAAAACAATAAAGTCACTGAAACATCCCAAGCATGTCTCAAAATCCCATTAAAGATTATAGACCACAGAAATTTAGACCCGGGTATTTAGCATCGTTTCGACTTGGCACGCTGCTTTCCACCACAGAATGTGGTCCTTTTAGTTATATCACGGTGACGTTTACCATCTCAATGATGTGGCCGTTTTGGAAATCAAACCGACACTCAAAATGCTCAGATATGGTTTTCTGTAGAGGGGTCAGTAGTAGTGGCCCTCTGCTCCACTTGTAGCAAAAAGGTGAATCGAACAAACAATATAAATATATATATATATATATATATATATATATATATATATATATATATATATATATATATATATGAATACATAAGCATAAACAGAGATGACAGATATGCAC
This sequence comes from Ariolimax columbianus, assembly GCA_036924085.1. Classification (NCBI taxonomy): domain Eukaryota; kingdom Metazoa; phylum Mollusca; class Gastropoda; order Stylommatophora; family Arionidae; genus Ariolimax; species Ariolimax columbianus. Next base: position 48,091,953 of record JAVGWX010000009.1, read on the forward strand.
CACCATTTACGAGCACACTTACAGACACGAACACGTGTACTATCGAGTGTCCTGGTGGCAAAAAGGTTAGAGTGTTTATCTCTAGCGGTAAAAGTACCGCGTTCGATCACCCTGTCTCGACACGTTCGTATATCCAGGTGTAAATTATTGTATGAGATTTATAGCCAAAAAGTGCAATGCAGCGGGAAGGGGGAGCTGGACAGACCACTTATCAAACATATGTAACCTAGCCTAATTACTTTTCTAACACTCCATCCCCGACGGTAGTGTCTCATAAGAACTGTCGTTGCCTCTAACTTATAGACGCACTTGTCATTTAATATTTTTACTTCCAAAATGAGAGAAACGTAAACTTCCTCTCTCTCTCTCTCTCTCTCTCTCTCTCTCTCACGTATACAAACACCGTCGCCACTCTCTTCAAATCCCCCATTCTCTCTCTCTCTCTCTCTCTCACGTATACAAACACCGTCCACACTCTCTTCAAATCCCCCAACCATTCATACAGATAAATCATGACAATGCTAAAGTAATATAATACGAAATTCTGTAAACTCCTACTGGCCACTGAGATCTTAAACCTCTCAGCGGTTCCAAAACGAGTGATTCGCACAGCTGCTACAGAGGAATTTTTAGAGCGAGTTCAAAACCTCATGAGAACGAGTACTGAGGCTGCTACAGTTTCAGAACCGCTGATCAATCAGAAACATGATAATGTTGCCAGTAAAGAGCCTAACAGCCTAGTAAGTAGTGGTGTTAGTGGAACGACTTATTTGTCCTTAGAAGTGACGGTTGGTGTCAAAGGAAACGAACGTGTCAACAGGCACCAGGTTAACAACCTCAACGAAGTCAGACAAATTGCTAGGAAACTCACTCCTGCTAGGGCGCAGAAAGTGCTTTTGTAGCAGGGTTCTTGTTAGAGTGGTCAATGTACAGAGATGGCAATAAGCTTTGTATCAATCAAAATATGAAACAAGAAGAACTTCTCAGCCCACACACACACACGTATATCTTAAAATAAGAACACTGACAATTTGCCCAGACATTACATTTGGAAAAAGAAACAGGAAGACGAGCTTGACCGCAAAACCACCCGATGCGCCACCCTCCCCTACCCAAAAATACACACACACACGCACGAATACAACCGACCCCCCCCCAATAATTACCAAAAAATCTGCAAACGTAGAGAGAGAGAGAGAGAGAGAGAGAGAGAGAGAGAGAGAGAAAGAGAGAGAGAGAGAGAGACGTGTATCTTAAACGAGGAATTACCAATATGTCAAGGCGCATTAGGAATTATTTTTTTTTAAATCAACAGAGAAGGAAGAACTTGAAAAAAAAACACACGCACAGAGAGAGAGAGAGAGAGAGAGAGAGAGAGAGAGAGAGAGAGAGAGCGAGAGAGAGAGAGAGAAAGAGAGAGAAAGACTTGCAGCTTAAACAAGAACAAGGTCAATATATGCATGCGTCAAAAAATGTTTATGCTACAAGCAAAAGGGACTTGGCAGCACAAGCTCACAGAGAGACTTGCATCTTAAACAAGTACATTACCAATACGTCATCAACGTCTACTATCCGCTTGTCTTGTTAGACACTCATGGGGAGGTGTAGTTTTCTGTTGTGTGCCCACTTTGTCGCAGATGTTGCTGTCATTCCGTATATCTTCAGTGTCTCACTTACACCATCTATCCATATTTTTCGTTGAACGCCTCTTGCTCTGCAACCCTGATGTCTGGTATTGTAGATACAAGCTGCTGGTAGCTTTGGTTGCATTCTTGTCAGGTGTCTGAACCGTTTTATTCTTTGCCTTGTCATGTATTCCATGTATGGTGTTGCAACCATCTTCTGTCTGGTTACTTCGTTTCGTACTCTGTCCAGCCTCAACAGCTTTTCTCAAACACCTCATTTGGCATACCATGATTTTTCTTTCATGTGCCTTGGTGAGAGTCCATGTCTGACACTGGTAGCACAGAGTTGGTATAAAAATCATATTTATCAACTGTCTCTTTGTCTTCATAGGAATATGTTTGTGTTTTAGTAATGGTGAGAGCTGATATGAAACCACATTAGCTTTCTGTATTCTTGATTGTAACTCTCTCTTCGTCTTTATTATTATTTTTTTCAACAGACTATAAGGAAGAGCTTGGCAGCACAGTTGTGGACCATATTCTGCCCAGTAATTCAACCAAAGGTTTTGAGTTTTTATCCCTAGAGGGATGGGCCAGCAGACGTAATTCAGGTGAATTTTTTTTTTCAACAGCCATTTTGGGCAGGGATGAGCCCACTCCAGCAGTGAAGGGGTGCTAAAGACGCAGATACAAACTCAGATGAGGACATAAAACCCGCAATATCATGCAACTATCCCTTTCTTTGAATGAGTGCACCATTACCTAACCTAGTTGCCGAGCACCTAGGCAAACACCAGAATATATCCTGCAAGACCACATAGAGAGTCTGGCGTGTGGGAGCGACCATGATCGAAAAGCTGTGGGGGGCCAGCGAAGACCTAACCCTGACTAACATTGTCTGATCAGTATGTTTTACCGGACGATAGTGGGAAGGAAGACTAACGTATTGTCTGGCAGAACATACTGATCAGACATGGTAGTCAGGGTCAGGCAGAACATACTGATCAGACATTGTTAGTCAGGGTCAGGCAGAACATACTGATCAGACATGTTAGTCAGGGTCAGGCAAACATGCTGATCAGACATGTTAGTCAGGGTCAGGCAGAACATACTGATCAGACATGTTAGTCAGGGTCAGGCAGAACATACTGATCAGACATGTTAGTCAGGATCAGGTAAAACATACTGATCAGACATGTTAGTCAGGGTCAGGCAGAACATACTGATCAGACATGTTAATCAGAGTCAGGCAAAACATACTGATCAGACATGTTAGTCAGGGTCAGGCAAAACATACTGATCAGACATGTTAGTCAGGGTCAGGCAGAACATACTGATCAGACATGTTAGTCAGGGTCAGGCAAAACATACTGATCAGACATGTTAGTCAGGGTCAGGCAGAACATACTGATCAGACATGTTAGTCAGGGTCAGGCAGAACATACTGATCAGACATGTTAGTCAGGGTCAGTCAGAACATACTGTTCAGACATGTTAGTCAGGGTCAGGCAGAATATACTGATCAGACATGTTAGTCAGGGTCAGGCAAAATATACTGATCAGACATGTTAGTCAGGGTCAGGCAGAATATACTGATCAGACATGTTAGTCAGGGTCAGGCAGAACATACTGATCAGACATGTTAGTCAGGGTCAGGCAGAACATACTGATCAGACATGTTAGTCAGGGTCAGGCAAAATATACTGGCCAAGACCCTCACCTCAGCTTCCCTGTAGCCCTTCCTGGAAATGGGCTGCTTTCATGGCAGCCTGACTAACGAGGTGAGGCATAGATGTGATCCTCGTAGTATTGAGCACCATGCAGGTGAAGCCAATCAAAGCCAAACCGCTTGGAGGACACCGGTCAACCTTTGTCAGCAATCTCGGGATGTCAGGAAAACTACAACAAACTGCCACAAAACATCCTTTTTAGGGCGCACAATAGGGTAAATCAACCTTTTGTGGGCATTCCTTCAACAACCAGACGTTAAGTCTCCTCTTCCCATTGCTAAAGGTAGGAACCAAGAAGTACCATATATATGATTGATGAAAGTGACTCACCTAAGCTGTATGGTGAATCTGTTCCTGGCTTTCAGTGATGGAAAAGTCAGGTAAGATCCTCTTATGAAGCTCTTGGTTCGAAGGCGACACTGCTCATCCCGATATCCTTCGTTGGGACAGTCGGTGCAGGCAAATCCACCCTCAGACAGAGGCAGGCAGTGAGATGTACCTTTACACTGACCACTAGGACAGGTTAAGCTGTCATACCGTGCTGTCATGTTGTACTCACATACCGAGCCTAGGGGAAACAAATGGTTAGAACATTGTCAATTTAAGAAATGCTACACATACAATTATGTGTCGCATAATGTCCTTCCGAACAATGTCTGACTGGCATATACATCTATGGCCCCATTAGGTTATAATAGAGTTTAGAAATGCCGATGTGAGAACGAGACATGGTGCACATTGCCAGTCGTATGGAAGGAAACAGCTTTCTGTATGCAACACATGTATCTCATGCCTTTTTGTATAGGGGACTAGAGATGTCAGTTATATAATAGTATATTTATATAACCTGTAACACAGTATATAATATGACACATCCGCAAACCTATAATCAACGAGCTGCTCGTTCACTGGTCAACTCATGCCCACCGCTGAAAAGATTAGAAACAGAGTTGGGACCCACATAAAGCCAACCATCTTATCGAAGAACTGATGAACTAAGACGAAGTCAGTACATATATAACCTGTACTGCAGTACATTTGTTTTGACAGTTATAATAAATGCCAATGTTATGGGCTGATTTTGCACACTACTCTACTTTCTATCGTCATTTTAATGTGAACTGCTCCTACCTGCAAATAATCTGAACACACCAGAAAACAAATCTTATGTCTGCCAAACTGGACATGCCGGAATTCAAAACAAGTGTATTTTTGTGAAAAGGACGTTTCACAACTAGAATTCAAGGGCTAAAAAAAAAGTTCAGAACCCATTCATGAAGATCATGAGAATTTCTTTTTTAAGCTATTGCGAAAGATGCGTAGGGGACGAAGTGAATGGGTTGACAGCAGCAAGTGACTCATAGCTGGTTGATTGCATCAGGGTTAGCGAACCAAATCTGACCAAGACCCTATGCCCCCCTCTAAGTGATGGTCCTGGAAACACACTGCACTCATGCAGTATGGCTGAGAAAATAGAGATCAAAGAGAGAAGGAAAACCCGGTCACAATGATGCCATGCTGAAAACAGATGTGTCGGACCATAACGTGTAGATATCACACTCTCTCTGTAAATTAAACCACTTTTTGGAGACAAATTCAGAAGAAAAAGAAGACAATGTGTCACGAATTGTAGTTTTATGGCAAAACAGTATTTCATAGAGCAAAAATACAAACATTACAGCACTGACAAGATCCCCAAAACTACAAGTACATCCATGCAGTTTCATTGATTGCAGTAACTGTTAACCAACCCTGCAAAACAAACAAACACACACACACAAACTTGCCTGTAAATCCATGCTGGCACTGGCAAGTGTAACCTGTCTCGTGACGAAGGCAAACACCTTTGTTAAGACATGGGAAGCTGTAGCACAAGTCAATCTCTGTGTCACACATTTTGGTCTGATTCATACCTGGACAAACAATATTTCTTTTATTTAGTAATAGTTTCAGTTGTATTTGGTGAAGTTTGGCTATATCACGTTCTATGATCCATAACAAAATAGTTGACATGTAGACTTAGATTTGTTCAGCGCCAAAATGTCATGAAAAGACCTTCACTAAAGAACATCACATGTTTCTATGGGTAATAACATCATATATTTGCTGCCCCGTAACAATTTGGATAAACTTTTGATTTGATTCTGACAAGGGCAAGCAGCCTTTATTCCTCAACAGTAATAACATCTACTGTTGATTCCAGCAATCAGAATAAACGTCACAATATTTTGTGTAGGTGAGGTGGAGGTGTCATCATGATTGACATTAATGTTACATCAATCAATGTTTTACATGATTTATTCCCAGTATAAATTGGTGACACCACAAAAAAGAAATAAACTTGTGTCTACTAATGCCTAAAGTGGGATGCTAACCAAGAAAGGTGGTACATTAACCATTTGCTTTTAAGCTTCCAAATAAAACAGATAGCCACCATTATGACTGGCTCTTTTACAAGAAGCACTTATTTGAGCATTTGTAGTGGCTATTTGAACAGAAATGTCCTCACATGATGAGATTGCTAGACCCATACACAACCCACTTTACTCACTTTTTACGACATGCATGGAAGGTTACAATGGGTTTATTATAATCAATCCGGAAATCACTTGTCTCCCAGTTGAAGATTAACTTAATTTAACTTAGCATTTTGCACAATTTGTTGATGCATAGTCCCACATTTCGTTTGGCTCCCTTAACCATCTGTTATTAATGCCTGATTCCAGTCATTTGTTGAAGCATAGGTCCAACATTGTATTTGGCTTCCCTAACTGGCTGTCAGTAAAGCCTGATTCGTTATTTGCATAGCAATTTTAGAGTAATGGTTTCTACATGAGGAGGTTGCAAACATGCATAGCTTTCTTAGATGCCTCTCACGACATTAACAGAAAGAAGCAGTAGTGTTATTCTGTTTGTCCCGACAACCAGTCGTGTGAAAGAGGGAGATTAACAAGAACTCCAGAAAGTATATGAGGAATAGGGAGTTCCTGACAATGATCAGGTCAGGCACACAGAGTAGTGACCCCAGAGTCGATTGCAGCCATTGACCGCCTCGTAAAGAAAAATCGTCAATTGACTGAGTTAAAGGCATGCATCACCATACTGGACCTTAAATCGCAGATGAATTTTTATAGGTTTAACCCCTTTGCTGCTAAAAAAACAAATAACAGAACGCAGCGTCTCTTTGCTGCATGTCAAAACAAGATGGCCATCCTTTAACTGCAATTATTATGTCATGTGATTCGACTGCACTGTGATGGCACGTGCAGGACACTCTTGAGATCCTTAGCAACTATATTTACAAGTTAAAATACAAAGGCGTAGTTTTTCTAATTTCTATCCCACTTTTAAGGTTTCTATTAGAAGTTCGCTGGTAGATAAACATCAAATTAAACGTCTTGGGCATATAACTAGAGTGTCTTAAATGCACTTTCTGAAACAGCCTATAACACGAGACAGCAAGACAATAAGAAGACCCAACAAAATTATGGATAGAGAGTCTTAAAGAAACACTACAGCGGCATGAATTTATAATAACAACAGCAATGCAGATGGCACATGAAAGACTAATGCACCTCCCCACGTCATCTTGTGACATATGTCAAGTCAAATGATACCATGTGGTACCAGTAAGTGAAATCGCAATCCAAATATGTACATGTACGCATTCAGCATGTAGAAAGTAAACCAATTAAAATGGGTGCTGAAGTTGGATGCACTGGGCTGTAATGCGCTAAACACGGAACACAGCACTTCAAAGCACACCATCTCCAGAATGAAACCAAACCATTCAAAAATAATTAATAAATGAAAGGACAAGAAAAATGGAAATGCTGGTATAAATAACAGAATGGTATTCCAAACTAAGAGCACTTGAAGAAAATTCTAAATGGACTTGTGGTTGTGCGAAGCATTTAATCACCGGCTTCATTAGGTTTACAATTTAAAGGGAAAGAAAGAGAGCAACAGAGAGATAAAGGGAGGGAGAGGGGGTAGTTTCATAGCTGACACTGCCGGCATGGTTGAAGTGAAAGAGTCTTCATTGTACTAAGCCACATCTCTGTGAGGTCGGGTGGCCAGTTCCCTTCCTCGCTGCCTTCTTCCTTACCTGGCTGACGTCTATAATATAGACAAACGGAAAATGGCTCATAGATCTGGCCTCATTGCACCTGGGAGTCCCCATATATGGTCAGTTCCTTTAATTGTTGGAAGTGTCGACCACTGAACAATAACTCTGTAGCTCCATGGGCAACTGAATTTTCCTAGGACTTTGTCCGACATCCATTTAAAAAAGCTGGGTTTGGCTGGGATAAGCAGTCATATCATTGTTTTAAAACACCCAAGACATGCCCAGTCTGTCAAACCGAGTGACACATGATTGGAACTATCTTCTACTACATATTCTTCTCTGATCATTGCTCATTTGGATAAGGAGTTTGGACTCCCTCATAATGTCTGCTGTCTATTTTGGGGTCTCAACACCACCCCATAGTTTCTTTTGGAGGAAAGTGGTCGTGGATCACATCCTTCTCCTCAGATGTGTGCTGGGGACAGTCCTGAAATACAGGTGCAGCTGTCATGATTGCTAAGTAACATAAGCTTGTGGCACCTATACTGAAATTGAAGTACAGGTGATGTCTCAATCTGTTGTATTCTGGCTGAAATATGATAGTGATCGAGATGCTGAGCAGTGCATGAGCTGCATCGGTCAGTTACCCATAACTGAATGCTAGCATCAGGACCAGCGAACCAGAGCTGCCAAGACCCTTCTAGAACTCCAAGTGGTGATCCTGGATAACAGGTTGCAATAGAGCAGACTGGCAAAGAAAAAGGAATCAAAGACCCAAAAATGCCTGCTGAAGTTGGATGTGCTGAAGTTGGTACAAATACCATAGTCAAGCTGTAAACTACGACAACACATTCCGTTCTCTGGTCAACATCCTGCTACTCCCAAAGCCTTTTTCAGGGCTTGGTAGCAAGAGACTGAGAATGAACGAAAGAAGAAGAAACATGATGACTTTTTATATACATATATAATTTTTGTATTATTTCTGTGGGCCAGTAATTGTCTCTCTATATCATATTCAGATATAGGTTAAAGAACTTCTGATATAAATGAGAAGATCACATAAAAGCTGAAGGAATGTCCATAAAATACATATGTTGGTAAAGGCTCTTAGATAGCATAAGGACACATGACAAAGAAGGGACCAGTGCAAGGTAGAAGTAATGACGAGTAAATGTATGTAATGCTTGTGTATGCTTGATGGTTTATCTGAGCTTACCTGCGAATCCATAGGGACAAACACACTGAAATATCTGGGTAGGGTGTACAGGCCGAAACAGAACTGTCTTGGATGATATAAACGGTTGGGCCACGCCCTGTCGGACAATGGAGCGACAGGCCTCAAAGTTTGTGCAAGGCTCTACAAGACAAAGGTTGTCATCAAATGGCAGGACCTGGCGAGAAAAATAAACAATGCTGGAGTCACAACAGGTCAATTTTGGAGATAGTCCAGGCACAAACATTAAAGGTGACATGAAACCCTCAGTGTGGAGGCAGATCAGATCATTTAGAATAGTTACTTTACTTTTACTGGGAAGATGAAGTTTCCTCTCTTCTGCCAAGCGTGGGGTACTGGATGCTGTCAACTGGTCTTGTATGATTTGTTATACTCGTGGGATACTGGTTTCTGTTAACTGGTCTTGTACGATTTATGTTATACTCTCCATCTTACCCATACTCTGTAACCATATCTTTTGTTACATGCACAAAGTAGTGTTTGATTAGATTCCGTGACGGACATTTGGCGTGTTTTTGTTTTTTGTCCATGCTCCACATGGAGCGGCAAAAGGTTTGATTGATTGATTGATTTAATCGAGCCATCTTACTTGCTATATTGTTATGTGTTTGACACAGGAAGCAGTTCCTATAATATGTCATCATTTGACATTGTAATTCTCGTCAGAAAGTTATTAGTGTCAACAGGAGAGAGAGATAGAATAATCGAAGATTACATTGAGTAAAAATGAAGAATGAGCTTTGGTTGAAATTATAATGAAAATGGCTTGGCGAAAACATTTTTATTCATAAATCGCTCCATACATTTCCAAAACATATACAAACCAAACATCTCTAGTTAATGTTTTTCATCATCATCATCAAGTGCCGTATCTACAACGGAGGTTGACGGTAATGGATCTCCATCTGTTTCTGTTTCGCGCCAGACTGGTACACTCAGTCAAACTGTGTCCCGACCACACCCTGATGCTGTTTGTCCATCTATACCTCTGTCGCCCTTGTCCTCTACTCTGCTCTCCATAATAACCTTTAGCAGACTGGCATGGCGCTTGACATGACCAAAATATTTTATTTTTCCGCTTTTTATTTCCTTCAGAAGGAGTTGTTCCAGGACCTCACTATTTGTTTTCCTATCTCTCCAAAAAAAGCTCGCCCAAGGCTGCTGAATACTCACATTTCAAAGGCCTCAATATGTTACTCCATTTTCTTTGTCAGAGTCCAGGTTTCTACTTCAGAAAAAACAATTTTCACACGCGCCCTCGTGGTAAAGCCCTTCCATTGCACTTTGGTTGGGCTAACTTCTGAGGGCGCACAAACCTAGCATAGGTACATACAGATGCACACATGCATCCAAGCACTGGCTTATGCGTTAAGATATCGCCCAATTGACTACGGTCTGGGGTGGAAAATGGCGCGCCTCCGCCAGTAGAAACTAGTGAGGCAAACATCTAAGCAAAAAAAAAAAAAGGGAAAAACAATATTTTTAGTAGCTGTATAACTTAAATCGATTGATGCCTTTGAAAGTGCATATTTGGAAAAATTTGGTGCATTTCCTGGTAACCGAGAAAATAAATGAAGTATTAGGGAAATTATGGGCGTAATGAGAATTAATGAACAAAAGAGCACGACAGGGGACGGCGTGGGCTAGTAGTTTGACACGGCCAACAATACGAAGGTGCTGGATTCGCTCCCTATGACAGCACCGGCCGTTACCCCCAGGAAGCAAACCCGTAGATAATGCAGGAGAAAACAGATCCTTACATCAAATGCATGCCGAAGTCGGATGCACTGGGCCGACCAGAGAAAAATTAAAAAAAACATAGTGCAACGCACACCGCCTTAGGGATAGAGAATTGGGGGGGGGGGGGGGGGGGTGTGCAACATTGAAGATATTTTGATCCCACAAAAAGACATATCTTGCTGAAGACAATACTGGAAGGAAATATGGGGCTCAATCATGTCTGAGGTAAACAACGCTATATGTGAGAGAATAACATCAGAAGATGGGCAGGGAGAAGTCTGGCAGATTGTACCATCAAGTCAAGAGACAGAAGGCGTAGGAGCTCCATTGCAGGCGACTTTCAAAATGGGAATGGCACCTGAACTGAACTGGATTGAACAACTTAAAACTGATGGCCAAACCTTGTCCCTATGGAGCACTTGTGGTAAACTTGATGAAAGTGATGAGTAACAGCATATAACGTGTTCACTTGTTACAACGAAAAATTGACATTTATACTTCTTTGTGGGAACCGAGGGAAAGACTGTTTGTTTAGTATGTCAGGAATATTCTTCTTGTTCTAAGTAAGTATGTTGCCCATCGCAAGCGAAGATGGCGACATCATTAGATTGTCCTCGTCCTGAAGATGTAACGCGCTGAATTTGGATTATAGTGAGCAAGAAGCTGCGCTGGACATCAATCTCACTCTCTCGTCCTGAGTTACCAGGAACCAGTGGCAAGATATACAATCAAGACAACTGGAAGTAGTTCAAGATGCAGACATTCAGGTCATACAATTCATTCTCAATCTCCAGCTACTAAGCCATCAACATGGCTTTGCAAGTAGCAGGATGTAGCCCGGACAGCGGAATGCGTTGTGTCGCTAGTTTACAGCTTGACTGTGATATTTGGACCTTTCGGTCCGATACATCCGTCTTCGGCAGGGTCAGGAATTAATATGTGCTGTCACGAATTCAATTTGAACAGATACCATGGTACAAAACATGCATGGAGTTCGCAGGTCTCCAGAATCTGCCAATCACAGAACTTAACCTTCTAAAAGGGACGATGAGGCTAACATATGGTCAGGCAAAACACATTGATCCAACAGGGTCCGAAGAAATGTACTGGCCAACACCCTCACCTGACCTCCTCATTGGTCGTCCTGGAAATGGGCTGTTGTCGAGGACAACAGCCTGGCTAACAAAGTGAGGATCGATGTGATCCCCGTAGTAGTGAGTGACACGCAGATGAAGCCAAGCATTGAATAACCGCATGGAGGACCCCAGTCCACTTCATCAGCACGCTCGGGATGTCAGGAAAGCTACTACATTCTGCCACAACTTCCGTCATTTTCAGGGCGCACAAAAGGGTTACCAAACCATTGTGGACATTAGCAACCAACCAACCTTCCAAAGAAATATAATTGAAATCGCTACAATTTGTTTCAAAGAAAGTATCAGAGGATGATGAGAACTGTGTCAAAGTTAGTTATATCATTGCTAGCAAAAAATTGCCACAGATTGAAAATCATTTTCTGATGGAAAATATGTGAAGAGGTAGTTGAAGTTGTGTGCCAAAATAAAGCTGGCGCCTTCAAAATGATGAAGTGGCGAGTGACTGTTATTTGGAGAGTAGAATAATTGGAACTGAATGTTTAAGAGACATTGAAAGAAGTTGCTAGCCTGCAAAATTTTACTCAAATTCACAGTTTACTCAACAAAAAAGTAAGAAAAAGAACCAGAAGATTCAAAAGAAAATGAGTCAGGAGAAGCTGCGGAAAAAGAAATACGTCAGACCTGCACAAAAAGCACACATAATCTAACAGGGAAATATAAGCAAGTAAATGGGGGTGGGGGGAGAGCGTGTAGATAGAGAGCAGCGATGATGTGAGGTACATGAGGGATTAGACAGGGTAGGCGCTATAAAACAACATTTACACAATAATCCTGGATAACGCTAAGGTAACCCTAGCTAGTACCACAATAAGACATTCCGAGGATTAGGTATGACCTAAATAATGATCATTTCAAATTGAGCAAGGAGAAAATATGTTCATCTTCATGTAGCATGACCTTTGTTCAAAGTCGTCACCGTCCCAGCCGCTATTTATGATTCTCGATCTCTAGACAGTATTACCGCCTCCGCCATTGTCATTTCAAAATATCTCTGATGTCGTGTGTTAATTTCGTCCTTGGTCTGTCCCTGCCGTGCTTTCTAGGTACCATACCTTCAGTATTGTTTTTCCATACTATTATGGCGTTTGACGTTTACAAAGTATTTTAGTATTCTAGACAAAACGCTGCTGTTACCAGCCATTTTGGTTCCAGATGCCATATGCTAACTGGAATCGTTTTCGGGACCAATTTTGTTCTCGATATACATAAACGATTTGGACAATCTTCTTCTTCTTCTGCGTTCGTTCTCAATCTCCCGCTACCAAGCCCGGAACCAGGCTCTGTAAGTAGCAGAATGTAGTTCGGAGAACGGCCAGCTTTGTGGCTTCACTGCGACATGTGTACCTTTCGGTACGACGCATCCGTCTTCAGCAGTATTTGGTCAATGATATCGGATCAATTGCAAAATTCGCGGGTGACACAAACCTATGCTGTAGTGCCTATTCTAAAGAAAAAGTGGATGTATTGAGGTCGGATTTATAAAAAATTCGGGAATGGTCTGGTAGTTGGCAAATGGAGTTTAATGTAGATAAATGTACAGTCATCCGCGTGGGTGGATTCAACATGGAACATAATTACAGAATTGGAGAGAACAATAATAGAATGATAGAAAAGGAAAAGGGCCTAAGAGTTCAAATAGATCATACAGGTAAGGCGAGTGAGAAAGGCCAGGTTGCAATGAAAAAATCAAATAGCAATATTAGGAATGACAAAAAGAAAAATTAAACATAGGAGCATGGAAGTGATAGTCAAACTGTATAAAGTTGTACCTAGATAGAGTACTGTGTACAGGTGTAGCGTCCTTATTGTAGAGGTCATATGAACATGCTGGAACGGATACAAAAAAGAGCGACAAAACTGATAGTGGGATTCCAGAATTATAGTTATGAGGAAAGAGAAAAACCGGCCTACAGTGTCTAGAAAAGAGAAGAATTTGAGGCGATTTAATATAGGTTTATAAGATAACCAACGGAAAGGATAAATTAGACAAGTATTTTCAAAATACAGCAATCTACAAAAACAGAAGGGGACAGCTACAAATTAATTAAAGAAAGGTCCAGATTAGATACCAGAATATATTTTTTAGTTAGAGAGCGGTGAATGCTTCAAATGCATTGCCACAGGAAATAGTTGAGGCAGGGTCAATTAATGCATTCAAGAATTGATTGGATGCACATATGTATTTTTAGACCAAGTGAAAGGAAAATAAATTGGTTGTATACAAACTCTGCAAACTCTGCAAACAGGGTCTTGTAAACCAGTATAAAGACGCCAAGCTAAGTTGAGTTAGGATTTTTTTTAAAGCTGAAACTATTGAAACATTACGCCACTGCAAACCGCGTTGAAGTCACAACATACCACAAATAAACCATTGTTTATGAACAAATGACCCATACAAGCACCAATATTTTATCAGAAGAGCACTTGATGGTTAATTTAACAATATATGAAATGTTAGTGGTGTATGTGGATTTAGAAAGATCTGGAAAGAGAGATTGCAAGTCAAACTAGGGAGAAATTAAGTTTACGGGGAAAATGTGAAAATGGATCGGTGATTATCTTGAACGGCTAGAGCAAGTCCAAAGACAGAATAGTACAAATATGACAGAGTAAGGGGTGACTTACAAAGAACGACTCGAGATCGTCCAAGGACAGAATAGCACAAATATGACGGAGTGAGGGGTGACTTACAACAGAAGTTGGGAGTGCTTGTCCTATCACTCACATTGTTCCTCACTTATGTATATGATGAAACAGGAAAACACATTCAAGAAAGCGTAAACATCTTTGTTTTTATGATTTAGCTTTGTGAATCTGATTGTTTTTAAATTGCAACATCAAGTTTTCAGATCCTTCATGTTCTTAACATCATTGGAGAGGTGGGCCAAGACACGGTTAATATGATAAACGATGAGGAACCACATATACAATAGTTCTTCTCACAAACAAACCACAGAGCTCAAAATTTAGGCTGAATGGGAAACAAATCTTCAGTTGGATAAAAATCTAAACTATTTAGGTATTACCTTTGAACCGCCTCTGACGCGGTGATCACAGATAGAGGGACACCGGATGCGTTCACGGCCAAGAATGTAAATCATGGATAAACCTCCTGGCACGCCTGTCTTGGTGAGCAGATCAATGTGTCTTAATGAAGGTGTTTACTAGATATGCGAGGTCAGTCCTAGAATATAGCGCCATGGACAAATGAGCCAAAACAAACGTTGATGGAATAAGTAGTTCAGAACCAAGCACAGAGAATCTTAAACCACGTCCATTAGAGAACAAGAAAATATTACACTGCTACAATCAAGTGAAGACAGGCAGGAAAGCAGGGCCCAACAGCGAGGTGAGAAATTCAGAAGGATGACAGAAAAGCAAATGTAGCAGAGAATAAATGGGGTTGGGAGGTGAAGACTGAAGCGGAGCAGCTTGGTAGCATCAGTGAAAGCAATGTGAAGAACAGACTCTATAAATAGTAATAATGTTCGCTTAGGCATCAGTGAAAGACAAGTGGAGAACATGATTTATAAATAGTAATAATGTTCGCTTAGGAATAAGTGAAAGTCAAGTGGAGAACATACCCTATAAATAGTAATAATGTCCGCTTAGGCATGAGTGAAAGTCAAGTGGAGAACAGACCATATAAATAGTAATAATGTTCGCTTAGGAATAAGTGAAAGTCAAGTGGAGAACATACCCTATAAATAGTAATAATGTCCGCTTAGGCATGAGTGAAAGTCAAGTGGAGAACAGATCATATAAATAGTAATAATGTTCGCTTAGGCATGAGTGAAAGTCAAGTGGAGAACAGACCCTATAAATAGTAATAATGTTCGCTTAGGCATGAGTGAAAGTCAAGTGGAGAACAGACCATATAAATAGTAATAATGTTCGCTTAGGCATGAGTGAAAGTCAAGTGGAGAAGAGACCATATAAATAGTAATAATGTTCGCTTAGGCATGAGTGAAAGTCAAGTGGAGAAGAGACCATATAAATAGGAATAATGTTCGCTTAGGCATGAGTGAAAGTCAAGTGGAGAAGAGACCATATAAATAGGAATAATGTTCGCTTAGGCATGAGTGAAAGTCAAGTGGAGAAGAGACCATATAAATAGTAATAATGTTCGCTTAGGCATGAGTGAAAGTCAAGTGGAGAACAGACCCTATAAATAGTAATAATGTTCGCTTAGGCATGAGTGAAAGTCAAGTGGAGAACAGACCCTATAAATAGTAATAATGTTCGCTTAGGCATGAGTGAAAGTCAAGTGGAGAACAGACCCTATAAATAGTAATAATGTTCGCTTAGGCATGAGTGGCCCGTTACTTGGCTGACCACTGCCATGGCCACGTGCTGCAGCAAAAAAAGAACACTCCAAGTTGCAATTCTCATTGAACTTCCAATTTCCTGGGATGGAGTCCTGACTACTTGTGGTGTTATAAGTGTGTCGATACACCGCTCAAACGTTAAGTGATGCCTTTAATCTTGGCAGTTACGGTCCCAAGGCAGTGGAGTACTAGGCTCACCTCAAAGAGTCCCCAGGGACCTTGGTCGATACACTTACCGTATAAATGGTACATCACAAATAATAACTCATCCACACTACAAACATGCTTCCCACCTTGAGAGAACAGCGGTTCGCAGAGCTAATATAAAGCATTCTTAGACCATTGCAAACAGAACAGCCAGGCAGAAACAGAAAAAAGAGCCATTACTGTAAAAACGCACATAATAAAAACACTACCAAAGCAGGATATGGACTTACGTTTCTTTAGATGGGTCAACCACAGTTATTAGTGACAAAGAAAGTTATTAGTGACAATCGTAAATACCTAGACACTTGAGATCGTAGTAGATACTTTGGAAATAGCAGCAGAAGTGGTTTTGTGTCTCACTTTCTATTGGTTGTAGCCCAGAGTCGTGGTATGTATTTGACTTTCGCTTCTCTTGTGCCCCGAGTGACACTTATCCCCACTTAACGGCAGATCTAGTTTAATCTGTCTATCCATCTGTTCCCCGGTCTACCTATTGCCCTTCCGCCTATTGACGTTTGCATGAACAATATGGTCTGGTTGCATTCTCACAATGTGGCCAAACCATTTCATTCTCTGTTGTTCGATTTAATTTAGGCAAGGAATTGTTCCAACCTTCTTCCGAATATTCATATTTGTGATTTTGTCTCTTCTGGCGTTGCTAGTGACCTTCCCGCAGGCACCGCATTTCACAGATGGCTAACATTCGTTCCTTGCCCTATTCAATGTACATGTATGGCATTGGTTGCACAAGATAGGGATGAAGAAGTTCTTATGACAATGATAACATAAGGACAGGTGGTGCTTTTCGCTGACACGTCTGTTTTTGAGTCAATGGGGACCCAACACACTGTGGATCTAAAGGAGCCCAATGTGCTACTATATGAACTTTAGTGGGGAAAAAACATGAAAAAAAACTAGTAAAAGTTGATTAAGGTTGAGCTTTATCAAAATTTAAAAATTGGTATGGTCAGATACCGCACCGAGACGAGAACACAAACAAAACCTACGTTACGACCAATAGGCCTTCATCAGGGACAATAACACTGAACTAATAAATCAACATATAAGAAAAAATGGTCAACTCATCTGTTTCAGGTAGTAGACGCTTTCTGTCTAAGCGACCGGTTGTGAACTTTATCACCGATTTTTGGTATGGATACAGCGGACAGTGTCAATATAAGGTAGACACCTCCCTCAACCTGATGTCTACATAACTTATGAAGAGGTTTACCAGATGTAGATTAGATTCAGGAACAAGTCGATAATAGAGCACACTGGTCAGCAACAGAATGACACGTTTTAATTGCTTGCTGGGAGGTTTGCTCCAACTATGAAGCTGAAATCACTGCACTTGAAGCCGCTTTGTACCATCTGAGGATAGTTTATGATGCCTTTCCTTCAAAGGCCCAAAACACTTATTTTCACTGATTCAATGTCAGCTCGTCAAGAAATAAAAGTTGCTGGTCACTGTAGACGTGGCCTTATCCAAATATTTATAGACATTGACCACATTATCACTTCCATTGCTGTCAAAATAGTTCTGCTGTGGATCCTTGGACACTCAAGAACACCAGGCAATGACAATGCAGACAGACTAGCAATGGAGGGCTAAAGACAAGAACAGCCACAGACAGCAGCAACTTTACAATCAGCCAAAACAGCTCATAAGATTAGCAAATACAGAAACTTGGCTGAACAGATGGGCCATGGGAAACACGGGAATGGAGGTCTACAGACATATAGCAAGCCCCAGTTCAAATAACAGTGTAAATAAACTCACAAGGATGGATCAAAGCACCCTTTTCCGTCTGAGAACCCAACACATCCCGCCTAAACAAACATCTGAATAGGATTCAACCACAAAATACTCCTGAGTGCCAGCTGTGTACACACCCATATGAAACCGTTAATCATCATCTCTTTGACGGCTCAGGGCTCAATGATTTTTTTTTAATGGTTCTTCCTCCGTGGCGAGATACATGGAACACGTTGTATGGCACTAGGCAAGAGCTGATAAACGCATGCAGATACCATTACATAGCATTGGGCCGAAAGCCGAGAGCCTGGATGCTGTTGGGTCCGTAACGTAAACTACAACAACCAGCTTAGCAGAGCAGAACTGGTGGCAATC
Source organism: Ariolimax columbianus (assembly GCA_036924085.1). Taxonomy (NCBI): domain Eukaryota; kingdom Metazoa; phylum Mollusca; class Gastropoda; order Stylommatophora; family Arionidae; genus Ariolimax; species Ariolimax columbianus. Next base: position 48,110,174 of record JAVGWX010000009.1, read on the forward strand.
TTTAGACTATGCACTGACCACGGCAGATTCTTCTTCTTCTTCGTTCATCCTCAGATCAAGGTCCCGGTTTCTCTTATAAGGGACACTGTTATTTGTAATGTAAGGCTGTTTTATCTCCATACAGCTTTTCTATCATATCTGTTTTATCTCCATACAGCTTTTGTATCATATCTGTCTCGCGAGGCCAGTATTGTTCTCTCTTTTCCTGCGTGAGCGTGCAGCTTTGTAGGACGTGTTCCGCGGTCATGATATGCTCCCCACATGGACACTTGTCATCTACCCCAATTCTCATTTTGTTGTAAAGATGACCCTTGAGTCTGTTATGTCCAGTTCTCAGTCTGAAAATGACTTGCTCTTCTACAGTTAAATTAAAGTAGCTGTCTTCTTTTTCGGAAAGCGGAGTGCTGATCTATCATCCCATTTTCCCCTGAAGTTGGCTTTAATTATGGTCTTGGTCTCATTATATGTGATGCGCAGGTCTATTTGACCATGACAGATTGAGAAAACATGTATTCAAGAAGCCAAAGAAAGAACATACTGATTGATGTGTCTGCGTGCGCCACTGATACAAAAACTGCTGAACATCTGTTACAAAGGTGTTCAACTTACGAGTATCATAAAATAATCAGAATTTGTCATCACTAGTAGCATTCCTGGAGAAACTATTTGGACACCGTTAAGATCATCTTGCCTGCTGTTTTCTTTGGATATATTCAAATTGCCGCCTGGAAGCGTGCGCAGAAGATAAAGACGACGAAGAATTATGATTTATATTTGCTTTATTTACAGGCGTGGTGTGTTTCCAGTGCTTCTTGTCCCTAGAGTTGAGTATCAATTAAATCGTAGATTCTCGCCCATACCACGACGTTGTTGTTGATGCCCACAATGAGTATGTTTACTCTGTTGTGCGTCTTGGCAAGCGCGATTAATGGCGGGTTTCAACAGTTTTCCTCACATTCTGAACGTGCCGATGACGGTAGACAGAATGCTCCAGACTGCTGCGCTATGCTTGGCTTCATTAACATGACGTTTACCACTACGGGATATCGTCGATCCGTGTGATACGGCCTGCTTCCAGGGAGCACTGCACGTAAATGAGGTGGGATATTATTCAGTATATTCTTCTCACATGTCTAATCAGTATGTTTTGTCTGACCAGACGATAATCTCCTCAAATCTACCATCATATTAAAATATACAGTAACTGAAATCTAGCTTTTTCTGTCCATTTTCTAAGTAGTCTTGCCTGAGTTTACAATGTACTCTACTTCTCCTCTTCTGTGAGCCTATACTAACGTAAGCGTCATTTGAAACTAATTCTTCTTTGGCGTTTGTCCTGAAATGGAAGTTGTATCGTAGTTTACAGTGAGGCTGCAATATTTGCACCTTTCGGCCCGACACATGCGGTTTCAGCTGCAATTGTTTTACGTAGGATGGAGGGTGGGGGTGTGGGGTTGGGGGGTGTTGCCTACCCACTGCGATTCTTATTCTTTTAATCAGACTACACTAGCGCATGGAGCTAAAGAACAACTACAGTCAACGGTCGATTTCGTCACGGAAACTCGCCTGATGGTGTAAACATCTATGATGAGATGACAAGAAGAAGAAGACTAGCACAGGCTGTTTCCAGCGCTGCCACTTGGATGCAGAATAGGGTCTTATCAGCTCTGGTTCGCTGACCCTGATGCAACCAGCCAATTATATCGCTGACTGCTGTCAGCTCATTCCCTGTTCCATCTTCGGCCTCACTGCCAAATTCTACCGCGCACGTCCTTGATGTACTTCTAGAAACTGGCTGCGTTACAGAAGTCTGACTACCGAGGTGGAGATCGCCTTTGTGAACCTGACAAGCTACTGAAAAGTCTCGCATTACACTTCAGTCAGAAGGACCCTTGTTCATGGTTCTCGGTAAGCATCAGGATATAAGAACAGTTACTGTAACCCTCCTCGGCCCGCATTAGCGCAGTGGTTAGTGCACTGGTTTCAATCCCCAGTTGGTGCAACCGGCTCCTGGGGTTAACCCAGCCACAGAAATTGGGTACCAGAAAGAATCTGAGAAGTAAAGGCGGCCGTCGTGATAATGACAACATCAACCACCATCTACCGTGGGTCACCAAATAATATGAGCCTAACACGATAGTTCCCATACGCTGTATGAGCAGCTTCAAACAGCAACCCTCGTCTTCTCCTAACAAACTCAGAGATAGATGACCACTTAGCTCCCACGGATGCAATAAACTGCTCTAAAGCAATGACATCCTTCAGCACATCCTCATTAAACTAGTTAGCTGTCTCTACAATTCTTATCGTTCGGTCTGTTAAACCAAATTGATGTGGTTTCCATTGATCGTTCTTGTTTACTTAAAGACTGCCCATGATTCGTTACGGTATAACAGGGTCTCTTGTTTGTCATACTTCGGAACCCTCTTTCTAAAATTTTGTAACAATGACTTCTTGAATAGATTAGCCTTTCATTGTCTGAAAGGCCTGGATAAATCAAAACCTTATCAGAATCCCGTGGAGGATGGATCTTCAAAAAATACATATCAAGTCATCAAGCGTTGACCTGATTAGATATATTGATGATTTTGTGGCGTAAAGTTTCTACAGGAAGGGACAGCCAGCACCTTGTCTAAACTTTGTTAGTAGCCTCTTACGCCGTGTTGGCAGGTTACATTGTTACGATTATTTGGGCCTAGGTAACACTCGGGTGAAAGGTTGAATGGAGGTACTTGAAATGATCGTTTACTAATACTGGAATGGTGGTGTATGTAAATGTAAAAGCAGTTGTTCCATAGCATATACGTGTTGCTGGTCAGAACATTGAAATACTTTGATCATATGAAGAAACACAACGGTCTTGGGAGAACAGTGGTGGAAGTTATGGTGCCAGATAAATGAGGTTGACCGAGAAGACGATGGCACAAACATATCCAGGAATGCCTGAATTTTGGCAAGGGAAAGAGCTTCTTTTAGACGGACTATGGTTGGAGCGACTTCTATAAAGGACATGCTACATTATTAGAGGATTACGTTTCAGAAACTAGATTATGTATACTTGGTCTTCATTCTACTGGGGTGGGATAATCGATTCATTGTGCCAGTTTTGGGAGGTGTGGTGACCTGTTCCCTTCCTAGCTCCTTCAGCCAGGTGACATTTTAACAGCTGGGTTAGTTAATGCACCCTGCGACAGAGAAGCCAGATGCATGCTCTAATACCACCCAGCCAATTGTACACCAGATAGACTAAATTGCTGCGGAACACCCAAGAAGACATCATACCATATCCTACAGGACTGCCCCACTTATTCAGATCAAAGAAAGGCAGAGGCCGATGATCGGCCGACTTAAGTTAGCGAAAAAGATGAGCGGGCCGATCCATCGGCCCTGAGAAAAAAACGCTTCTGTATGGCTAACTAAAAATAGTATCAGCCAATCAAATTATCTCTTTCATTTCTTGCGCATTATGGCATTTAAATCGCAGGCCCTTCAAAGTGTTCACATAAGTTTGAGAATGTACTGGAGAAGCTGGACCAGGGTCCATTGACTGTAGCATAATGGGAAGTTCCTAAGTAAGCTCACCGCAATGGGGATTATAGTGCCGATCTCCACTTCGTTGGCCAGACTGATGTAATACAGCCTGTGCCCAGGAGCACGAACGAGAACGTGAGTTGGGGGTTTTAATCAGTACGTTTTCCTTGATCCTGATTACTCTTTGCCCCCCCCCCCCCCCCCAAAAAAAAAAAACAGTGGGACAGGACAACACTAATAGCAGAAAAGATCAAATGCTAACACATCGAGTAATGTGTTGTAAAATATATAGACTACAAGCGAGTGCAGTATGGCAACCACTGTGGACGTCCGGACAAAGGAATATCCCAACAATGTTCAGGAAAGGTTAACCCTCAAAAACCGCTTAATCTATCCCAGACATACACATAAGCATGACTGTTTGGAAACTACACCTTTTCTGAGTGAATGAGCTGTCTTTTAAAAAAATGTATTCTTTATTCTTTATTCATATTTTTTGTTTACACAATTTCATCCTTCAATGCAATTATATGTACGTACTTAGTAATTTCTTGAATACCAATAGCCGCGGGCTCGCATTATCCTTGCTGGCACAAATTTTTGGATTTGATTTGAGATTTGCTTATCCTTAATTATATTTTCGTTTGTCCTTAATAATACCAAAAGAGACCCGCGTTGGTCTACGGTCTCGGTATGCTTCAGTTTACCTAGCTGTAAATGAATACTTGACTTAGAAGGAAAGGTGGGAAGGAAAAGAACTAGTAATTCCATCTTAGAAAAAAACAGAGACCGAGTACCTGTACAACGAAGTCTCTAACACTTAATCCTCGACTACATAAGTTCCTACTACATGATTACTTTGACCGCTATGGTTGTTAATGTGAACCTGTGTCTCAAAACTGAGCAGCTGGCAGTCCATCAGGAGATGAGAGAGAAGGCGTTGGCAATGGTTAGGGCATACTTAAAGGAGAAAGACATTGCAAGACAGTCACTATTCCGGAATCCGAAAGATAAGAGATACGGAAGCCGTCCAAGACACACTTCGCAAAGAGAGCTTGAGAAAACCATGAGAGAGGCGAGACAGACACAGTGCATGTTAGTCGAAGACATATGCTCCACAGGGAGTGACAGGATTTTGATTAATTAAATGTCTTCCTTTATGGCATTTCATTTGTCCAGTTCTCGTAAAAGTCCAATTGCGTCCAAATGTTATTTTATGTCTCCTACTATACTCGTATTAATGTTTACCCGAGTGGTTTCTGAAGCAAACAAATTAGAACCACCGTTTCCTTCCCAGCATGCCGCAAAAGGGGACTAAAAAGGTTGTGTATGGGACAGCAACCTGATTATGTAAAAATAAGGCTGAAGACGCACAAGTGAATGAGCTGACAGCAGCCAGTGACTCATAGCTGGCTGCTTTCGTCAGGGGCAGAGAATCATACCTCTACATTCGACAGTCAATGTGACTAAACCCTAGACCCCTACATTCGACAGTCAATGTGACTGAACATTCGACAGTCAGGGTGACTGAACCCTAGACCTCTACATTCGACAATCAATGTGACTAAACCCTAGACCCCTACATTCGACAGTCAATGTGACTGAACATTCGACAGTCATGGTGACTGAACCCTAGACCTCTACATTCGACAGTCAATGTGGCTGAACCCTATACCTCTACATTCTGCAGTCAGATTGGCTGAGCCCTTAACATTCTGCAGTAACTGTGGCTAAACTCTGGACCTATGCCGTATAATATGGAACAATGGCCACGGAAAGTAAGTACGAAAAACTGCATTATAGCCTAAATTGTTGTTCCTCAGACATTCCAGAAAAGGAATTAAAGTAACTATCTATCTATCATCATCATTATCATGACAGAATGTATCCTCATTCAAATGAATCAAAACCTTTCAGCTCCCCAAGGAGTACAGTTCTTCAACATTACACAAGTCCTCCTGTCCTGTGCGTTCCGATCCTTTGTCCGCATCTTTCCTGTTTCCTTTATGTTTATCCCACGCGCTGTTCTCAATGTTTGTTTTGAACTGCCTCTACTTCTCGTGGCTTAGGGACTACAGGACAGATACTGTTTGGCAATGTATCAACTGGCTCCCTTAATACGTGTCCTATCCAATGTCAGCGTCTTCTCCCCACGTCATCTTCAACTGACATCAGTCTTTTATTCAAATTTTCCATCAGTGATTGTATCATCATCATCCTTATCATGTAGCATGTCCTTTATAGAACGTCGATACCATCATAGTTTGTCTCGTCTGAAAAAACTCGTTTCCTTGCCAAAACTCCAGCCTCTGTCCCAGTCATACCCAGGCATTCCTTGGTGTCACCATCTTCTTGGTCTACCCCTGCCTCTTTTTCCTGGCCCTATGCCTTCCATCATGGATTTTATACCATTTTTAAAAGATCCGCGAGCTCCACGCAATGGGCAGGATAGGTTTTATTTCCCAACACACCACACCCTCTCCGCTCACCCCCCCCCCCACCCACACCACCTTTTTCCCAAGAATACATTTTTGACATCACAGGAACTTAACGCCCGTACCCCTTTGATCAAGAAAAAAGGTAAAGGTTTGTCCCGTAGTAATTACACTAATGTCGGGGAATTAAGTTATTAGAGACTGCTGTGTACTAAGTCACAGCGTGTATGAGGTAGAGTGGGCAGTTTCTTCTTTAGGCATTTGCCAGTGTGCCAATTTACAGCTGGCTCGACTGGAGTGTGGCGGTAGTGGGAGCTGAACCCCGCACCTCTGTCATGAAAAGCGAGTGTTCTGTCACTTCACTAATCAGTCAACAAATGAATGTCTTAATTGGTGAGGCACACGCTTACCCAGAGAAATAAGAAGATTAGGAACACCTACCTGAAGTGTGGACAAATTGGCCAGCAGAGTCCGATGAAGGTAAATGAGCTCCCTGATGTACTCTGGCGTGTAGAACACATCTTTGGTCTGACCTTGCAAGATGATGGAGTCTTTACGAACAGAGACGCTCACATTCAGAATCTGCGCAGACACATCCACGTCATCCTCTATATTGATGACGTAGATGTTCGACTGATCTGTTCTAAAGATGTTAGCCAGGGCATCGACGAAAAATGACAGGAGAGGCGACAGAAACGCTATCTGCGTCATCTTGTTGAGTCTAATGGTTACAGCGTTGTGGAGCATCTCCTGAGTGACCAGTCGTACCCACAGTCGGCAAGCTGCCTTGACTTCAGTTGCCCCGTCTGAAAAAATAAACAAGAAGTGTTGGTTAGAATAGGAATCTAGAATGGGTGTAGTATACTGGGAAACATAACGGCTACGCAGGGAAGAGATAGTGATTTCGCTTCGTACTGCAACGGCACCAGGTTCGACTATCCATTATCCCAAACTTTAGTTGGATCCAGCTTAAAATAGTACATATCAAAGTGAAGGGCAATACAGATAGGACTTCTATTTTAACATAAATATATTAACAGTCTGTCACATTTCATCATCCCGCAAGAGATAGACGACGGAGATATATTGCGGCCGACATTCGGTGTGTAGGTGGTAACTAATCCGATCGGATCAGGCTGAGCTGCCCCAACACCACGCCTGATCTAGCACTTGTACCTTTATCGTGCTGGAAATAATCAGCCCACTGCACGCTAATGTGCGTGTCGAGAGAGGATATCAAGAATGAGTGCTCGCGGGGACGGAAACCCCATCAAGTACACATGTGCCACAGAAACAACACATGCAACATTATATGAATGATTTGGCACATGCTTCCTGCGATGGCACGTATACTACTAACACATCAGGGGAAATCAGAAATGATCATGAAGATGAATGATCAAGTTTCAACAAATCGTTACTTTAACACGCAGCAACAAGAATGTACATGATAATTTTCTGGCATTCTAACGTGTTTTCATCTTTAGACATCCGGAGTACAAGCCACAGAAAATGTGCTGTCTTGTACGAGGGAAAAATAAATGGAAGATGCGCTGGCAATATTGCTCAACAAGCTTATAACAACTCAAGTTATTCTTCTTTTTCTGCAAGCATTGCAATCTAGGCTTAGGACTCTGGATTCTCAAATCAAGTCTGCTGTATTGTTTAGGGTTTCAATACGGTCGTAGGCCACATTCTTCTCCTCGGATCTGTGTGTTGGGGCAGTTCTGGCGTAGATTTACTGCTGTCACGTATGCCAGAGTGCAGTAACATAAGTTTGTGATACCTATCTTTAATTTGGTGAGCAGCTGGTGTCTCATTCTGTTGTGGATAGTTCGGAGACGAAGTATAATGACCTACTCTTATCTGGACAGCTAGTAGTATAGTCATCTGTGTGGTGTTTGTGATATTCTTCCTGCCATTTTATATCGTAATGCTCTTTTTTGTGACTTTTGCTTCTTCATAGTTGAGCAGACATTCTTCCTGTCTCAGTGTCGCTCCCTGTTAAGCGAGAATGTCGATCTCTTTGTTTCCTTTGATGTTACAGTGCGGTTGTATTACACCGAATCACTTCTTTCTTGAACTCTTGAGACATTCTCTCCAAGGATGCCCTCACTTCGTCCAGCTCAGTGTTCTTGTGTGCACAGACAATTGTAGCTTATCTCAGATACTGAGACAGACAAGAAGCCCAATGTGACCTAGTTTATGTTCCAGCGCGTAGCTATACTTGCTTGTGTTGTCGTGTGTAAGTCAGTCATGGCGATATTGACATACTTCCTGGGCGTGGTGGGGAAACGGCCAGTAGCAAGACCTCACACAGTAACAGCTTAACAGTTACCAATACCGTCAAAGGGAATGCTGGTCCTATATTGCGGAGTTGTCTAAATCTCAACAGGAAAAGTCCTGTAGGCTAGACATCCCAGAGCTGCCTCTTCCCCAGGTCTAGTAAGCCGCAAGAAGGAAACCCCTCACAAACTGTTGAATGATTATTCGGAAGACAAACCGGGGAATTACTGAAACATGGCATGTCGAGAGTGGATGCCTTCCACATACGCAACTAGTGGCGTATCCTGAACATTTGACGGCAAGATTACATCCGCTACATGGAGGTCCCTACTAAAACAGGCCCCCACCCAATCACTGAAACACTAGACCCCCGCTGAGTGTCTTTGTTCGGTCGTGTTATACGGCTGGACCCAGCGCACAAGATACTCCACCGGTCATTCCTCTGCGCATAAGAGACTACTAAGAAATGTTCGACATGGTGAAAACTATTTTACAAAATACAGCAAATTGCGTCAGACTCCAACTGCCAGAGCATACTAATTGAACGGGCAGACTTTTCGACTTTTCACGGTGGTTCTTTCATCTTCCTCTAGAATCGACAAAAAAAATGGTGATAAACAATTGAAGAACTGATTTTACAAAAAGAGGAAAACAGAGCAGCAGAAAGATATTATATAACAAGAATCGCCCATGCATTACTGTGGTCCGAAAGAGAAGCAGAGTAACACTGTAATCTGTCAGGCATGTCCTAACAGATGAATATGTAAGGGTGGATATAGGGGTTGGTGGTGCACGTTTACCTCATCTTGTAGAAGCAATAAAGCACAATGAAACGGAAAATCATTCCTCAACACTATGGTAAAAGAGCAGCGGCTGTGTCAAGTTATATCATTTAAATCCTGCAATAGTGCAAGCTTACAAGAAACATAACACACTTGGTTGAAAAGAGAACGCATCGGTTTATGAAAAGACGATTCGCTGCAATAGTGGACAGAAAAATATAGTTAACCATTTTAAGAAAGCAGGCACGTATTAACGTTTCAACATGTTTCTTTTCAATTTGCGTAGGGGGATATGGAAACGCCTGGGCGGGAATCATTTGGGGCCAATCAGATAACTCTATACGACATTTCAGCTAGCAATATATAAGCCTACCTTGTCGAGGTTGGAGAGCTTACGAGTTCAAATGCTCATGGGAGCTATGCCGGTGGAAGTATTACGCCTGACAGGGTCACGCAAGTTGGACAAGTCCTTAGAGACCAGACTAAAAGTCTGAGACAAGGGGAGTTCTATAGGTGTAGCTGCATAACCCATCGGTGAATGGTATGCGCTCTGGGCTGTACCAATCCCCTACTACCTATTGTGTCAAATACATTTTCCCCCCGTTCTTTACTTTGTGTCCTCCCTCTACCATTTATCCCCGTGGATGACGAAGATACGCAGACCAGCGACATTGCACCTGTTCCTTTTTGATGGGGAATGTCAGATATTTTATTACTTTGGATGGTCTGAGAAGGCTGACTGATGATCCAGGTGTGTGTGAGACGATGCTAGGACACTCACATAATTGACTGCCTCCCTTCGGAAGACACTTGAAAGATGTCCATACTAATAACCCACCCCCCCCCCACCCCCCCCCCCCAATCAAGCTACCTCTGGGACAACACATACAAGCACTACGTATCTTCCAGACAGCTGAGGAGGACGTGTGATTTAGTCTGGGAAGCACTGGGCTGTGAAAAACTACCAGCTCACAGTTAAAGGAATTATTTCATCATTATCACCATCACCCTCCAGCAAGCGAAGCTGGCGACTATTCTTACACTAGCACGCCTAATCATTTGATATAATTAGCCAGTGTGGGCTGGTGAAACCTTCTTTCCTATACCATCTGTGTGGTCGTCGATATCTTTAATCTGTCTGTAGTGTGTGTGTTTTTTTGTTGCTTGTTATTTCCTCTTGCTCTAAACCCATGCTGTCTGGTGTTATAGCCTTGGGTAGAAAGTGTATTCTGAAAGCACCCTTATCGTATGTCTAATCCATTTAATGACATATCTCTTTGCATGTAGTTGCTCCCACCATCTGCATTTTTAACAAATTTCGCAGCATTCCATTAAACAAGTAGCGATTTTTCGGTATCCCAGATTAGATACGGGGGCCCATTACTGGGAAAGAAAGAAGAACAGGCGCATGCATTTCTATGTACGCCTGGTATTCCCAATATCGTATGTCGTAAAAGACGACTAGTTGAGTATTGGACAGGAAACTTTATCGTGTAAAACAAGTTGCTACAGAAATCACCACTGCTTTGGCGCAGGCTTCCCAAAGAAGATCAACTGTAATAGTTGCCCTATGATCCGATTGGAACGAGAATGGACACGAATATAGTTTATGTGGCTTGGTTGGGGCTCATGACTGGCATTGACAACAAATTGTTGTTATTTCCCATTCTCGTTGAACTAAATCAGCTAACCTGTTTTCTTTCAGGCAGGCAACACCGGGTTGGGAAATTTGCACGTTTCTTAGTCGATGAGTGGTGATTAGTGAGTCAATGAGTGATGATTAGTGAGTCGATGAGTGATGATTAGTGAGTCAAGGAGTGATGATTAGTGAGTTGATGGGTGGTGATTAGCGAGTAAAGAGTGGTGATTAGTGAGTCGATGAGTGGTGATTAGTGAGTCAATGAGTGGTGATTACAGAGTCAAAGAGGTGATTAGTGAGTTGATGGGTGGTGATTAGTGAGTTGATGGGTGGTGATTAGTGGGTCAAAGAGGTGATTAGTGAGTTGATGGGTGGTGATTAGTGAGTCTACGAGTGATGATTAGTGTTGTAGATTATTAAGGAGCACGGCATTTGCTTTTATTATTTTCCTTGTTGTATTGTCTCGAATAAACTGGCGCGGTAGTGGATTTGCGCGTTTGTATGTGAATGACAACGGGGGGTACGGAAATTGTTACGCTTGTTTACGTATCTGAAAACTGTAAATACTGTAATCTTTGAATCAACGGGCCGATTTTAACTCTGATGCCAGGTAGCCAAAAGCTGTCAGTCTATTTTGGCAGCCTGCCAAGGAACCAACTATGCTGGATCAATACATCTCGTTATCTACTTGATGGGCGACCGAGTGGACGCTCATAGTTGTAGCACAACACCCCCCAACCTTTGAACGTCACTTATCGTAACAATCTATCACAAAGCATGTGTGCACACTTTGTGAAGCTCGGTGTGTTCTGTCCTAAGTTGGAAACCTAACATATTTCCCAGTGAGACGCAGTTTGTTCATGTCGTCATATATGTGATTAATTTTTTTTTTGATTATTTTTTTTTTTACATCAAACGATGACTCCAAGTAATCACTGTCAGAAAATCCAGAACGTTTATTAGCAAGAACTTTCAACAGTTCTCTGTTCACTTCACATTGACTAGAAGAATATAATAGTTACCGCTGACATGGCAATGTTCCTTCGTTTTTCAACTTCCAGCAAAATGGAAATATGTTCTCGTCCAATCCCCATAAAATAAACTGCTCGATGGATCTGAACAAAACGTATTTATTCAGCTGTTCTTGATTTCGTGTGTTTTTTTTCAGTCGAGAAATGCTCAAGAATTTAGGGGCCAAAAAGTGAAACTGTTGTCCAGAACTTACATCACGCAAGCCTTAAAAAACATGATTCTCCATTTACGTCCATTTGGGACACTAAGAGGCTCTTTGATAACTTCTCAAATATATTCCGAGTTTTGCCTGGTTATTAGATAACAATGGAGATTTCCTATAAATAATAAGTGCACAATTATTGATAAACCTCATAAGGTTGATTGTTTATTTGTTATGTTAGACCTCGAAGCGGTCGGGTAGTCTCTAGGGAAGAGGCTATTGGCATATATATATATATATATATATATATATATATATACACACACGCACACAGTTAAATTGATCAGATAGACATAGATCCAAGAGATCCAGAATACATGGAATTAATTGGGTGAATGTTGGATGGATGGAATTGAAAGAATGGATGCAATTACATAGATGGGTGAGTTTTGCTGTTCGAAGCTACTTGTGCTGAGTTGAGTTATCTCTCGACAGCTTTTATTTGGTAGCTGCTAACAGTGACTTTTTTTTACATCCCGTATCGTACTTAGTGTGGACCGTGGTCCTCCTGGCTGTACTGTGATGCGAAGCTCCTTAGTAAGCTCACAATTAAGAGGGATTAAAGTGCTGATTTCCCCCCCCCCCCACCCCCTCGTTGGCCAGACTGCTTTAACACAACCCATTTCCAGAGAATACGATCCCATATGTGAGCTGGGTGGGGTGGTCTTGATCAGTATGTTTCACCTGACCCTGATTGCTCATCGCTCTCTACGGGTGAGTGTAATTGCATTGCTTGATAAATCAATGGGTGGATGGATGGCCAAACAGACACTGATAGAACACAGACAGATACACACCATGGATAGATAAACAGACAAGCCCTACAGATACACACAGACAGCCATACAGATACAGACAGACAGATAGATAGATAGATAGATAGATAGATAGATAGATAGATAGATAGATAGATAGATAGATAGATAGATAGATAGATAGATAGATAGATAGATAGATAGATAGATAGATAGATAGATAGATAGATAGATAGATAGATAGATAGATAGATAGATAGATAGATTATCGATAAACGAACGCCCGAGATGTAGTGATAGAGATAGAGAGACAGACATACAGAGAGAGAGAGAGAGAGAGACTAGTGGACACGAAATGAATTTCAAAAGAGGCATTCATCTGGTATTAGCAAGAAATACTCCCAAGAACTAGTCGCTGAAAGGCAATTGACGCCCAAGAACCAATGGAGTACCAATTGTTTCTACATGTGACACAGTTACTTGGAATACTTGTAGTCGTGGAATTCAAACAGGCATGTTGTTAATGTATGTTTGCCAGATCGCCGAAAGCTATCCGTAGTAGGTATTTTAAACTTCCTGCGGCGTATTATGCTTCGGGGAAGGTACAAATAATTTGGGTGGATTTATAACTATAATTTTTGAATTTTGTGCCGGCAGCGGCCGTTAAGACTTCCCTTTTCGACTTCTGCCAATGTTTAACGTGCTCGACTCTGAAACAGGAGTCTGATTTCACTACCCAGAAATCAGGGGAATTTTTACCAGAAGACCCACGTGAAAAATCCCCGGTCCCCACCGTGATTCGAAACCGTGACCCCCGGCACCTGAGGTGGAGACCTTACCTCGAGACCACTCAAGGCAAAGTACATAGATTGTTTCTACAAGTGGCAGTTAGGCAAACTAAATGGTTACTGTGTACGCAATCCGAAAAAAACTATATTCTGTCCCGGTCTGTCACCTCCGTGAAAGCAGTGAATTGACAGCATCACCGTAGCCAACTCGTGCCTAGTAAGAGCTGGTATGAACTGAACGATGAAGAAGAAACTCCACGTCTGACATTTTACCCAGAGCATCCCATCTCCATAACTGTAGCCCCGTTATTACAGCCCCTCTTCATTTTCATTAACGGTCAGGAATAATCAGATGACTCGACCACTACTGATATCTGGCTAACTGCTAGTCTGGAAACTAAACTAACGGGTAGGACACTGCATGCAATCACTCCCGCGCATTCTCTCTCTATCTGTCAATATCTCTCTGTCTCCCACATTATTGTGTCTTTTTCCTACAGTTCCTTCGTGCCCTCGAATTTTTTTCCCATTCTCTTCCTCTCTCTTTCTTCTGTTTCACTCACTTGTTTCGTGTTTCAAATGATCTCTCTCTTTCTCTTTCTATCTCCTCCACACGTCCCCCAGCAAAACATACTGATCGGACAATGTTAAGGTAGGGTAAAATATACCCCACCTCACTTACCTGCAGTTGTCACTGGAAACAGATGGTTCATGGCTAACGGAGTGGGGATAAACCTGATCCCCGTAGAAGTGAACGACACGCAGATGAAGTCAAGCATAGCACAACAGTCTGAAGGGCCCTGGTCCGCCTTCATCAGCACCCTCGGCATGTGAGGAAACCCGCAAATTAACGCCATTTTCAGAGAGCACAAAAGAGTAAAAATTCCTTGTGGACATAGACGACAACAATATCCTCCTCTACAACTTCTTTTGTGTCATCGCCAGTATGTGTATCTCCGGTGCGTATTTTTCCCGCACGCTTTCTCTTTCTCCCCCCCCCCCTCTCTCTCTCTCTCTCCCACATTAGATAGATCACCCATATCTTCTGCCTGTCCCCCACGTTTTGTCTCTTGTCCCGTGTTTGACATATCCAACAAAGAGACTCCAAACAGTTAAGTGAACGGTCAGCCAGAATAACCCTCCTTCCACATTGAGTCCAGAACAACACCCCAACCCCAGCGCACATTACAAATACTCATACCTCTCACCAGTGATGTGCCTACCATTTTTGGTACCGCTGGGCGCGCGCAAACCCTTCCCCCTAATAGTTATACATGACAGAGGTAAAAACGCCTATGAGAAAATGTTCTGGTTGATCATCTGGGCCCCCTCCTGTCACCGACGGTTGACCCATGGCCATCTGTAATAGGACTACAGTAAGTGATAATAATTAGTAATAGAACTACAGATGGCCGTGGCAGACCGCACACGTTATAGTCAACGCTTAATTTGTCCATGTTAGTCTCTCACGCGCGAGCTCTTTTTCTTTCTATCTGCCTCTCTTACTCTCTTGTTTTCAGTTTTCCCATTTTTCTCTGAACTGATTTTCACCGGTACTTGTGTCATAATTCAACAGAATTCAATGGGTTCCCATCGTACGCCACGGGACATTCCATTTCGGGTTAACAGAGGGCTGGTCGACATAATTTTTTTTTAAAAATAAGTAAAGACTTAAATAAAGACAGAAGTATTTAAAAAATCGTTATATTCAGTTTTGCGAATGGTTTGAGTTATGTTTACGGTTAGGTTTAGGGTTATGGTTAAGTAACATGGTTCATATTACATCGTCTAACAGCATGGATAATGCCATGCCGCTATAGAAACTGGACACTACTCTCCCTATCACGGACCAACGTTGACAGATTCAAGAAATTCATTGCTAAGACTGGGAATAAGCGATAGCAAAGCAAAAATTATCGTCTATTCTCGCAGAATGTTTGACATCCCCAACAGTTAAATAATGGACTGTTTTGTGACGTCAATACCCCAAATTATGTGCTAAAAATATATATTTCTTTCGTTTGGGATGAATTAAGACGCAAGTACCTTTTCATCAAACATATAAAATTCTCCCAATTTTATCTCTCCCTGGCAATCGATATCTTTCTGAAAAGGAGAACCCAAGCGCCATTTTCCGACGTCACACTTACAACTTGACAGCCACTTGAAAAGAATCCAACCAGAACATACTCCAGAGGGCCGACTGCACACATCCCTATGAAACTGTTGAACATCATCTTTTTGAATGTCCGGCCCTTGCAGGTGTTAGGAAAGAGCTTCTTCCTCCGAGGCCAGACAAATGGAACACTTTGTACGGAACTAAACAACAGCTTACAAACACTTGCAGATACCACTATATGGCATTGGGCCAAAGGGCAGGAGCACATAGGCTGCTGTATCAATAACCAACCAACCATCTCTTCCTTCTGCCTGCCTGCCTCTCTATCCCTCCCTCTCCTTACTTTTACTTATCAGTCAACTTGTGCCACTAAGTTAAGCGCCGTGCGTAGCTGAAGTTGCATACCCAGGTTGTTTATTTATGTGATGTTATCTATCCATCTACCACACGGACATCCTCTTCCATTACAACCAGATCTTTTGGTGATATTTGCATGCAGTTGCATTGTTGATGAGACTGCAATCCGATGAGACAATTAAATCGGATAATTGAACCATGGTATATTATGTCTTGATATGTAGTTCTAATACTGCTTTTGTGGAACTGAAACGCTAGTCCTGTCAGGCACAACATACTGTCAGATCCATACACAATATACCGACCAGGAACACTATCTCTCTTCCATGTAGCGTTCCTGGAAACAGTCTGTTTTCAAGGGAATCTGACTGACGAGATGTGAATCAACGTGATCACCGTAGTAGTGAGCGTCACCCAGATGAAGTCATGCATAGCATAAATGTATGTGGGACCGCGGTGCACCTTAATCAGCACGCTTTGGATGTGAGGAAAGCTACCACTACCAGCCACATAACGAGCCGAAAGGCACAGATATCGCAGCATTGATGTAAACTACGAAGAAGAAGAAATGGTTAAGTCTAGTGAGAAGATGCATACAGAGCAGCTCAGGACTGCATATGCTGGCGAGATGTGACCAATGGCCTAAACACCGAGAGAAACGATTGACTTCTATTGCTTGAAAAGTGCTGACTGACTGCTGATGAATTGAAGACTTTATATACGTAACAAGTGAGAATAGGTACACTGCCATATTGAAAGAACGCCGTTGGAGGTGACTAATAGTGCGGTCTAGCCACTCATGGATGAAAGACCCTCCACCTCATGGTTTTGCATATCCTGCCATTCACACGTGTCAAAGATTGGTGACTGTGGAGTAGCTTTCTGTGATTCTCTAGAAAGAATAACCCAAATATTAAAAACGCTCTGCAAGTTCT
Organism: Ariolimax columbianus; assembly: GCA_036924085.1. NCBI lineage: Eukaryota > Metazoa > Mollusca > Gastropoda > Stylommatophora > Arionidae > Ariolimax > Ariolimax columbianus. The sequence goes on from JAVGWX010000009.1 coordinate 48,127,035, forward strand.
CAATAAGGATAAACAACCAGAGCTTAAAAAAGATTTATGTGAACAGAAAATGAAAGGAAGGGCAGTGCAAACGTGGATACTGGATACCAGCATACCGTGGCATACCAATAAACGAGCAAGCAAACAGGTTAGCAAAAGAGGGAGGGGCACGACAACAAGCAATCCATTTCCGTGCAAAGAATATCCTCACTTAAGACATAAAGAAAGTCAACCAAACAAGAGACAACTATCACTACATTAATCAAGCGAAGCCGGTGTCCCTGTTCCTCATGAGAAACGGACATATCAGATTGAATAGTCCCTTGCGTGGATTAAAAGGTCATCATCCATGTACACGTTCAGACAAGAAGGTGAACATATCCTACAAGAGATATATGTTTAGCCGACTGCGAAAGAGCATTGGTCCACGGATACGATCCTTCACACAAAGCTGTTCTGGAGCTCTGAAGAACTCTTCATGACGACAAGATTTATCCTGAAAACTAGACTTCGCATGCAGACATAATAAAACAATGGTGAATGAGAAAAAACAAACAAACGCATATGCATACAGAGCTCAAAGTGGCCAAACCACGATTGCAGATATGTTTGGTAATGTAGCAGCATATACGTACATATACAACAGCTGAGCGATTCTAGGGACTCACTGCTTCTTTCCTTGCACGCCGTAAGAAGCGACTAAAGTGGGTTGTGTATACGGGGCTAATAATCTCATTATGTACAACAATCGCTATGAATCCAGACTTAAAATGGCTTGAATCAGCCTTTCCTAATGGTTAGAATAAGTCAAATGTAGGGTTGGACATATGCTTCAACACATGTAGCATGCATATACACACACACACACACTGACGCACAACACTACAATACGTGCACACACATTCGCTCGCTTACACACACACTCAGTTTCTCTCTCTCACACACATTAACACTATTTCCATCACTCTCTCTCTCTCTCTCTCCTCTCTCTCTCTCTCTCTCTCTCTCTCTCTAACTACTTCACTAACTGACACACACAACTAAAATGTTCCACAGGAACCAGAAACAACTGATACATATATATACTACTGAAATAACAATCGCATGGCTAAATTTCCGGAGACTGCAGTGGTCTGATGGCGGGAATTTCCGCTCCATTATGCTTAGTATAAACAGCTATTAATTGAGAAAGGATAATAGTCCGGGTTGCTGTAGTGGAACTAAAGCTCGATATCGCCACCACGATCATCATCATGAGCTGTAGGAGAACTGAAAATATTGTAACAATAATGGCATATTCGAGCATTTGTCACTTTTACGTGGGGACATGTTTGTTTGTTGTCTTAAGCTTAGTAAACTGTAAAGGTAGTCGTATAGCAGACACTGCCGTTGGGGATGAAGTGTAGGAGCATTAATTGTACTAAGTCACAGCTTCGTGAGGTGGTGTGGCAAGTTCCCTTCCTCGTTGCCTTTTTCTTTCTCTAACCGCCAGCCAGGTACCCACTTACTGCCGAATCGACTGGAACAGCTGGTAGCGGGAGTTGAATCCTGCACCTATGCCCTGAAAAACGAGTGCAATTTCCTGAACCGTTACAATCTTAATCGTTTACATTTGTTAATCTCATACCGGTATATCTGGGTGCCGGAATGAGAAGCAAGGCATATTAACACAGGTAACATGCTACACATGACGTAAGAGGCGGTTAAGGGGGGTTGGATATCGCAGGGGAGGGAGGAGCAACCCCATTTCGTGGAACCTAAATCAATAGTAAAATAAAAGGCTTCTACATGCGAGGCGGTTTGTCAAGCCGGTCATTTGTTATATAAAGATGTGGAGATTAATGGCTGCCTACGCCGAACTGCGTGGCAGAAGGTGAGAATACACTGGATTGAGTTTTACCGTTCAATGATTACGACTGTTTAGTCAACAGTACACAAGGAACGTCACACTAATTGCGTCCCTGATAACCCCGTCACAACAGGGTTTCTCACTCGTATGATTCCGAGGGGTTAGAAAATGATCGTGACTGAGTCAAAGAAAATTCGTCAAAACGAAAAGAAAGATTACTCCCAGTTGTGAACACTCCCAGAGGCCCAGGAGCTCTGCAATATGCTACACTGTCAATTGATCCTGTTTTTACCTATGATTCTTAGTAGAATTACCATAGAACATTAACTAAAAGCAATCAAATTAGCGGATATATTATTACCTTATTATTATAAGAACTTACTAATCACAAATGTATCATTCATTGGCCAATAATAATAGTTGTGCATCGCAAGCGAAAATGGCGAGACCATGTGCTATGTTCTCTTATGGCTGTAAAGACCAATTCTAAACGGCATGCCTTGCAATTTCGCGATACACATATGGGGATTCGGCTGTGGAGTCGTCGTTCGGTTTTTTTTCCAGACCGCACGCTTTCTCTGATCCATCTCGATGGATTTTGTTCTCTGCGATCTGGGCACCTTCGGTGATGCTAGCGCACGAGGTGGTGCGGTTCTATACAAGCAACTCTCAGGAGGGTGACATCAATGTTGAAGCTTTCTAGAGACACTTTCAGTAAGTCCCCGTAGTATTTCCCCTGACTCTCTAGTGAGCGTCTGCCTGTTGTGAGCTCACCGTATAGAGGCTACTTGTGGATGCGCTCATCTGGCATGCAAACATGTTCCGTCCATCTTATCTGAACTATTTGCAGAACTGTATGGAACATGTTGCAGAACATGTTAGTCTTGTTAATAATTTCAGAGTGTGGCACTTTGTCTTGCAACCTGATCCTGGGCAGCCTGAGCAGATAGCTCATATGAAAGCTATTGAGCTGTCTGGCAGGGCTGTTATACACTGTCCATGTTTCACAGGCAAGCAGCAGAGTGATTAACACTACAACAGCACGATACACTTTAACCTTGATGGCGACACTGATGCCTTGTCGGTTCCAGTCGTTTGCTTATAGCCTACCTCACAGTTCTCTTTCTAGTGAGGTAGATGGAGCTAGCGACTGCCTGGAGACGTTAGTTCTGTACAGTAATGTTTGGTTCGATGTACGGCTCCCCAGGGGCAGGCTGGAAGAGCACCTCCATTGTTCTAGTGTTGATTGTGAGACCTTAGTTACTGTATTCCGAAAAAAAAAATCCGTCATGGTGGATTGCATATCTTGTTCTGAGCAGGTGTTGAGGGCGCGAAGTCGTCTGCGAACATGAGATCCAAGATCGTGGCTAATAGGCTAATGGTAGTAACATTTCACTTGGAAATACTTCACTGATAGGAGGACTAACAAAGGAATACTTCACCGGTAAGAGAACTTTAAGCTAGGTATACTTCACTAGGGGGAGGATATCTCACAGGGAGGGGGGCGCGCTCAAATTTGCAGCAGTGAATGAGCTGTCAGCGACTCATGGCTGGCTGTTTGCATCAGAGCCAGCGAACTACAGCTGGCCAAGACCCTATTCCGACTCCAACTGGTGACCCCCGAAAACAGGCTGCACTAATGTAGTCTGGCTAAGGAATAGGGATCGCAGAGGGAGGAAAAACCGGTTGAATTAAGATGTGTAGGGCCGAAGGCACAGATTTCACAGTCTCGCTGGAAACTACGACACAACGTCACAATCTCCTTTTTTGCACGAGCATTAAGTCAAAGAAGAAAGGATATCTCACTTGTTGGAGAACCTTAAAAACTAAGATAAACACATTTTTTAAAGCAGGGACTCCCTGGGACCTGAACATTATTTCATGTGTTACACCATAATAAAAGGGCCAATAAAGGCTAACTTAGACAGCAAAAACTACGCCACCGCCTGCCTGTACGTATTATTCGTCTAGTCGATGCTGGCAGCCTATTCATCTGTGTAATTCACTGCCGCTGCTAATTGTTGTTTTGTTTTCTCCCTTGCGCTTCTATTTCTAGAAGACAGAAACCAGGTATTTATATGAAGACGTGACGTCAATGTTTTGTTGTGCAGAAACGATTTTATTGTACTCTGTGCAGACATATGACTGTCGCATCTCTTTCCGCAAATGGTGTGGAAAATATTGAGTCATGTAGCTTGATGATTGTACAGACTCTTGATCCGTCCTCTCAGACACCCGTCTGTTTCACGCACAACTGATTTCAAACTCCTACAGTTAGAGGATCGCTGAATATGAGGGCGAGGCACTCTCCTCTCAAAGCGATGAACGAAAAGGGTTAGCGATTGAATCCGGGAATTTTCAAGGGGCCCTGGTCTCAATGGAAGCAAGACCAGAGTGCCTGTATCGTGAGTTACATTAAGTAGTCGCGACTGATAGTCTTGTCACTAGTCTAAGGTAGCTCGGGACCAGAGAGTGAGTTCGATGACAAGTGTAGTTTCTGCTTCACTATAACCCACAATATAGCGCAAGTTACACCCGGACAACAAAATAAATGGTCTGATGATGTCGCCCCCATCGCTTCAACTAACAGCCAGTCAGTACATTGCTAATTCATCGTCTGTGGTGTCTTCGTTTAACATGCAGGATCGAGATACTGAGCAGTGCATGAGCTGAGGCTGACAGCGACCCAAAGCTGACTGCCAGCGTCAGGACAGCGAACCAGAGCTGTCAACACCCTTCTTCGCATCCACGTGATCATCGCGAATAACAGGCTGCAACAGAGTAGCGCAAAATCGAAGAGGGAATGCTAACCCGGTACTCAAAAAAATGCTTGCTGAAGTCAGATGTGTCGAACCGAAAGGTGCAAACATCTATGTCAATCTGTTTACTACGATACACTGCATTCAGTTATCCGGACTACATCCTGCAAAACCCTTGTTGGGGCCTAGTAGCAGGAGTTTAAGAACGAACGAATAAGAAGATTTAATACACAATCAATTTGTTTCCTATATGTCCCACAATCCATATGTAATGTTCCCATCAAAGGTACTTTCGAAGTCAAGATGCTACCTTTTGCATTATCCTGAACTAAGAGTGTTGTCGCGGTCCGAAATAGTAGCAAAGAATAGCAACACTGTAAACATGTGAAGCTAGTCGTAAGAGACGAATAAGGAGGATTTGTGCATGGGATTAGCTACTTTTCATCCTGTATAAATTTTAAGCCACAAAAATGTCAACAATTATGGACAAATGAACTAAATATAAATGTACAACTCAACTATCCAGAGAGAAGAAATTCCTCTGTCAAGAAGGCTAATGCATGCCCTTTATTTTCGTTTAGGACAAACATAAGCGAAAAAAATGAAAACTGGACAGAGCTGAAACAGATGGACCAGGACAGGAGTACGTGTCTTGTATATGTTCAAGACATGTGCTCCACATGGAGCTGAAAGGTTTCGATTGGCTGGACCGCAGTTTTACCAGGACATCAGATCCTCACGTGAACTTCTGACGGTTTACGGCCTATTTGTCTTCTATCTACTTATGCCAAAGTCATCCCTGCTATACTTTCAAAGCAAGGAGTAACGGTCCAACAAGGACGTTGACAGCCCTTCTACGATGTTTCAGCTAGCCAACTCAGAGTTGAAGCCACTGCCTCTCTCTCCAATCTCGAGATTCCAACAAACGTGATGTGTGTGTGCCTTTACAAAAGATGTCTCAACCAGCTCAGAGCTGAAGGCACTGCTTCTCTCTCCAATCTCGAGATTCCAACAAACGTGATGTGTGCCTTTACAAAAGATGTCTCAACCAGCTCAGAGCTGAAGGCACTGCTTCAATCTTCAATCTCAAATTGGTATATGTTGCAACGTGGCGAAGATATTAGTCCCACGGCTCACAACCCGAACACGCATGATTGGGATTCTTGAAACAGCAAACTGGTACGCCAGCACATAACAAAATGCGCTCATCGCGCCATGGATATAAGATTTAAAGCTGTGCACAATCAAAGCGAGGCTGAATGGAGAGAAGAGTAATTCAAAGTCAGGTGAAACATACTGATCAAGACCACACCTCACATACTCCTCCGTGTGAACAGGTTGAGCCACAACAGTTTGGCCAACGAGATCGAGACCAACACTGGTGAGTTTACTGAGGAGGCTCACATTGCACCACAGCCAGGAGGATCCCGGTCTACCTCAGGTAAGTCTCGGGATATAATAAGAGCCACTGTATCTTTCTACAAAAGAAACGCCATCAAGAGTTAACTTAACTCAGCACGAGTAGCTTCGAACCAGAACAACAAAGTGCCCCTACCAGTGGAACATTCTTGCCATAAATATTTTTGTGTATTCACGAGCTCCATATTCCCACCAAGAAAGTAGCAAATACGTGAAAGCATTCAATATAATAAAGACATGCGCAAATTGATCTAATAGCTAATCAGTGGCAGAACGTTGATTCGAAATGACCAATCAATAGTGATGGAAAGTGTGAATTATAGAAAATAAGAACGGTCTGCACGAGTGAAAGGATTAATCAATACAACAAATAAATTAACGCACTAAGAAAAGATAGAATTAAGTAATTTTTTTGTTGGACATGACATGAGTGGGAATGTGATTTCAGGGATATGCAATAATTATAACAAAATAATGTGAACAAATGAGAGACAAGTTTGAGGAATGAATGACAACTCTAAATGGGAAACATGTCTAGAAATAATATTTTAGATTCTTATTCTTCGCCTGCTTTCAGGTGTCAGTGTGAATGAAAACACCGGTGGCCGTTTGACAGAAAACACCGGTCAACAAACACAGCTTTTGATGGACCTCCACGGAATGGCACCAAAATGGAGACTTTTTATTTGCTGGTATCTTCATCACAAGAAATTATACTGCACTTTTTCACAAAGCATTCTATACTAATGTTAACCAAAATGTGTCATCATAATGTTATTTCCACTGCCGAGGTTAAAAGCAAGGAATTTATATGGATGTGGAATCAAGTGGGAAATTGAATATGGCTTCTAAGTGCAGAATAAGTTTGAGGCGATGGCAGTGCAAGAAGAGATGGCATTTGAATACATGTTGCGAAAAGTATAATTACCAGAGTGACTCATAAGAAACAGAGCTACATATCGGAATAAACGCTGAAGCTCATAGCAAATAAGAACAAATTAAAGCACAAGGGGGCTTGAGGGAACCAGCACAACATATAGGAAATGTACAAGAACAGGCACAAGAGAAATGAGAAAATGCAAAGCAAAACAATGTACATATTGGACACATGTAACAATATTGAAAAACTACAACAAGGTAGGGTTGGAGATGCCTTTAAGGAGATGAGAACACTGACAAAAGAATTCCTACCAGAAACACGTGTCATCAATTATGAAGAGGACAACATATTAACATTAATTAAAGATATTTTGATAAGATGGAGATATGATAGATATTGGGTTTCTAATGCATCTACACCATCTAATCGAATCATTATATCAGGAACAACAAGCTGCTGACAAAGTATCTGGCGAAACATCAGATTGGTTCAAAGTACAAATGGGAGTTAGCCAGGGATGTATCCCTCTCCCCATACCTATTTAACATTTATGCAGAGTGCATAATGAGGTACGTTAGAGAGGATGAGAATATCGAAAAGTACGCTCCCTTTACAATCGGCGGATGCAAGTTCCAAAAGCTAAGATACGCAGACACACTGTGAAACTTTCTCAAACAGTACAGAGGGGTTAGAGCAGCTAATTGCAACTGTAAGCAGATGGTATCAAGATCACAACCTCTTTGTAAACATAAACAAAACGAAGAGAAAGACCACTGACAAAACAAGAAGTCAACGCAAATTCAAATTCGGGGGTGTGGAAAAAGAACAGGTCGCGAACATCTGGGCTCGAAAATATACAACAATGGCGACTCCTTAAAGGGAATCAGTAGGGTAATGGCAATGCAGAGGATACACAACCTGAGAAAACTATGGCAGAATGCCAGCAAACCAACAAAAGCGAAAGTTTCGAGAACCTGTATTTTTTTTCCCCGTGACAGCATTCGCCTGCAAAACATGGACAGAAACCAAACTTCTTTTTAAGAGAATCGAATCCTTAGAGTCGAAATGTTATAGAAAGGTCCTCATAATACCATGTACAGAAAAAAAAACAAGAATGCCGACATTCAACAAGCGTTGGGCATAGAGGAGAACTGGTTCATAAATTCCATCATGCACAGATAATGAAAATACTTTGGCCACATCAAAAGACAAAACGGTCTTGAGAGAACGGTAATGTAAGGAATGGTGCCGAGAGGGTGATGGCACCAAGATGTCTAGGAATGCTTGGGCATGACTGGAGCAGGCTGGAGATTTGGCAAGAGGGCAAGCTTCTTTCATACGGGCTGTGATGGGAGCGACGTTCTGCAAAGGACATGTTACTTAATGATGTGAAATAAAGGCTGCTTGTCTGAGCAGTCGTTATGGAGTATACAGGGTCAGGCTTTATTTTATAATTAAAAAGAAGATGTAAAAGAAGCTGTACCGATGTTTTCTGCCTCTTCTTCTTCGACACTGTGTCATAGTTTACAGCTTGGCTGAAATATCTGCACCTTTCGGCCCAACAAATTCAGAGTCAGCATGGTACTTTTGAAATCGGGGTTGTCTTCCCTCTTCGATCCCGATTCCCCTCGCCAGGCTCTATGGTTGTAGTCTGCATTGGTCAGCTATCGGTCGTTGATACTAATGCTATCCGCCAGCTATGAGTCACTGGCTACTGTCAGCTCATTCACTGCTGCATCTTTGGCCACGTGTGATCAAGAGCTTTATTCACACTCATTCACCGATTCCTCTTAATTCAGTTCTGCTAGCTTCTCGTCGACAGCATCTGCGCGTGTCTTTATTGTTTGGAAATACACACGTCGACCTGCCAGGCTTGCAAGATCCTGCTGGCAAGTTCTGGCGGAAGCTTTTTTTTATCCTTGCGTCTGCCTTTTGATATCTTTCTCTAGGTTTCTCAATACTACTTTCTATACGGGTAAAACCGCATTTATTTCCTCCAATGATCTAATCGATACAATTTATTTTGATTTCATCCCTGTTGTTGGCGCGAATCGCACAGGAAGTTTTTTTCTTCTCCTGTTTGTCTTATTCCGGAATGACTTGTTTATGCGACAGACTGAGAACCCAGAGTTGCTTCCACCTGTATTCTCTGTATCATATTTGATATTCTTTTTCTAGAGCTTTCTTTCTAAACCTTGGCGATTCTACACTACGAGGTGTGTGCAATGTCATATGTTGAAGAGTTTTCAACACAAAAGTAGTTTAAGTAGGCACAGATCTTCATCTTCTTCTGGGTTCGTTCACAATCTCCCGGCTACCAAGTACTGAAAAAGGCTTTGCAAGTAGCAGGATGTAGTCCGGAGAACGGAATGCGCCGTGTCGCTAGTTTACAGCTTCACTGCGATATTTGCACCTTTCGGTCCGACACATCAGTCTCCGGCAGAGGCATAGACAATATGTACATTATAAAGAACTCATTATAAAGAACTCCCCAAAACAAGGGGGTGGTGTCTAGATGGAAAAATAAATAGTCAGTTGGTCTGATAAGACAAAGGTTTCTAAAAAGTGCGTATGGGAGGATGAATACATGAAATTGAAAACTAACATAGTGTTAAAAGGGCACATGGGACTAGATAGGTGAGAGAAATCATGGAGGACAAGATAGGTGAGAAAACGGGGGACAAGATAGGTGAGAGAAAACATGGAGGACAAGATAGGTGAGAGAAAACGGGGGACAAGATAGGTGAGAGAAAACGGGGGACAAGATAGGTGAGAGAAAACATGGAGGACAAGATAGGTGAGAGAAAACGGGGGACAAGATAGGTGAGAGAAAACGGGGGACAAGATAGGTGAGAGAAAACATGGAGGACAAGATAGGTGAGAGAAAACGGGGGACAAGATAGGTGAGAGAAAACATGGAGGACAAGATAGGTGAGAGAAAACGGGGGACAAGATAGGTGAGAGAAAACGGGGGACAAGATAGGTGAGAGAAAACGGGGGACAAGATAGGTGAGAGAAAACATGGAGGACAAGATAGGTGAGAGAAAACGGGGGACAAGATATGTGAGAGACAACATGGAGGACAAGATAGGTGAGAGAAAACGGGGGACAAGATAGGTGAGAGAAAACATGGAGGACAAGATAGGTGAGAGAAAACGGGGGACAAGATAGGTGAGAGAAAACATGGAGGACAAGATAGGTGAGAGAAAACGGGGGACAAGATATGCGTCACAATAAACTAACAGAATGCCAGTATCAACAATTCTCACATTTCAAAATGCGCTAATGGAAGGGGGGGGGGGGGGGCTATAGCTGTGAGGACATGACTTGCCGATAACGAAGAGTGAAACTAAGTCCAGTCCTTATGCAACGTGAAAGGCAATACCTTAGCCGATGTCCCACTCAGATGTATGCAAGTTTTGTATGTATGAATATATGGGCGTGTATGTCAGTATCACGATTTATCAGTGAATAGGTCACACACCGATGGTAGTTTCTAAAGGTGTCAACAACATCCAGTTTTGAGATTACTGGATGACGGACTGGAAAGAACGGTAACGGATGGCATGGTTCCTGGAAGGCGACGCAGGGGTCCACCCAAAGTGGATACAAGATATCAAGGATAACGCTAAACATGAACACGGAGCAGGCGGGAGAGTCATATAGGCTAGCTGTGATGAGAGCGACGTTCTACATGATGACGATGGTGTAGGTAGAAGTCTCTAGAAGTCACATGCATGTGGCCAGCTCAAATACAAAATGGCGACAGTGCTCAGTGTACAATCAAAGAAAAGCGTGATGTTATACGGTTTGTGTGAGTAAAAAATATCCGTTTTAAAACGTTAATTATGTTTTTAATCGTTACTACATAACGACTCTAGCACGATTATTAATGATATTTCGATTAGAATATATTGTACATAGGCTAGTTTATGATGGTGAATCTAAATGGACCTACACAGTCATAATTTAAATCAAAGCCATCGATAAATGGTACCTCAGTGCTAAAACTACCAAGCATATTCAAGCACACAAACGCCATGCCTCTGACAGCAGTGCATTTGTTCTTCAGAAGAAATAGTCTAATACTGTGTAAGTAATACAATATATGTTGGTTTAGTACGCATTGTTTTTTAGAAATAACGGTGAATTAGTGATTAGTTTAAATTTGTTAACATAAATTGAATGACTGTAGTCCGACCATGCTGCTTGGTGAAATTGTTGGGTGACTGGTGAGCCACCATACAATTTGTCACGCCATGCATATATATATATATATATATATATATATATATATATGCACAATCATACACATATGCAACCAGGTGTGAGTACTTGTGGACGTGTTCCTACATTGAAGGAAGCACACAACAACAAAAGGGCGACATTCTTCCCTCCCGGATATCGTCAACTCCTAGTCCGTCTTCTCTCCAAGTTGTCCTCCAGGCACGACTTGAAAGCAATTTAGAGCTAGTATTTCCCAGGCTGGAGCCGGCTTAGCAAGCATTCACGTGTGTTCGCCAATCCGAACAGCCACAGCCATACACAGCTCTCCAAACACGATGATGCGCCTGGAGCTTCTCAAACACTCGCCGATCACCAAATGAGCAATTTCGCATGAATTTGTTCAAGTTCAAGAATCACGCAAATCGTATTCCTCACCCAAAAAAACTTGTTAAAGATGATATAAAAGCACGAATGTTGCGTTTAAAACAGAAAATAAAGTATTTCATCAAACTAAAAAATTCTGAACATTTTCTACATAAAAGTAGACATTTTACTATGTACATATAAACTACAATTTCTCATGTGAGCTTGAATGTTATTAGTGGTCCGTCAGTCTTTGTTAATGTCAAGGACGAAACTAGCATCACTGTCCTACAAAGAGCATATCATAAGAGGCGAATATGCGACGTGGAAAACACAGGCCATGGTTAGTTGGCTTGTTTAGAGCAGCATATATGGCACTTAACAATCTGTAGGTCTACTTTTTGCTCTAGTGTTCTATTCAGGGAGTCTATTCAGAAGGACTTGCACAACAGTTAATCACCCTCTGCGATACTTGTCCCAACGCAACTGAGTAATAAGCTGCTCGAGCATAGCCCGCTAAGCTGGTAATCATACTAGTGGCTACATCCAGCACACGCCAGACCTGGGACCTGCATAGAGCATTCCGCTCCTGTAGAAGTACAGGTCGACTAAGCCTAAGACTTGAATGTATCTAAAGAAAGTTGTAGTATTTTGATAGAGCTTGTCCAAGGGCTCATTCTGGTGAAGGTCAATTATGCTTTCTTTTGTTCTGTGTTTGGTTGAGCACTTCTGCGGGAGATATTCAGTTGGCATACTAGCAGTGCTTAGATTAGACTCGACGGTTGTTCCAACCCTTAGTTTATTGAATAGGTTATGCTGAGACTGAAGATTTCCACGTATTCACGTCTGTTAACTTGTTAAATGATTTATATGTTTTTATGTGTTTCGGATGCAATGTAACCAACTTGTTCATTATCCACTACTGGTAAACCTCATATTAAAGAATTAATTACTTTCAACTTTGTCATTAAGATGTTTGCCGCAACAGCAAAGCATTTTAAAGCAATATTTCGATAAGTCGGTCGTTGGTCACAACACAGCTCAGGGGTCGCCAGTGATCCTTGGACTGAACTCAGAAGCGCTATCACAGTTTTATGTTTTTCTATCGTATATGGGTCAATACAAAACAGCAACGAATGTGAAGATTATTCTTGTTGTTGAATGCCCACAATCAGTAGGATTACTCGTTTGTGCGCCATGAAAAGGATGTTAAGTGGCGGGTTGTCGTAGTTTTCCTCACATCCCGAGCGTGCTGATGAAGGTAGACCGGGGTCCTCCAGACGACTGTGCTATGATTGGCTGAATCTGCGTGTCGGTCACTACTACGGGGATCACGTCAGGCTGCCATGAAAACAGCCCATTTTCAAATAGGGCTACGAGGAAGCCAAGATGAGGGTCGTGATCAGTATATATTGCCTGACCCGACGTTAGTCTTCCTTCCCGAGTGGAAAGATTTAAACTTTTAAAGCACTCGAAAAAATGTGCCTTTCCTATTAATGTCGTTCAACTGTTTTCACAATTGCCCTTATCAATGTCTCTGCTAGCTTTCTTATCGGCCATATTAAAATCGTTAGTCGCACAAGATATGTTTTATAAATTAATATATTTTTTAAGTGAAAGTAATGTAGGTATGTACGATTCAAGTGAGAGATTATATATATATAGAGAGAGAGAGAGACAGACACACACACACACATAGAGAGAGAGAGAGGCGGGATGATATTCAGCTAGCTACTTAAACTTGGCTATGAAATAAGTGTTTTATTTGGTCAGATTATTGAAAAAGTCACTTTCGAGTTAATACACATTTTATTTTGCGTAATCGACACACTGACAGCGCAGTGATGATATTGTTATTATCATTATTATTAATAATCAGATTCCCTGAACGATTCGCTCTTTTTGGGGATTCTAGTTAACAGTACTGGGGGCCCTGGCTTTCTGTACCATCTCGGTCAGAAACCAAAAATGTTACTGGCACCCTCCCGACCACGAGGGGAGCGACAGTGACAAACGCAGATATCATTTTGTTTCATCTTGTTATTCTTTATTATTTTCGTTTCTTGGTCAACCGCTACGGGTTATTGCCAGATCTCTTTAGCAGATAACTTGGCCATTAAACGACCGTCATGGCGGCAGAGCTGATTAATATTCAGCTAAGAAAGTTACAGCGAAGTTCTTACAGTCTGCGAGACGTTTCGATCTTCAGAGAACCATAAATCTTAACCGTAATATGCATTCTGAATAACTGTCATGGCGGCGCGATACTTGGGCGCGGAAAGAAATGAAATGCCCTGCCAATTCAACATGGAACCACTTACGAGGTTAGAATGTCTCCCATAGGTGGACCCGAGTTCTCACGAGTTTTATATTAAGAACAAGTAAATATTTTATTAAAACTACGTTTTTCGATAAAAACTTTCTGGCCAGGAACTGTCAAATGTTGATCAATTAACAGTTCACACTAGTAGAGACTGTGTACAAAATATTTCAGCTCTCTGGGTTATGGTGAAGTTGGTTGAAATAGGAGACATAGAAGTTCATGCAAACAGTCAACGGTCGTGTCAAGTTGAGTAAAAATGTGTAAGAAGATGAAGGTAGTCTATGTTGTCGTGGACAACGTGTTCAGGACTTCACTGTACAGAGTCTCAGCTTGCTTTTGGAAAGCTTCCTTCCTCACCATCTGTCGAAATACAGGAGGCAGAGCTGGACAAAACTCACTGGGCGCCACGCATATGTCTAAAGAGACTGGGACGCCAATAATGATGACTATAGAAAGATATCAAAGATGACCATTTCTATATGAATATTTTTTAATGCTTTTTTTTTTATTCAGACAATCTGAGAATGTCATCGCCACCATTTCCGACTTGTGGTACAAATTATTCTTCGGGCAAACAAGTGAGCACAGGAAAATAAATGTGAAGACCCATTCTCTAGCCGGGTGTCAGTGTAGTGCATGGGTGTGTTCAATCAATGAGCTATAAGTACCATTAGTATACACACCCTTAGCCATTTACTGACAGAGAATGAGACCCAGAGTGCAGTGATATTGATTCTTAAGGACAGAACAAATTTGAGGAATTGGTTCTAGAGCTTATTTTTTTCGAACTTAGAAGACAAATTCATACTCAGATGGTGTTTGGTCTCTGTGAACGTTATGCGATACGATGAGTTAGAAAAGAGTTAGACCACACTTAGATCAGATACTATGACATGCTCTCAGTGAGGCAATGCCCATATTCTCGTCTCTTTAACACAATGTCATGCAGAAAACCACTCGCGGGGTAAGAAATATGCCTTGTAAATCCAAGAGACGAATACATAAACTTAAACACCTTCTCCAATGTTCCCACTTTGCATCAGTTGTCATCGTATCCTAAAACAGTACCGCCAATGCAAAGGGATAACCTTCAGACTTAACACATGCACCACAACAGAGTGAGATATCATCGAGTCCACATACTAAAGTAAAACTAATTGAGTATCATTTGACAGTGATAGAATCAGCGCTGAAAATATGCTGCTAGAACGTCGACCAAACGAGGAACTTGCAAAGCTCATTTGCCCAACAATGAAACCACCCAAGAACAAGATATATGTAAATGTTGTTGTTGTTTAATGTCCCCAATGAGTAAGTTTACTCTTGTGTGCGCCCTGAGAAGGGCGTTAAGTGGCCCGTTGTAGTAGGTTTCCTCACATCTCAAACATGGTGGACTGCGGTCTTTCAGACGGTTGTGGGAATATGGTGTTAGGCTCATACTTGTCTTGACCATCGACACACTAGGGTGGTCGACATTACTCTCCTATATTATGGTGGTATTCAGTCTTTAAGAGCCATTTTACGATTGGAAAAATCGTTAAGATGCTCCGCTTAATTTAAGAGTGGTCCACCTGGGTCTTTGTGTATGACAAGGACAAGATTATCACCACTTCCCCACAGAGAGTATGTTATAAGAGGTGACTGTGCGACATGGCATAACACCGACCGTGATTATGTGGTTTAAGTGCAGCATAGATGACGGTCTAACAGAATTGCTCGTCTATTAAGATGGACTCACATCGGTTAACCACCGTCCGCGGCACTTGTCCCAATGCAGCAGAGTAATAAGCTGTTCAAGCCTCGCCCGCTAAACAGAAAATCCTCCTCCTGGCTACATCCAGCTCACGCCAGAGCTTGGACCTGCACATGGATATCGGCCCATGTAGAAGTACATGTCGACTTCGACCAGTTTACAGCTGAATCTCGTGGTCCCTTACCAATTGTGAGGAAGGAATAGCACCCTGCACCGCCAAGAATGTCGTAAAATACGACTGAAAAGAGTACTGCGTGGAGTTCTCGAACTCATTGCGTAAAATAAATTGCTACATAAACCTCCACTGCAAAGTACTTTGGCGTGGGCTTCCTAAAGGAGGCCAACTGTTACGGTGACCCTATACTACGGCTCGAGTAAAGCAAATGACAAGAACTAGTAGGTTGAAGAATATCGTCCCCCCTAATGAGCCTAGGATCCTTGCCGTGAGAAGCCATCGCTCTATCCACTATGTTACTCAGACACTCATCAAATGCAGTCTGTTATATTTTCATGTATTTCTAACCTGTCCCCAAAACTTCCCCCCCCCCCCCCCCCGACTATTTTAAATTAGAATTGCTAAGCATCCGGCTAAAAAATTACTGATTTGGCTCGACAAGTGCCCACTCTACTGTACAGAGAGAGGCCTGCCGTTCAGTTCCCACACGGTCGTGGCTTTCTGCACAAATCAACACTGCACAGACCCGACTGCTCTCCCACTCACTAGCACACCTTGTCAAATCAACTGCCAGCCTACCACCAACAATATTCAACCTTTGACGTCCAAGTGAGACAAATTCCACCAACAAGTATGTGCCGCTGCATAGAAAAGCAGGCTTTATCGGCGGCTTTCATTTGGTTAAAAATCATGATGTAAAAAAATGCACCCAGAGAAAAATGAAATAAAAGATAAAATAAATATCGGGTCCATGATTACGAATCATTATGGCGTGTGTCTTTGTTATTCGGCTGGGATCGGATATAGCGGGGAACCGGTTGCTTACTCATTTGCATTTCTCATTCTCCACAAAGCTCGGGTGCTTTTATTGCTGTATACGGAGGGTAGATTCCAGTATACTGGACGAAGCTGTGAAGTGATGGATGTGGAATAAGAGAGAAGGGAGTGGAGCGAGAGAGCAGAGTTGTGTTGGAGCCTTAACTACGAGAAAGAGGCAACAAGAGAAGACGGTCGTCACATAGTTTATTCCAATTGTGAGCTGTGGGGATCTGTAACGTTCAGGAAGAAATGTTCGTTGTTTCTGCTCTTGCCGCACTGTGTACAGGCTAGATGTGTCTATTACCACCGAAAGATTTTTTTTTTTAAAACCTGCTTTACCGAGGTTTGTAAGAGACGGGTATCTTGGCGTCACCAGCTCATCCCGAGAAAAGAGTATTTTCGTGAAACCACTTTTGCGTTTCCGTGCTCAACACGGAGCGCATGTCCGAATGGTGTCGATGCCTGCCTCTTGTCAATGGGAGCGGCGGATTGAATCCCCGGTTTGGCATATGCTGTTTTTAATTCGGGGGTGAAATATACACACATAACCAGCACACGACGTGGCGAAGCGACCTGTAATCCTCTGACTAAAAGCCCCTCCACTTTCCCAGCAATGAAAATAAAGTCGTCCAATGACAGCTCAACTCGGAAAAAGTGTCGATTCATTGAACATAGTATACTTATTCTGGTGCGTTGCTCGTTTATTAGTGTTGCTTCAGTCCTGGGCTCGGGTGCATTGTCTTTCTTCCTTGTTCAGCTGCATTTACTGTTCGTTGTATCAGTCTTTTAGACTAGCGAAGGTTGCTTAAATTGTCTTTATTTTGATATTTTGTTCTATATCTGTGGTTTTTAGTGTCAGCAAATCTCAACATTTACCTGCTTTTTTCTAAATATTATCTTCTTCTTCGCCGTTCGCTCTCAAACTCCCGCTACATAGTCCTGAAAAGGGCATTGCAAGTAGCAGGATGTTGTCCAGAGAACAGAATACGCTGTGTCGTAGTTTACAGCTTGACTGCAATATTTGCACCTTTTGGTCCAACACATCCGAATTCAGCAGTCATTTGGAGTACAGGGTTAGTCTTCCCTCTTCGATTCATTCTCCTTAGCCAGTTTGCTCTGTTGCAGTCTGTTATCCAGGATCACCGTGACAACTCTGGTTCGCTAGCCCTGACGCTAAGTAGTTAGCTATGGGTCGCTGACTGCTACAAGTTCATGCACTACTCAGCATCTTGATCCCTCTGAATATTTACGATAACTCCCCTCTGTGAGAAGGAAAGCAACTGACGACGACACACACCACCCCCTCTACCCCATTATAAATATAATCGTCAAGGGCTAATTGCCCAGTTATACTTTTTTATAACAATGGGTATACTAACGAAACTGTATTGCTACATCGTCAGCTAGTCATATTTAGTACGGTTTAATACCGCTGATTATTTCATAGTCAGGTTGCCGATTCTATGCACAACCTTCATTTGTCGCCTCTTTCGACATGCAAGGGAAAATGGTGGTCCTATTCGGTCTGCCCTGAGAACCACTCGGACCAACACAATTTACTTTGGTAATCAGAGCCGGAGTTAGTCTCAACACGTGTGCTTCAGTAGTAGTGCAACAAACGTTTCCTTTGGTGAATTGCTTGCAAAAGACGATTTGCAGTGGTTGCCGTGCGAAGTGTGTTAACGTAGTAAATACGAGACCGGTGCACCATATTAAATTGTAATTTAAACATTAAATGCTATTTAGATACAACAGATTCTAGGCCAAAGGCCAACCCCGAAAAAGATGACGTATGGAAATATATGAGGCGGTGAATACCACTGTGCATGAGGCTCAACGTAGGACTCGTTCTAGAGACTTCTTCATAACCTGACGCCGAAAGGCTTAACAGGATCAGCGAAAAGAAGACTGTTGTATCAGCACAGCTCTCCCGAAGCATTTTTACTCCCATATCCTGACTTACAAATTTGGTTTGCAATCCCAACAAACCACCATAGCGGAACACATGCAACACATTACAAACAGATACACGCACACATCCATACATTGGCCAATCGTCCAGATAAAACCTAGAAAAACTACGGTCTGGGTGTTAAATGAGCTTGCCTTCGCCAGAAAAATCAAGAAAAGCAAATCTTTAAACAAACAAAACAAAACTGTTACATTGAAATATTTTTACGCACTCAATATAGCACTACTGATCCATACAAAACTAACGCTGAAACATTTTTACGCCCTCAATATAGCACTACTTACCCATACAAAACTGTAACGCAGAAACATTTTTACGCTCTCATTATAGCACTACCGAACCGTACAAAACTGCTACAGTGAAACGTGAACGCAACACATGCGTTATCTTTCCACTATATCAAAGCGAAGTAAAACATTTTTTTAGCATAACCTGTCATTTGTGACATATTTTAATGGAAATTAGATAACAAATCAATACATCTTACTTTTAAGTGCAGATTTAATTACTTAAAAAATACAGCGACATGTACAGTACGCGCTCTGGATTTGTACCTGTTTAAAGAAGGACGTGAGTTAGCACAACAAGATGCGCCTGACCTGGTCTCGGACGTGAGTTAGCACAACAAGATGCGCCTGACCTGGTCTCGGACGTGAGTTAGCACAACAAAATGCGCCTGACCTGGTCTCGGACGTGAGTTAGCACAACAAAATGCGCCTGACCTGGTCTCGGATGTGAGTTAGCACAACAAGATGCGCCTGACCTGGTCTCGTTAACTCACGTCCGTCTTTAAACATCGTTGTCCAGTTCTTCACTGTTGTCTTCATCACACTTTTCTCACCATACACTGCCTGCATTCTGTGATGAATGTCAACTGGTCGACATCTGTAAGCTGTTAGAAACAGAATCACCTCTCGCTGATCAACTATGGACGGATTCCGTATCACGTCTACTATGTTTTCAACGGTTTGCTGAGGAAACTATGAGTCGGATGATAATGAAATTTAGCAAAATTGACGGTTGGATACCAGAAGTGACGTCATCATACTCAATGGTACGTATGTTCACTTGTTGCAGTTTGGTCCGGTTTCAATTAAACACACCCCGTATATATATATATATTGAGAGAGAGAGAGAGACAGAGAGTGATAGTTAGTGAGACTGAAGGTAAAGAAAGGGGGAGTTTCTCAACTGTTTCTTTCCGTTTTGTTTCCACACAAAAAAGTCAAATGTGCAATGTTGAGTGTAGCGTAGATGGAGAATCGATCTACTAAGAACTGTATAGGAAGGGGGAAAAAAAGAGAATGGTCAGTTAAACTTTTTGCACATGATCCATGCCTACTATATGAGAATGAAGAAGATCTACAACATATCACTGCGCTCAACGCTGTGTGCGACAGATCCAGTATGAAAATGAGCACATACACCCAACAGTTTAAGCAGATCACCTGAGAACCTTACCCCTGTGGTAAACGAGACCAAGATAAAACAAGAGCATACACTAAAGTACTTTTGGCAGTGTTTTCACACAGGATGGAAGTTTAAACAGATAAATTGAGATCAGGTGCTAAAAAAGAGAAAGAAATTGCATATAAGCTGTCACCATTATTGAAAAACCCTAACATAACCATGTCCACAAAAAAACTGCTGATCAACAATATATTCATGCCAACGCTCTGTTACCAGTGCCAAGCGTGGATACTTTAACAAAAGTCCAGAGAGATCACGACATGTGAGATGAGAACCAGCTCCGGAAAATCAAATGAACTAGGAGAGACAGAATGCGGAATGAAGAGGTGCGAATCATTGTTGAAGCAGGACCCTGTAACGAATATATTGATGGGAGAAAAGCAAGCGTCCGGCCATCTAACAAGATCTATCCCTATGCATGTACGCCTATAAGGCACGGCGATCGGGGTTTCGCAATCGCGGCAAGCGGCAAACCGAGAACGAGATTGATGGGAAATGTGGATAATTTAAATTGTCATGGGATGTCGACTACTTCAGCGACGTGTCTGGCCCTGGCCAGAACACTACGACTCAACATCGCACTAGTGGACAAGACGAGACTGCATAGCGCCATACTATGAATGGTGTGCAGTTTGTTTTACGCCAAATGTAAAACAAATATTTTAGTTTTTAATAGCAGTGGTTTGGCCATATCTGTAGAATGGAAGACGATTGGATACCAAAGCGGCCATGGGCGATAAAAAGTCAAGGACGTAGACCCCCAGGACGTCCCAAAGTACGTTGGGAAGACAACATACGACAGTCCCTGAGTGATAGAGGGCTGGATTGGAAAGAGACCAGGAAAAAGACGACGGATAGAGCAGTGTGGCGTTCTCGCTGGCAAACCTCTACACCTCGTGATAGAAGAGGAGCGACTAAGTAAGTAATAAAAATGAAGCCAGCCAAATAGAAACACCTGTAATAGGACATAATTACTCTTTGCAAACGATAGAAGCCTATATACGACGATGAAAACATTACTGCTAAATCACACGACCACGCTTGGCATAGCCTAACGAAGGCCATGTGTCGGCGACATTGGTGTCATTGTTTTTTGTCCCAGGGCACAGGGCCACCACCTATATCCTTTTATCGACTTCTGACCTTCAGCACCACTGCAGCTTCGATTAATGTATTTTTACATAATGAAAAATAAAACGGCAATTAACGCGTCGAAGAAAGATACTATCATAATTAGCAAAACACCCCGCCCACTCCATGTTAAAGTGTAAACAATACTGGTCTTTAGCGACCCATGAGACAAAGTATGTAGGTAGTGTTTATCGGCTGACGGTATGCTTGATATGAAAAATTGAGACTAGATATAGAGATTATTTGTTGTGACTTATCAATTGTCGTTGCTGCTTTTACATTAAAACTGATATCAGACTGGGGAAAAAAAACCATCAGTTGATATAAAACAGTACAGCTGTGCTAAACTTGGTCCATGTCCCGAGCGCGCGAAAGTAAGCTTCTGTGTGTTAAGTGGAGGTGTTTGAGAAAGGTCAGAGGTGTCACCAAGAGAAATAGATTGTGGAATGAGGACATGTGGAATATGGTTGGAACTACCCCTTGTGAGACGTACATTGCCAGACCAGGAATGCCATGGTTCGGTCGTCCCGTGAGACTACACACTGGTCAACTTCCGCTGATGGTTACCAGTGGAAGAAAATATGGCTACAGGGCACAGGGAAGGTTGCGTGGCAGATGGATAGATGACTTAAAAACGGGCGACTGACTCAGTGCACTAGACCCTGGACAAACGACACTGGCTCCTTGCGGGGCTCAACGGCACACAAATTAATCAAATTAAATATTTAAAATGTAAGAATGTGGTAATAAATGAAATTGTATCTTATGAACACACAATTGTATCGCATCGCTGAAATATGCATACTAGTATACACGCGTTTAGAGATGTGAAAATACCACCTACACTTAATGTCTACCGACGTTACATTTCCAAATGTATTTTGTCTAATGACAATATAAACGACAATCGGATATTCATTCACACATAACTTTTCCACAAGTAATTCAATCATTCTACTTACCCTTTAATATTGGCGCTTTTGAATGTAATGTCCACCATACGACTATAGCTTACAAATAAATTAAACGTAATAATGTACCATAGTGTCCGTATAAATTATATGGTCCTTCATTTGGAAGGAAAGATGATTGACGCCTTGCATCCTAATTTACATGTCATGGTGAACAAAACAATTCAGAGGCGGTCCCATGTTTCTTCAGGACAAAACAAAATCGAGAAGGCAGTATATACGCACAAATTAAACTTCGTAATGTATCAATGACAAGAGGCTAGCATGCATGTCTTAGCCTGGGGCTTTTTTTAAATTGAGATATCATTCTGGGTGGACTTCTACGCACCTTAGTTGGGGAATAAAGAACACGTCTACTGCTCCATACTACGCATGTTGTGCACGTATTTTCTGGGTCAGAAAGGAGAGAAAAGAACAGTTATACTGTAACATGCTAGGCATATCCTCATGTCAAGATACTTATAGCATTCAAATAGGTTGGCAGTTGTAAGCGCAACGTTCTATGACAAGCTGCTTATTACTTGGGGCCTGCTTTCTCATCTTATAGGAACTAAGTGAAATACTTGCAGTTGCGATTAAGTCAAGTGATATTGCATATTGTCAAAGGCAACTGCTCTTTCTATGCTAACAATCAACGTTACTGCACTACGGACATACATATAGGTGCTAAGACCATCTTAGTAAATGGCGAAGAGTGGAGATAATAGCGGTTCCAGTAATTGACTGGTTGAATACACTCCTGCTCTGTCCTCTCGGGTGACCCTCTCTGCTGGACCGGAGTATTATTTGAAAACGTTGCAATCTGTGCCCCGCTGGTTCATTGATAGTCTTCGCCCAGGAGGCGGTCGTTGATAAACCTCTAAATTTCACCTATGTCCATTCCTTGTGTGCCAAGATGTCAGCTCTGTCATTCCCTCAAAATGCCGTGCATGACCAGGACTGTAGATTCACACAAGACCCACAAAGTCCGAGATATATATAGTCGTCGTTGTATGTCCACGATGAGTATCATTACAAATGGGCGCTGGGTGGCGGGTTGCAGAAGCTTTATTCACATTCCGAGTGTGCTGGTGAAGGTAGATTGGGGTTATCTAGGCGGTTGTGCTATGCTTGGCTTCATCTAAGTGTCGTTCACTACTACGGGGAGCACGTCGATCCCCACCTCGTTAGCCAGATTGTTTCCAACCTGTTTCCAGGAAGAAGCGAATGGAAGTGAGGTGAGGTTTCGGTCAGTATGCTCACCAGACCCTGACTAAGATAGTCAAATCAGTATGTTTTACCTGACCCTGACTAAGATAGTCTAATCAGTATGTTTTACCTGACCCTGACTAAGATAGTATAATCAGTATGTTTTACCTGACCCTATTAAGATAGTCTAATCAGTATGTTTTACCTGACCCTGACTAAGATAGTCTAATCAGTATGTTTTACATGACCCTGACTAAGATGGTCTAATCAGTATGTTTTACCTGACCCTGACTAAGATGGTCTAATCAGTATGTTTTACCTGACCCTGACTAAGATGGTCTAATCAGTATGTTTTACCTGACCCTGACTAAGATGGTCGAATCAGTATGTTTTACCTGACCCTGACTAAGATAGTCTAATCAGTATGTTTTACCTGACCCTGACTAAGATAGTCTAATAAGTATGTTTTACCTGACCCTGACTACGATAGTCTAATCAGTATGTTTACCTGACCCTAAGATAGTCTAATCAATATGTTTTACATGACCCTGACTAACATAGTCTAATCAGTATATTTTTTACCTGACACTGACTAAGATGGTCTAATCAGTATGTTTTACCTGACCAGATGTTTGTTTCCCCTATGGCTGATATCCCCACATGTCATAACCAACCCTTCTGAAACAAGGATTAAGATGCAACTAAGAAGGCATATGCTCAAGGTCGGTTAGATCATCATGTTAAACACATTAACTACATTTTTAAAAACCTCTACAAGAGCACATACATGTTTTAGAGCAAGACTTATTCAACGGAACTAACAGTGATGATGTGGCTGTATGCTCCTACAGAAACAACAGCATAGAAAGGGTTCGTGTACAGTAAGACATCCCACATGATGTTCATGTAAATGAGTAAAAAATAAAGCAGGTACAAGAATTTAGATATTTAGAAACTGTTTTTACTGAAGACGACAGACTGTATAGAGACGAGAGTACATAGGGCAAACGCTATCACCTACCAGCTGTCTTCACTACTAGGTTACCCTCCAAGCAAAAAAGCAGATGATAAATAGTATTTTCATCCCTACTCTGTGCTACCCATGTCAGACATGGGCATTGAATAGGAATCGGGAACTAAAGTTGGCCACATGAGAAATCCGGTGCCTACAAAAGGTCACTAACACCAGAAGAGACAGAATCACAAATGTGAATGTTCGGGAGGTTGGAACAATTCCCTTCCTAAATTACATCGAGCAACAAAGAATGAAATGGTCTGACCACATTGAGGGCGGGAGGTAGACCGAGGAAATTGTGGATAGACAATGTAAACGAGACCTGCCGTAAAGTGGGGCAAAATGTTACTCGGGCCACGAGAGAGATGAAAGACAAATACATACCACGACCCTGTCTTCAACCTGGTAGACAGTGAGACGACAAAAGAAGAAGTAGAATAATATCCACCCTTGGTTTTATAGAAACATAATAAACATGTAGGAGAGGTGTTTAAGTCAAACCGGGACTTTTTTGTGTGTGCAACGTTTATGCACTTATCCAAGAGTTTAAATAGTGCTTGAAAAACTTCAGTTTAGAAAGATGTCAGTATGTCTGAACTAATCTAGGACAGCCTGTTTCACTTCGTCATCAATGCTGACCTTTCATGACCTCCCTTTTTAGGATGTGGCAATACATCCCAGCTGTTGCTGCAGATGACACATAGTGCGGTGAGCCGTGTGAGGTCGAGCGTTATCTTGCAGGAGCAAGACGCCTTCTGTGATCAAACCCAACGTGCACTAACCTTCCGAAGATGCAAATGTTCATGAATAATAGTGTTCACCATACCCAGAGAAAGACTTGCCTCTTGTGCAATTTCGCGACAGGTTATGCGTCGATTTTCCAGGATAAGGCGTTCCACAATTTGGATATTCACAAGACTGTGGTGGGTTGAGAGCCGCCACGATCGAGATCATCACTCACGGATGTACGGCCTTCTCTAAAACGTTGCTCACCATTCAAATGCGTTACTGTGGCTGAGTGAGTGAGAGAGAGAGAGAGAGAGAAAGAGAGAGAGAAAGTCGACGTTCGAATCTAGGTAGTAAAAATATCATTTGTAATTAAGCGATAAAGAACGAAATTAAATCAGGAACGATGTCTTACTACAGGATGCACTACATAGTTCCACTTAATGTAGAGCTACTCTAATGTAATTATTACGCAGAGCTGAGAGTTAAAGTAAATACGCCAAACCCTGCCCGATGTGTTAAACGTGCTCTGGATTTATCTCACGTCACAGACAATTCAAACACCTTTGAGAATATCATACATACATATTTCTTCAAATTCCCCAATAAGAACCTTCTCGCTTTTCACCAAAAATCATTTTTTTATAACTTTTAACAAGAAAGGGAGCCAAGACTGGATTACCGTCAGGCGAAACATACTGATCAACATTCCACTGGAAATACGGTGTGTTACACCTGCCTGGTCACCGAGGTGGGGATCGAAACAGGTCCAAACAGTTGTAAGCCTAATGAGAAGCCCAGATCCACCTACTCATATACGCCCCAGGATAAAAGAAAAGCCATTTGTAGCCTGCTACCAGAGAAACATAATCAACTCGACCGTCAACAGCATTTGACAAGAAAATAAAACACTTCTTTATTGCATTTAGAGATACGGGGTAGATGCAGCACTCCTGTTGGTAATGTTTTGTTATAGTATGGTGGTCCCTAACCTTTCTAAGATCGTGGACCAGCTGGAGCCAGTGATAACTCGTCTCGACCCCCTCAGTCGGGAGAAGACCAAGACAACATCAACATGAATGAGGATGGTGGTGAATTATGTGTACCGGATTTCTGGGTGCAGTTGTTGCACAGATATCCATTAATTTTATTTTTTTAAACAAACTGTGTTATTAGTGTTGTTAGCATTGGTTCCTATGTTCCATCTGCAGGTGTTGCATGAATATCCATTTTTGGTACTTGTCTTTATATTCCACCTGCAGTTGTTGCATCTATATCCACTTTTGGTGCTTGTCTTTATATTCCACCTGCAGTTGTTGCATCTATATCCACTTTTGGTGCTTGTCTTTATATTCCACCTGCAGTTGTTGCATCTATATCCACTTTTGGTACTTGTCTTTATGTTCCACCTGCAGTTGTTGCATCTATATCCACTTTTGGTGCTTGTCTTTATATTCCACCTGCAGTTGTTGCATAATTATCCACTAGTGGTACTTGTCTTTATATTCCACCTGCAGTTGTTGCATCTATATCCACTTTTGGTGCTTGTCTTTATATTCCACCTGCAGTTGTTGCATGTATATCCACTTTTGGTGCTTGTCTTTATATTCCACCTGCAGTTGTTGCATAATTATCCACTTGTGGTACTTGTCTTTATATTCCACCTGCAGTTGTTGCATCTATATCCACTTTTGGTGCTTGTCTTTATATTCCACCTGCAGTTGTTGCATCTATATCCACTTTTGGTGCTTGTCTTTATATTCCACCTGCAGTTGTTGCATCTATATCCACTTTTGGTGCTTGTCTTTATGTTCAATCTGCAGTTGTTGCATCTATATCCACTTTTGGTGCTTGTCTTTATGTTCCATGTGCAGTTGTTGCATCTATATCCACTTTTGGTGCTTGTCTTTATGTTCCATCTGCAGTTGTTGCATCTATATCCCTTTTGGTTCTTGTCTTTATGTTCCATCTGATATTCCTGATCGTAGTCGTTGCATTGACATCCATTTGTGAGATTTTTAAATATATTAATAAATTATTTGTTTTTTAAAAAAAAAGGAAAACAATTTAGTAAATATTCTCAACATGTTCAATTAGTATATAACACACACAAAAAAAGAATCAATATAAATCCTACAAATTGCATTCACACACCGCCTGGGTTGAGCAAGCCCAACCGTGGAGACAGCCGATTCAAAGCATAGCTAATCTGTGTGAGCGTCCATGCTATAATTAGCATGACATCATTCAATCCTTTCATTTACCCCTAAGCGGATGAGGATTTTTCCGACCCACTAGGATTTCAGTATTCAATTTATATTTACACTGGAATTAGCTACAAAGATGGTCACAACAAAGAGAAGAACCTCGTCTCTCCAACGTGTGTCAAGCGCCAACACGCGAAGCTAGTAAGGCTACCAACCGTTGACAAATAACCCATTTTCATAGAGACAGAGTAATGTAACTATCTCTTAGGGAGGAGACTAAAAAGGAATACACCCCCCCCCCCCAATTTATTCGCGCCTTGGTAAATAAGGAGCTTAAGCTTTGTTGTTGTTTTTTTGTAGATGGTCTGGGTCGCTGTGTTGCGTATTGTAATTCGTTCTTGTGCGACATAACCCTGCTGGGACTCGTAATCAATCAATCGTTCAGTTTTTTTCCATTTAAAACAAGGGAGATGTCTGAAGAATTTCTGGAGTTGCTTTGTCTGCAGAATGATGTACATGCGTGTACTAATTTGCATGCATTCGTCACTCTCAAATTAGCTAATTTATTTCCTTCATAAAGCTGGCGGTCGGTCTTGATGTCATGCATTTGTTTGTGCTCATTCGACTAGTTTCATAAGGTGGATTGCGTTGTACAATGTTTTGCACACTAACCGCCCAGCGCATCCGACTTCTCCAATCATTTTTTAATTGGATTTACTTCCCATAGGGGTAGGACACCAATCTGTTTCATGAACCAGAACACATGAACGTGTGGGCTATGAGCGATGCCACTACCCGCTACAGGGTTGCCGTCTCCATAAGACAATCCTTTGAATTATGTATGAGTGTATATTTGCCGCCTATACGTGTGTATTTTTCCACTGCTTCTTCGTCGCTCCTCTCAAATTAGCACATCTATTTTCCTCGAAAAACTGGCGGCGGTCAGTCTTGTCCCTAGAATTATGTATTTTTTTTTTTTTTGCGTTCGCCTCATTTCTCTAATCCCCAAGGCGGCGTGCGTTGCACTGTGGTTTTTATTTTGCGCCTGTCGGCCCAGTGCATCCGACTTCAGCATGCATTTTATGTAAGGGTCTGCTTCCTCCTGCATTTTCTAAGGGTTTGCTTCCCTGGGGTAATGGCCGGTGCTGTGATGGGGATCGAACCCAGCACCTTAAGTGTGTGAGCCGTGTCACTTAACCACTAGCACACGCCGTCCCCAAATTATGTATGAGTGTATATTTGCAATAGGAGTATGTATATCATTCATCTTCTTCGTCATAGTTGTTCCCTCTAAAACAAAACACATTAATTTCCCTGCCAGAGAGTACTGTTCGTATGGTCGCATCAAATAGTTCATTTCATTAAGTATGTATGTGTGTATATGTTATGTCATCTATGTGTATGTTTTCCTTTCCCTTTGTTGTTTCCTCTTAAGCAAAACACATTATTTCTCTACTAAAGATTACACTTCACGTGGTCACCATCGTATAGTCGATTCCCTTAAGTATGTACGTGTGTTATCTGTGTGGATGGGCTTTCTCTTCCCCCTTCGTTGTTCCCTCTCAAATAAATACACCCAGCCATGCCCTGCATAAGACACGATTCGTCTCTTCACCATGCGGTTTAGCCATAGAATTATGAATGTGTGCAAATCTATAACTGTATTGATGTTCGACTACATTTGCATGCATGTGAATATCTTATACATATACGTGCTATCTTTGTGTGGATGAATATGTGTATGCAAGTTATATCCGAGTGTTGATGAGGCCTAGAAGTGGAGCATGGAATAGTAACACTGTAAACCTGAGTGTCGATGAGGCCTAGAAGTGGAGCATGGAATAGTAACACTGTAAACCTGACAAGCATGTCGCAAGAGGCATCTAAGGAGGGTTGGGCAAAGGGCAGACGGCCTCACCCTGTTGAATCTTTAAATACCAAAAACTCCAACATATGGACAAGTCAACGAAGATGGCACAGGACAAGAGAACATTGCGTGTATTTGTTGAAGACGTGCTGATACGTTTTGTTTGAGCAATTGATATAAAGGGAACTTACATTTTTTTAATTGATAGAATGATATAAAGGGGACTTGGATATTTTGATTGATAGAATGATATAATAGGAAATGAAATATTTGATTGATAGAATATGAAGGGAACTTAAATGTTTTGATTGATAGATTGATATACAAGATAAAAGTAGTTTCCCAGTAGGTAAATACCTTTAAGGATGACGAGTTTAAGACTAATTTTTGTGAGGTGAAAAGCTCCCTTTCTCCCTTCCTTGTATACACCATTTTGAACAGAGAAATGCATTCATTTATACATGTGGGCACACCGAAGCATGCATGCTTATGTCTATTTGTTATCATCTCTATCAATCTATGCATTGACCTACACATCCATATATTTCCATACATCCAATAAATTTTTTAAAATTCAGATGGCGAGGAAAGTGAATTATTTCCTTGTGCCATTTTTCACCTTATACCAGAGCAAAGGGCCACTGCTACATTTAGTCTGTTCTAAAACCCCTTTTGTTCTCTTACAGTGGTGATTTCTGATTTGTTTTACATGACAGTTTGCTAGCTCCATGCACAACTTTCTTTAATCACCTTTTATGACATGATTAGTAATACAATAGCCCATTCCTTTCTCCCCAGTAAATGACTCCAGAACCCCTAAAGGGAGGAAAGAGTATTAATATTATTTAATTAGCAAGAGAAATAAGGAAATCCATCCCCATGTGTATCCTAGGACCCTATATAGGGGAAGAAAGAATAGAACTATTATGTTCCATGTAGGCACAGATAACTAAGGCACTAAGGTACATGTGGTTGAAAACTTGAACTTATAAAACAAAGTGCTACAGAAACCACTGCTTTGGTGTAGGGTTTCAGCAAATTGGCCCTATGCCCCAGTGGAAACAAGGAATTATGAAAGTTAAATATGCGTAATGAAATACAGGAGCAATGAAGATATGCAGGTGCAATGGTGATATACATGAATAATGATGTTATATAGGCGAAGTGGGGACAGATGTAAAAGAGTAATGAATATATACATGGGTAATTCAGTTATACAGGAGTAATGAAAATATACAGGAGTAATGAAGTTAGATATACATAGTAATGAAGATATGTGTGATATAGGAGTAATTAAGTTATACCTAAGGAATGAGGATATTCAGATAGAATGATGGACAGTCACAAATACGAAGAAAAAAATAAAATTTGGTTTAATGTGGGTGGAAAAGAAAGCCATTACTTTCTAATTGTGCTAAAGTCAACTTACCTGAAACACTGATCTGGAATGTTCCAGTACGGGGTACATCCGAGTTGAGTCGTGGATCAAGGGTAACCTCCCCAGTTGTCTCATTCAGGTGAAGCAGCTCTGCTTTGTTGCCAGAGAGGATTTTGTAAACCAAGCGGTCACGGTCAGAGACATCCGGATCAAATGCCGGAATTCTACCAATTGGACCACTGGGGAACATCCCACCAAAGTTGTTGTAGATGATGGAGAAATCTTCCAAGATGGGAATGTTATCATTGACATCCTGCACCTGAATGATTACTTTTGCTGTGGAGATTAGTGTACCAGAGGCAGCTCTTAAGGTAATCTCATATTCCTGCTTGCCTTCTTCATAGTCGAGGTTCACTAGAGTAGTGATAATGGCAGGATCATCACGTCGGCCAGCTAACTTGAATTTGTCAGAGTCTCCGCCACTGGCAATAGTGTAGTCCACAAGAGCATTGATGCCGATGTCTGGGTCAACTGCAGTGATCACGGCTACAGTCGATCCAATAGGGCTGTTTTCATCTATGAAGACCACAATCTCTTTACTCTCAAACACAGGACTGTTGTCATTAACATCCAACACATCAATGTGGACTACAACGGATGATGATTGTGGATGAACAGGATCAGAGTCAACAGCTACTGCTACTAAATCATAAGAAGGCTGAACCTCCCTATCCAAAGTCTTATTAAGACGAATCCATCCCTGGTTGTCAATGCTAAATGCGCCGTTTCCATCATTTCCGCCTTCAAAGGTGTACCTCACTTGACCATTCATACCCTCATCTATGTCGGCCGCCGAGATGTTGAGTATTCTGAATCCTACAGAAGCATCCTCTAGCACTGAGCCATTATATTTATATTTACCAAACTCTGGTTTATTGTCGTTGACATCCTTAACAGTAACAGAAATATCTGCGATATCTTTCAGAGGAGGTTTGCCGTTGTCAGTGGCAGTGACAGTCAGTGCATACAGAGACACAGTCTCTCGATCCAGTTTCTGTCTAGTTGTAATGATACCCGTGTCGGGATCTATAACAAACATTGACACAGGGGATAGGGAGTAGGTGATTCTGGAATTTTCCCCAACATCATCATCCAGTGCTAACACCTGAAACACGGATGTACCAACAGGAACATCTTCACTGACATCAAAAAAGTACTGATGGTCACCCTGGAAGTTTGGAGCAAACCTGTTGGTGTCCAAAATATAAATAGTTACTTCCACAGAATCACTTAGGCCATCAACATCCTGAGCCGATATGGTCAAAACATATTTGTTTTGTTCTCTGGCATCCAGCTTTCTGTTGACTGTAACTATCCCCACACCTTGCACCATCCTTATCTGAAAAGCATCTCTATCATTGCCGTTGTCTATTTTGTAGGTAATCCTGGCGTTGCTACCTTCATCTATGTCAACAGCCAAAACTGAAACGACTTGGTCTCCCTTAGCTGCTTCTTCCGATACCGACGCATTGTAGGATCTCTTCTGGAAAACTGGGGCATTATCATTGACATCCCTAACTGTAACACTGACGCTGACATTGGCATTCAAAGGCGGGTCACCACTGTCTTGAGCTTTCACCTGGAAAGTATAGCTTGCTTGAACTTCACGGTCAATTTTTGCTTTCGTCTTGATCAAGCCAGTCTGAGGGTCTATTTCAAATGGGAAGGAATTTGGGGGATTAATAAATGTGTACGTAATAAGAGCGTTGTTACCGTTATCCTTATCTTCAGCCTGTACTTCTAAGACTTCAGTACCAATAGGTATACTTTCATCTATTGTCCTTTGATATGATGGGTCAAAGAAGGTTGGTCGATTATCGTTTACATCGATGACTTTGACTAAAACCGTTGTGGAGTTTCGTCTTGATGGGGTCCCCTTGTCCTCTGCCCTAACATTCAGTGCATACTCATGAATGTTCTCATAGTCTAGTGGTCCTATCAGAAAGAGTTGTCCTGTGAATGGGTTGATGGAAAAAGTATCTTGACCTGAACCGACAAGTCTGTAGGAAACTATAGCACTGTCCCCTGTGTCTGCATCAACTGCTGTAACATTGATGATTTCCTTTGTCTGGCTTGGAGACTGATCTTCCCTTAAGCTTACAGCATAGCTGTCCTTCAGAAAAACTGGAGAGTTGTCGTTTTCATCCCCAACATTTATTGACAATGATAATGTGGATGATCTTCTCTCACTCAGGTCACCCTGATCCACAGCCTGAATCAATAGCCTATATGACGATACCTTTTCTCGATCAAGTGAAAAGAGTGTAGATATACTACCCGTTTGGGGATCAATCATGAAGACATCATTTGGGGATCCTCGGTTAAGAATACTGTATCGGATAACTGCATTATTCCCAGTGTCGTCATCTACTGCAGCTGCAACAAACACCTCCCGTCCTGGTATCCGGTTTTCATATATAACAATTCTAGCACTGCTTGGCTGGAATTTAGGGTCATGGTCATTTACATCATCCACAATAATGGACAGATAAGTGGTAGCACTTCTCCTGTCTGATATTGGCAGGGCATTATCTGTTGCATATATTATAAAAGAATGCTTTGGTATGGTTTCACGGTCTAGAGCCTGCTTGGTCTTAATGGCACCTGTGGATGGATCAATGACAAACATATCCTGACTTCTCAGGTCCTCATTAGCTTCCATCCTGTAAGTGAGAAACCCTGCCTCACCTGAATCTGGGTCAGTGGCTGTAATGGTAATGACTGAAAGACCTGGTTCTTGTTCTTCTTTGATATGTTCTGTATACTGGGGATTTGCAAATGTTGGGGCTCTATTAGAATTCTGCCTCTTCTGTCGTTTCAAGAAATTTTCAGAAGCACCGATATCCTTGGATTCTTTCCAAAAAGTAATGACATATGGCAGCAACTGGTGAGGAGAATTATGGCAGACTAGACTCAGCCGAAGACCAAACTCAACTTTATTATTCACACATATATTCTCCCGAAAGGACACATCCAAAGTTCCGGGGCTGACATTGATATTTTCAGTCATAGGCAGGACGTTTATATTGCAGGAATGAAAAACGGAAGGGATGAGATCATACAGAGACAATACTGTTTTTTCTGGTGGAAAACAAATATCTGAAGGAGGCAGCTGAATAAACACACTGTGTCTATTATTTGCATTCTCAACTAATCTTTTCCACACCCATTTCTTGTACAAAACTTTACATCGTTGCCCATGTATAAAAACGGAATATGGGATAACACAAGAAACATTCCATTTGAGTGAATTATAGTGAAATGCTTCTTTGTTGGATGTTACTTGGAACTGCAGAGGGTTTGTTTTTGTTTTTCTACAATCAATGGTATCTGTCTGTTGTACAACTCCATTGTGTAATGAGAGTAATGCAACTAATGGAACAGAACGCTTAATGTACTTCACATCATCAATGGTATAGCGCCATCCATCCCCAGGCAGCGTGGAATTAACTATCGTTTCTTCAAGGTATGAATTTGACAAGTGAACTTCAAAGGCAAATGTAGGCGATACGTGCAACATCAATAAAATGAGTAACAAAGTTGTAAATCTATGCAGTGCGGTATCAACATCCTTTCTTTTGTTACCAGCTACACCACACAAACTGGTAACATAAAAACAGCCGGACAAGAATAGTAAAACCATTGTAAAACTTGCTCTAAGCGATGGACGTATCGTTGCAGAAATAAAAGCTAAGTCTTGCCGTGAATCCCGGTCATCGCCGAGCACATGTAACTTGGTAAAAGCCGTGATAAGTAAGCAACTTTCCCAAGAACAGGACACAACAAGAAGCACTGGCTGGCTCGTCTCTTCTCCACGTCTGCTCTGCTGTCACTTGGACTTGGAGGTTCATGTCGCCAGCGGTCACTTCAATTGTAACACTACATGCTTATTTTCATACTTATTTAAAACTACACACTTAAGAAAACAGAAATCAGCACATTTGAATGACTTCCCTCACAACTTTTCAGTCTGTTCGGCGTGTTTATCCAAACTAAGAAAACAGTCTGGCCCGCTTCTCTTATCTGATCAAATCGCCTCCCCTTGTCCGCGACACGGAAAATGGCTGGCAGCGTTTGTGACCTAGTGGGGGGCTTTGATTGTCACCTCCCTCGAGAAACGATCTACACACATTTTACGATTGAATATTCATTAAATTTAAGTAGATTCTTTCCGAAACCATAAAAATTACATGTTAAGGTAACAATTTTGAAGCATATATAAATTAGTTTACTAAAACAACTTATTATGCACGGGGAAGTAAGTGTCACCAGCTGCAGTGGAGGTTAAAGTACCGGCGGGGCTGTGTCACGTGATACCGTGAAGGTGTTCGATACCTCGTTTCGGCCAGGTAGAGTCGGGTTTTCCACAATCAATGAACAGAGCAGAAGCCCAGAGGAATGTTCGATCAGTTCTATTAAACGGCAACAAAGAATAGCTGTGCTGGAATCTGTGGAAACCGACTATGACTCATCATTGGAAGCGACTTTTAAACGCATCATAGATCCTGTTTCGCTCCAACTGCAGATGACCTACCTGGCAGGTAGCATTAGCTGAATTTGACATTGGCTGTTTCTGTAGTACTTTGTTTTACACGATGACATTGTCAGCCCCACGCACAACTTTCTTTAGCATTTTATCTTCATCTATAATAGTGTGCAGTGGCTGATTATTTTCTTCCCAATGATAGATTAGGAATTTACAAGTCGAATGACGACATTTAAAATTGTTATTATGTTGTGACAATACATCAAGGGAGGTTAGAACCGGCACAAAAATTAGCAAAGTGTAGTGGATTCTCCTTACATCTTGAGGCTACTGAAGAAGGTGAACATGGACTCTCTTCGCCATAGTACAATCCAAGATATTTCTCAGAACGCTTTTGGCTACAGGGATGCCAGTGTCGATCCCCACCTGGCTGATCAGTCTGCCTGTTTCCATGTGAATGGCGTCGATTGGGGGGGGGGGGGGGGGGGCTATATCTTGCTCAGTACGCTAATCTTTGTAATCTGCATTTGCATAATCATCTTTTCGTTAATACAAGTTTTTATTTAATTTGGCATGACCTTTTGTCCATGTGTGTGGACGTCTATTTTTCCTATTTTAACCAACTTCATCACAACCAAGAGAGCTCTACTACACAGCCTCTACTACTGCACCCTGTTAATAATTCAAAAGTACACCGACGTTTTGAACGCATGTCCTCGTTGTCTGAAGACCAACACCCAAACCGCTCGGCCAGACACTACTCATTATAACACAACACGGTTACTGTTATGCTTTTTTTTTAAACTGCACATTAAAGACATATGTATTCAACACATTTTGTCTGAAGCGACCGTGCTAACACAGAACAATGTGAGTCTGGTGTTGGATTCGTCGTCCGATCACGCTAGATCCGATAGCTTGCTGTGGTCCCCAATGGTGTCAAGGAAAGGTTAATGTCTCTTCTACTTTCATCGGGCGATGCGCTCCGTTGATCAGTGCATGTGCACTGACAATAGACAACCAGGGGGGCGGCAAAGGAATGATTCTGCGAGAATCTACACAACCTCGTTGTGTTCCGTTTCCTAGTCCGACAAGTTTGTATTTCTTGGGGACTTCAATGCTAGAGTCGGATTTGACACAATTTCTGGGTAAGGTGGCAGTTGGGGGGGGGGGGGGGGGGAGTAGAGTATTTGGGGCACTCGACACAGGACATTGCAATATTAATGGTCAATTGTTGCTGAGCCTCTGTACATTCACGACCTCTCCATCACCAACAGAATGTTTCGTCTGCTCACTCGAAACAAAAATAACATCGTGGATGTACTCTCGATCTAAGGTGTATCTCATCGACTTTGTTATCACTTCGACGGAGGGACAGACGGGACGTGCGTGGGACTAAGGCTGTATGTGGCGCTGAGTGCTGGACAGACGAGATGTGAGTGTGACTAAGGCCGTATGTGGCGCTGAGTGCTGGACAGACGAGATGTGAGTGTGACTAAGGCCATTTATGGTGCTGAGTGCAGGACAGACCACAGGCTCATTGTCTACAAGCTTAAAATCTATGTAGAATCTATCATACGTCACCTGGAACGGAAGCTTTTAAATAGCTTCAGCATCTCCAAGATACACAGCGCGGCACATGCACAGATCTTCACCGGTCACCTAAAGAGAGATCAGCCTCAACTGAGTGCTCTGGGAAATTGATGACTTTTCTAAGGGATGAAATCCACCTCTCCTCTTTGGAGTTTTTGAGACTTGCGACTCACATAAGTAATGTTTGGTTTGACGAAAACAGGGCACCTATCAAGAAGGTACTGGATGAAAAGCACCGTTTGTTCGGACTGTTCCAAAGTAACCCTTGCTCGTCATCTGGAAGGACTGTATTTTCTTCTTCTTCTTCTTCGTTCTCAATCTCCCGCTACGAAACCCTGAAAGGGCTTAAGTAGCTGAATGTAGTCCAGAGAACGGATGCGTTGTGTCATAGTTTACAGCTTGACTGCGATATTTGCACCTTTCGGTCCAACACATCCGACTTTAGCAAGCATTTTCTAGTACCGGGTTAGCCTTCCCTCTGCGATCCCTTCTCCTTAGCCAGTCTGCCCTGCTGCAGCCTGTTATCCAGGATCACCGCATGGATGTGTAGAAGGGTCTTGGCAGCTCTGGTTCGCTGGCCCTGACGCTAGCAGTCAGCTATGGGTCTCTGACCACTGCAGCTCATGCGCTGCTCAGCATCTTCATCCCGGACTGCATTCAACAACATACCTACAGTTGTACAACGCAGGCACAGGTCATTGTAAGATGTCTAGCTTCACAGCTGTGGAAACTCAAGGGTATGCTGGTGTCAATGACTCGAGGCGGTTCAATGTACCCTGAAGGGGATCTTCGGACCTCCGTCCCTTCACTTATCTCATGTCCTTAATGCTGACGGCACTGGGATATTGACTGAAAAGCCTCAGATTTGGGAGCACTGGGCGGCCCATTTTGACGTCAACCTCAACTGTCTGCCCATCATCAGCGAATAAGCCATAGCTCGTATGTTGCAGGCTGCTATTAACTAAGGGCTTGACCTCGAACCCATCGATGTTAAAATCAGAAACGTTATCAGCTCGATATCCAGATGTAAGGTTTCCGGGTCAGATTCCATCCCTTCTGACATTCACCAAGCAAGTCATCCTGTGCTTCTCCGGGAACTGACCACACTTTCTATGTAAAATGGGAATCCCAAAAAGTTCTGAAGGTGATGAAATATATCACTGTTGTACATCTGTGCAAGCAAAGGTTCAATCGTCAATCCTGTGACAACCACAGGGACATCTCCTTGTCAGTTGCGGGCCATGCTCTGTCCTGACTCCTGCTCAAGCACCTAACTTGTCCCCTTGAGCAGAGTCTACATCCAGGGAGTCGGTATGGCTTGGCTTGGCTTGGCTTCGTTCTTTCTCAATCTCCCGCTACCAAACCCTGAAAGGGCTTAAGTAGCAGAATGTAGTCCAGAGAACGGAATACGTTGTGTCATAGTTTACAGCTTGACTGCGATACTTGCACCTTTCGGTCCAACACATCCGACTTCAGCAAGCATTGTTTAGTATCGGGTTAGCATTCCCTCTTCGATCCCTTCTCCTTAGCCAGTCTGCCCTGCTGCAGCCTGTTATCCAGGATCACCGCGTGGAGGTGTAGAAGGGTCTTGGCAGCTATGGTTCGCTGGCCGTGACGCTAGCAGTCAGCTATGGGTCGCTGACCACTGCAGCTCATGCGCTGCTCAGCATCTTGATCCCGGGAGTCGGTATGATTTTCATGCGGGTCGTGGGACGGTAGACATGATAAATCCAGCACGTCCACTACATGATAAATTTCAAGAACAGCATTATGACACGTACATCGTTTTATTTGTCGACCTGACAAAGGCATTTGAAACCGTAAATATGGAAGAGCTCTGGCAAATCATGGCGAAGTTTGGTTGTCCCAGAAGATTCAGTGCTGTTGTCCGTCAGTTTCATGATGGCTCGAGTACTGCACGAATGAGAAAGTTGTGTGCTCTCACTGACACAGTTTGGTATGGGTTTTGCGGCAGTGCTCCATTATTATGCACATGGCGCTGATACTGGCATGCATCTCAGGTACATGATGCCAGGTCGTCTGTTCAATCTGAGACGCCTGAGGCCTTACACCAAGACGTAATGAGGCCACGCTTATGGATCTCATGTTGGACGACGACTGTGCCCTTAACACCTGCTCAGAACAAGATATGCAATCCACCATGACGGAGTTGCATTAGTTTTAGTCTCATGATCAACACTAGAATAACCAAGGTACTCTTCCAATCTGCTCCTGGAAAGCCGAACATTGAGCATATTACCGTATCAGCGTCTACAGGCGGCCGGTGACTTCCTCTACCTAGGCAGTACCCTCACTAGAGAGGGCAATATCGACTTCAAGTTAACAGCAGGATAGCAATGGCGAGTTCTGTGTTTGAAAGGTTGCAAGAAAACGATTGGAGCCGATAGGGCATCAGTGTCTTCGCCAAGGTTAATGTGAATTCTGATGTAGTGTTAACCAATCTGCTACGTGTCTGTGAAACATGGACAGTAGATAGCAGACACGCCAGACAGCTAAATCGTTTTCACTAGAGATGTCTGCGTTGGCGGCTCAGGATCAGGTGACAGGACAAACTGTCAAACTCTGAAATTCTTAGTCAGACTAGCATGTTGAGCATTCATACACTTTTGCAAAAACCCAGATAAGATGAACTGAACATATTGTTCTCATTCCCGGTGAGCGTCTCCCCAAACATCTTTTATACGCTGAATTCAGATCAGGCAGGCGCTCGTTGAGAGGGCTGAAGAAACTGTACACAGACTCCCTGAAAGTTGAAAAGCTTCAACATTGATGTCACCTCCTAGGAGCTGCTCGCACAGAACTGTTCCACCTGTGGCGTTAGCATCACCTAAGGTGCTCAGATCACAGAGCAAAACTCCATCGCGGAGGCTCAGACTAGGCATGCCTCCCAAAAGAACAGAAACATACGTCTTCTTCACAGCCGGCTCCTTGCATTAGTGCCTCGGTTGCCGCAAAATCTGTCGTGTCAGGATTGGTCTTTCTAGATGAGAACACATCTGAATACAAGTCTGATAATGTCGCTACGTTGCAATAAGCAACTATTGTTATTATTATTATTATTAATCACCACACTTCAGTCACTTCCTCCACAACATGTCAGCCAGTGCGAGATGTTTCTCCAAGCTAACTAACAGTCATGCTTCAGCTCTATGTATGGTTAATCTCATCCTAAACATTATTTCAAGTCCTTTATCTGTGGTGCATTTCGCAGAATATTTATGTATGATGTCACATAAGCAGCAGGGCATACAAAGAAATATAAACACACTAACGCACGAAGCAGCAAACGTACGATCACAGACCAGTGTGATAAAAACAACAACAATGAGAATTAAATAGCAAAAACACAAGCAAACAAACTATAAAGATGGTCAGATAATGTTGTTTCGTTGTTTCGTTGTTTCGTTTTTCGAATGTCCACAATGAGTAGGTTTACTCTTTTGTGCGACCTGAAAAGGACTTTAAGTAGCGTGCTGCAGTAGCTTACCTCACATCCCGAGCGTGCTGATGAAGGTGGACCATGTCCTCCAAGCGGTTGTGCTATGCTTGGCTTCATCTGCGTGTCGCTCACTACTTCTAGGATCACGTCGATCCCTCACCCCGTTTGCCAGGCTAGCATAAAAACAACCTGTTGCCAGGAAGAGCTACTAGGAAGGTGAGGATCTTGACCAGTATATTTTCCTGAGCCTGACTAACATGTCTGATCAGTATGCTGTGACGTAAGTCTTCCTCTACTAATGGTCAGCTAATTAATTAAAGAGTGCACAATCTTAGTTATCTTGGAAGTAACATTGATAAAGACGGAGAAACAAACCGATATGTTATCGCTAGGATTAACAAGTGCCCAAATGGTCCGCCGGGGTCTTTGTGTATGACGAGGAAAAGAATAGCACCGCTGCCCACAGAAAGCATGTCGACTAACTTTGTGACATGGCATAACACCGGTTATGATTAAGTGGTTTGTTTAGAGCAGCATAGATGCGCCTAACAGGCTCCGGGTTTACTTTTCTCTAGTGTTTTAGTCTATTCAGATGGACCAGCACATCGGTTAACAACCCTCTGCTGCGGAGTATTAAGCTGCTCGAACCTAGCCCGCTAAGCATGAAACTTTTCTCCTGGCTACATCCAGCCCATACCAAAGCTGGGACCTGGGAATATCTGCTCCTGTAGAAGTACAGGTCGACTAAGACTAAAAAGAACTAAGGAATAACAAGGCCAGATTTGCTTACAACTCTCTTCGCCTCATTATTCGTGGAGAATAAGATTAGGCTGTTTAACAAGAATGTAAAGTCGGTCCTGCCGTAGCTCCGAGAGACATGGTATGTGCCTAGCTTTATCCCAACCAGACTACAGACCTTCATCAGCTCGTGTCTTCTGAGTATACTTCGTGTTAGACGGAAAGAGGTAATGGCAGACACGCATGTTTGGGCACGAACAAAAAATAGAGCAGACGATTGGGGGAAGGGGGGGGGGTGGAAAGAGAGAGAGAGAGAGAGAGAGAGAGAGAGAGAGAGAGAAAGAGATAGAGAAAGGGAAAAATGTATGGATCTGACATACTCCCTGAAAGACACCTGGCAGTATATCAAGACATGCACTAGATTTGAAGCCACAGAGAAAGAGACAAGTGGAAAGACCAAAACACGCCTGGCTCCAAACGATCGAAGAGTAAGTCATTTGTGGACGGAGCTTAAGAACAAGAATAAGAACAGACGAAAAGCATCTGTTGTGGTACTATGTTCCAGCGGGAACCAGATTGATAAACGGTGATGATGACGATATGTCGTACAGTCAGGGCAACCAATCAATCAATTACAATCACGTCGATCCAATATTTGAAGTATATTTCCAAAATGGTATTTGGCAACTTGAACATAACGATACACTTAAGCACCTAGGAATTGCAGTGGATCGCAGGTTGTCCTACAATGAACACTGTAAGCCGATGAAATAAAAAAGTTTGCGCACGAAATAACTGACTGCGTGAGCTAATAAGGTATGGGGGGCATTAACATCGGTGTTGCGCACATTGGTCCATGCATTGTGTATTTCTGCAGCAGAATACGCCTGGCCAGGGACGAGTCAGCACACACGAGACACGTCTATATGGTTGTAAATGACGCCATGTCGCATAGTAACAGGGTGTCTTAAGACAACACTAAAGAGGCACGTTTATACAATCGCATAAAAAAGCAGTCATGTGATCAGAGATACTCTCTTTCTGGATATAAACCCAGAAGAGGTACGACTGAAATCCAGGAAGGTTTCATTCACACTGTCTAGTTAACAGATCAGCGGTCTGCGAAAAATCACACTAAATAAGGGCGTCAAAGATATGGTGAGAGATGGATAGAAATCAGAATCTGAGACAGGGCATAATATGCCATACTCTGTGTGGAGAACCCTGAACAGATTACGAACGGGTGTGTCTAAGTGCAGATCGATCTTGGAAAAATGGAGATATACTGATGACGATGTCTGCGAATGCGGAGCCATCTGCCCACTTGTACAACTGTACCTGCCCAATAATGCAATATCAGGATAGGAAAGGCAACACCAACAACAATGAGCAGATTAACAAAAAGGGAATGGGAGAATAAGAAACTCACTGTTAAAACAAAAACACTTGTTTACCAGGCATGTGTCCTCAGCACTCTTCTTTACAGCAGTGAGACATGGTCTACCTACCTACACAAGGAGAGGCAGCTAAACAGCTATCAAATGCGGTGTCTGCGCAGAATCCTGGGCGTTGGGTGGCAAGACAAGATCACCAATGGAGACGTGTTGGAGAGAACAGGCACTGTCACAATTTTTTCTATGCTTGGTCATCGAAGGCTCAGCTGGCTGGGGCACATTCGGAGGATGGAGGATGGCAGAATACCAAAATATCTTCTCTATGGGGAATTACAGTTGGGGAAAAGGTCTCGGGGCCGGCCAGTCATTCGGTACTAGGATGTATAAAGCGGGATATGAATAATGCAGGCATCGATTTGGAATCATGGGAACAGGACGCCATGGGTCGTCTTAAATGGAGAGGCAGGATTAAGCATGGAATACAAAGGAGATACTGATTGCTGATAGGCTAAAGACTCAGAGTTTGAGAAGACACGCCACACCATGCGACGCCGCAAACAGTCCTGATTTTTCTTGCACACACTGTGGAAGATGCTTCTCTGCCCGGATTGGTCTTACGAGTCACGGTGAGGGAACATTCAGTCAACTGGGACTAAATAGGGCGAGGGAACATTCAGTCAAACTGGAACTAAATAAGGCGAGGGAACATTCAGTCAAACTGGGACTAAATAAGGCGAGGGAACATTCAGTCAAACTGGAACTAAATAAGGCGAGGGAACATTCAGTCAAACTGGGACTAAATAAGGCGAGGGAACATTCAGTCAAACTGAAACTAAATAAGGCGAAGAAACATTCAGTCAAACTGGGACTAAATAAGGT
Source organism: Ariolimax columbianus (assembly GCA_036924085.1). Classification (NCBI taxonomy): domain Eukaryota; kingdom Metazoa; phylum Mollusca; class Gastropoda; order Stylommatophora; family Arionidae; genus Ariolimax; species Ariolimax columbianus. The sequence continues at coordinate 48,170,116 of JAVGWX010000009.1, forward strand.
GAGGGAACAGTCAGTCAAACTGGGACTAAATAAGGCGAGGGAACATTCAGTCAAACTGGAACTAAATAAGGCGAGGGAACATTCAGTCAAACTGGGACTAACTAAGGCGAGGGAACATTCAGTCAAACTGGGACTAAATAAGGCGAGGGAACATTCAGTCAAACTGGAACTAAATAAGGCGAGGGAACATTCAGTCAAACTGGGACTAAATAAGGCGAGGGAACATTCAGTCAAACTGAAACTAAATAAGGCGAAGAAACATTCAGTCAAACTGGGACTAAATAAGGTGAGGGAACAGTCAGTCAAACTGGGACTAAATAAGGCGAGGGAACATTAAGTCAAACTGGAACTAAATATGGGAAGGAAACATTCAGTCAAACTGGGACTAAATAAGGCGAGGGAACATTCAGTCAAACGGACTAAATAAGGCGAGGGAACATTCAGTCAAACTGGGACTAAATAATTGAAGAAATAGAAGCTGTTTAAAATCAACACATTAAGCAAAGAGCCAGTCATGTCTTTAGGTGACGAACTGAAAGAGGTGGACACCTTGACATATTTGGGCAGCACCATTGATACTTCAGAAGACACGTAGGCTGATGTAAGGGCTTGGATCGCAAAGGCAAGGCAACATTCCTGTTACTGAATAATATATGGGAATCAATGTAAAAAAAACTAATACCAAGACAAGATGGTTTCATTCTAATGTCAAGTCAGTACTACTGTCTTGATCTCGTTGACCCGTTCAACAACTGGGCTGCTAGTCCCAACTTCATCTCCAGCGGCCCCTCTTTGGGGCCACGGAAGTCTAGTGTGTGGTAAGCACCTCTCTAGAGGCGTCTCGGATGTTGTTGAGTACGACAAGGAGGTCTGACCAACGCATTGGAGGTCTTCCCCGCGGTCTCTCTTTACCAGATTGCTGGGGCCGTGATCCAACGACCATCGTTTTGTCCCAACATGTGACCTGCCTATCTATGTTTTTGTCTTGTCTGCATAGATTAATGCATCATTCCCCAAGGACAATCGTCGTATGTCGGAATTCAGGAGCTTTTGTATACGTTGGTTGGAGTAATTCCGACCAAGCGTCCCTCCAGATAGGCTTGGGTCACCCTCAATATGTCCTCTAGTGATTTTGTTAGTGTCCATGCCTCAACAACATAACAGGGAGCACTGTGCAAGTGAAGAAAGAGGCTCGTAGGTTCTGGTCTTGGCAACCGTCCATGAGAGCGTTAGTGGACGAAGAGGCTGCCCAGCCTGCTCGGCGACGTCTTGACAATTCAGGTTATTCTCCATATTATGGAGGCGCCCAGGATAGATGTACTCGTTGATATTCAGTAGATGCACCCCGCCAAGGAAGACTGGTTCTCAGCTGTGAAACGATTGCGAAACACTGGCCTTTGAGGCACTCATCTCCAGTCACGCTTTCCTGCCCTCATCATCGAGTAGCTAAAACATTTGGTTGGCTTCTGCTGCTGATTGCAAATCGAAGGTGATTGAGGAGTCTGCTGTCAATATGAATGCCAAAGGTGTCCCAGTTGCATAAGCTGATGACTGATTCCAAACATGGAGATAAAATATTCAGTCATCCTGTACTAAGCAGAAACTTGGAGAAAGACAAAACCAATGCAAAGGAATATCCAGTCGTTCATCAATAAATGTTAACGTAGAGTAATGGTTATAGGTTGGCAAGACAAGATGAGGAATGAACAACTTTGTGACAGAAGCCAACAAAACAATACAGCGACAGATGAAACGTAGAGAAATGGTTAAAGGTTGGCAAGACAAGATGAGGAATGAAGAACTTTGTGACAGAAGCCAACAAAACAATACAGCAACAGATCAAACGTAGGAAATGGGGTTGGCTAGGACACACACTGCGGAACACGACATGAAACGTGGCCAGACAGACCCTGCCATGGAATCCACAGGGGAAGAATAAGAGAGGTCAACAAAGAAACACCTGGAGAGTCATCATCGGCACGTTAGTCAGTCCGGAGACTGGTGCTGAAGTATTTTGATCATGTCACGCTCATGTCTACTGTTGTCATTCAGATCCCCTCAATTCAGCAAGTCTGCACAAGAAATGAATGTTCTTGTCATGTCATTGTTTCTTGGACTCCTCTTTGTTCTGTTCCCCTGAATTTTGCTTTCTAGTATTTTCAATATTAAGCCTTCATGTTATGACCACGCCAAGGCAATCAACCTTTCTATAGACTCGTCATTAGTTGTCTCTCTGACCCTATATCTTTAAGCACTTGTTCATTTGCCCTTCTTTCTGTCCATCTCACTTTTTGAATCCTGAAACAGCACTACCTATCAAAAGCTTATATTGTTTGTTTATTCTTTTTGTTTAGAGTTAATGTTTCAGAGCCGTACAATACGACACGTCAGACATGTGTAGTGAGCATTTTTTTTCTCCCCGAAACTCAATATTAATGTTATTTGTAGTTACTTTTTATTTCTCACGGAATGCCTTTTTTGCTACTGCGATCCTAGTTCTAATTTCAACATCACAGCGAGCATCCGTTGTAATAATTTGGCCCAAATATAAAAACCTCTGCCCTTGTTCTTTGATCTGTCCCTCGATGCTGATATTTAATTTAATGTGAGTGTGTTTGGCTATTACCATCGCTTTTGTTTTACTAGCATTTATCCTCATACCAAATGTCTTGGCTGTGTCATTGATGCTGGTGAGTGGTTTTTGTAATGATTTCTCTGTTCCTACTATGATTGCTTGATCACCCGTAAATTTGATAGCACTGTTTCTTTCTTTCTCCATTTACATTGACCCCTATGTCGTAATTGCTAGTTATTTCTGCGGTCATCAACCCCGAAAACAGATGAAATAGACTTTCAGATAATATACATTTTTATCTCATCGCTTTCTTGATTGCCACTTGGTTTGTGATTCCCTCCATGACTACTATATTTGCTGTTTGGTTTTTACACTAGTTTAATAATAGCTATATCCACCCTAAGATGTTATAAAAAAAGGAAAAGTTTGATCCATGGTACCATGTCAAAGTCCTTCTCATAGTCAATAAAGCAGAACAAGATAGCTCTATCCTGTCCCATCATTCTCTCTGCAAGACACCTCAGTGTTCCCACTGCATCTCTAGTGACTGCACAGCCAAAACTGGTTTTCATTTAGCACAGATTCTTACCTCTTCTTCTCTTAATTGTATATTTTCAGCATCATTTTCGAAGCATGAGACAATAAGGAATGAGACATTAGGCATGACACATTAGGCATGACACATTAGGCATGACACATTAGGCATGACACATTAGGCATGAGACATTAGGCATGACACATTAGGCATGAGATATTATGCATGACACATTAGGCATGAGATATTAGGCATGACACATTAGCCATGATATATTAGCCATGAGACATTAGCAATGAGACATTAGCAATGATACATTAGCCATGATATATTAGCCATGAGACATTAGGCATGACACATTAGGCATGAGATATTATGCATGATACATTAGCCATGATATATTAGCCATGAGACATTAGCAATGAGACATTAGCAATGATACATTAGCCATGAGACATTAGGCATGATACATTAGCCATGATATATTAGCCATGATACATTAGGCTGATCGAACGAAACTGGCTTCAAACAATTGGATTTGACTTTTTGGTATTGGGATGAACACTGATGTGTGATCTTTAATCTTGGTACATATTGTTTACATGTTGAACAATTCATTTGTGTAGGGTTTGACATGCTTCTTTGATGAGACAAGTCAATAGTCGGTTCAGCACCACAAATGCTCTTGGTTATCCTGGCGACCGCGCGATCTCTACGTCTGATAACGAAATTCTGGTACATAATACTGGACCAAACATCAACTAGTCATTGGCAAGCTAAACTTCACGGGAAAGAAACCACCAAGGTGGCTAAATGTCGCTCAGTTGAAATGCGAACTTACGAAATACGGCTTCCATGAAGAGCTTGATGGAGACTATATGAGCTTCGGTTTGTGAAGAACGACATCAAACAGAACTGGGGATCCTTGAGAAACACCCTCTACAATACAGCGGTTAAACACATTGGCCCACTCACGCGCTAGCATAAGGACTTGTTTGATGAAAACGATCTGGAAATACAGGGCATTCTCAACGCAAAACATGAAGCGCACAGAGAACCCCAAAGGGAAAAATCATCTTCGTCAGCAAAAGCGGCCTTCAATGCTGCTCGCAAAGCTGTCCAGACCAGGCTTAGAGAGATGCAAAACTCCTGGCTCAGTAAAAGAGCTGACGAAATTGATATGTTCGCCGAGTGTCATAACACCAAACGGTTTTACGAGACGTTGAAAGCTCGCTTTCGCCTGCAGCAGACCGTTTCTGCAAAATACTGAACCACCCATCGTCCATAACTGAGGAGGCCATCCAGCGAATGCCGCAGGTGGAATTGAATCTGGTGCTAGATGAACTCATCACTGAGAAGGAAGTCGACAGGGCAATCAGTGCACTATCTATATAAAAAAAATCCAGGAGCTGATGCAATACCAGAAGAGGTATACAAGACAGCTGGCCCATCCCTCACCAAAACGATCACTGAAGTCTTCTGCAACATGTGGACTGAAGAAGTAATTCCGCAGGATCGGAAGGACGCTTCAATAGTTCACATGTACCAGAGAAAAGGCAACCGACATGAATGAGACAATCATCGTGGAATCTCCATAGCAGGCAATATCCTAAAGCGCTTGCTGCTCAACCGGCTCAAGAAACCCCTTGAACAAAGCCACCACCTCCCAGAAAGCCGATGTAGATTCAGAGCCGGAAGACGAACAGCGGACATGATCTTTGCCGCACGCCAATTACAAGTGAAGTGTCCGGAACAAAACCAGGCTCTATACACCACATTTATTGATTTGACAAAGGCATTTGACACAGTAAACAGAGAAGGGCTGTGGATGATTATGTCCAAGTTTGGCTCCCTCAACAAGTTCACAACTATGTTGAAGCAGCTACATGAAGGTATGTGTGCTCGTGCAACGGACAGTGGAGAAACCTCTAAAACTTGTCAAGTAACAAACGGAGTAAAACAAGGATGTGTACTCACCCCGACCCTGTTCAGCATGATGGTCGTGGTCACGATGACAGACACCTTCAGATCGCTGGAGCTTGGCATACCCATAAAGTACCGCACGAATGACAAGCTACTCAATCCTAGAAGAATGAAGGCCAAAACCAAAGTGACTGACGACATAATCAGAGAACATGTGTTTGTTGACGACTGCACTCTGATCAGCAACTCATAGCTGAACATGCAGGTAGGAATGGACCAGTTCTCTGCAGCATGCACACATTTTGGTCTGACCATAAATAGCAAGAAAACAGAGGTCATGTACCAACCAGCACCAGGCATGCCGTACACAAAACCAGAGACTACAGTCAGTGGGCAGACGCTGAATACCGTACATTCACGTATCTCGACAGATAGCTGTCGAAATCTGTCAGTCTGGATGATGAGGTGGCAAGCAGAAAAGCAAGGGTCAGCATAGCCTTTGGTAGAATGGTAGTATCCTCTACGGTGTGGGAACATCGTGGTATCAGCGTCAAGAAAAAACGTAAAGTCTACCATGCCATCATCATTCCAGCCCCTACTCTACGCCTGCGAAAGCTGGACTGTATACTCTGGACATGCAAGGAGGTTAAACCACTTCCACACACGTTGCCTGAGGCGAATAATCCACATTCGATGGCAAGATCGTGTCACTGACACCGAAGTTCTCTCTAGGGCAGACATGCACTGTTAGAAAAAGCACAACTAGGATGGGTGGACACCTCGTCAAACGTCAGAAGAACGGCTCTCAAAGAAGCTATTTTACGGCGAGCTGAGAGAGAGATGGCGCGAGAAAGGGCGCCCAAAGAAACATTTTCAAGACAGAGGGACTCACTAAAAAGTTGCCAGATAGATATCACCACCTGGGAATGTCTTGCACAAAACAGATCTGAATGAGGAAGCGCAGTCAAAGCGCTTGTAGCTAGCAGCGAAGACCACCGTGTTGTGAAGGCCAGAGCAGACGCGAGACCCGGAAATCACGAGCAGCGGGAACACCGTCACCTTCTCCATCATCATCACCTTCACCTCGTGTGCCCGTTATGAAGCAGATATTTTCGTGCCCGCATTAGCCTCTTCAGCCATATGCGCACCCACACCCAACAGGGAAATCTGCGACAAGGATGATGTCTGCGGTCCTCATCGACAACGATGGACAGCTATTATTATTGATGAGTTCAATGGGTATATCATCTATCCCTGGGGCTCTGTTAATCTCGATGGAGTGAAGATCTGTGATGTTTTTCTCTAGTTATTGGCAGATTCTGCTCATCCAAATCAACCTCCTTGAACATTTTATCAACTTGGGTGGTGTAGTTTTCATTCGTTAGGCAAATATGTTACGTACTCTCTCCACCCCTCCCTTATCTTTTTGTCTGTCAGAAAGTCCTCGTTTTTGTCTCGAATTTGTCTTGGTTGAATATCCCTATTACTTCTGCATGTTTGATCTGATCTGGTTTCCATAATTCATTTAAATCTTCAATTTTCATCGCAGTTCTTCTTCCATCAGTTCTCGGACGGTATTTTACATTTCCTATCTATTTCATTTTTTATTCTGCCATATTTGGTCCTTCCCTGCTCATTATGTACGTCTTCCACTGACGTCTTTCTTTCATCATACTTCATATTTCATTTGTCACCCTAGGTTTCCAGTGTTTTACTTCCCTTCATTTTATAGTTTTTTCTGCTGCAGCTGTATTGCCATCTATATAGGTTCCCACTTATGTTCTGTATCTTTGGAGGCATGTTGTTGTTTTCTGATGTTTTCTTCTATCTGTTGATGAAAGTTAGCCTTTGTTTCTAACTCGTCCAAAGCTGTGATGTTCCATTTGGATCTTTTAGTTCTTTTATGTATAATCTTTCATCGAAGTTGGCATTTCATAATAAATAGGTCGTGGTCGGTACCAGCGACTGCTTCAGGATAAACGATGGATTTATTTACTTGATTCCGATATCGTGTTTTCACCAGAATGTAGTCTAATTTACATTATTCAAGATTTTTATTATTCAAGATTGATATTATTCAAGATTGATATTGTTCAGGATTGATATTGTTCAAGATTGATGTTCAAGATTGATATTGTTGAAGATTGATGTTCAAGATTGATATTGTTGAAGTTTGATGTTCAAGATTGATGTTCAAGATTTATATTGTTGAAGATTGATGTTCAATATTGATATTGTTGAAGATTGATGTTCAAGATTGATATTGTTGAAGATTGATGTTCAAGATTGATATTGTTGAAGATTGATGTTGAAGATTGATATTGTTGAAGATTGGTGTTCAAGATTGATATTGTTGAAGATTGATGTTCAAGATTGATATTGTTGAAGATTGATGTTAAAGATCGATATTGTTGAAGATTGATGTTCAAGATTGACATTGTTGAAGATTAATATTGTTGAAGATTGATGTTCAAGATTGATATTGTTGAAGATTGATGTTCAAGATTGACATTGTTGAAGATTGATATTGTTGAAGATTGATATTGTTGAAGATTGATGTTGTTGAAGATTGATATTGTTGAAGATTGATGTTGCTGAAGATTGATATTGTTGAAGATTGATGTTCAAGATTGACATTGTTGAAGATTGATATTGTTGAAGATTGATGTTCAAGATTGATATTGTTGAAGATTGGTGTTCAAGATTGATATTGTTGAAGATTGATGTTCAAGATTGACATTGTTGAAGATTGATAATGTTGAAGATTGATGTTCAAGATTGATATTGTTGAAGATTGATGTTCAAAATTGACATTGTTGAGAAAATTGATATTGTTGAAGATTGATATTGTTGAAGATTGATGTTCAAGATTGATATTGTTTAAGATTGAAGTTCAAGATTGATATTGTTGAAGATTGATGTTAAAGATCGATATTGTTGAAGATTGATGTTCAAGATTGACATTGTTGAAGATTAATATTGTTGAAGATTGATGTTCAAGATTGATATTGTTGAAGATTGATGTTCAAGATTGACATTGTTGAAGATTGATATTGTTGAAGATTGATATTGTTGAAGATTGATGTTGTTGAAGATTGATATTGTTGAAGATTGATGTTGCTGAAGATTGATATTGTTGAAGATTGATGTTCAAGATTGACATTGTTGAAGATTGATATTGTTGAAGATTGATGTTCAAGATTGATATTGTTGAAGATTGGTGTTCAAGATTGATATTGTTGAAGATTGATGTTCAAGATTGACATTGTTGAAGATTGATAATGTTGAAGATTGATGTTCAAGATTGATATTGTTGAAGATTGATGTTCAAAATTGACATTGTTGAGAAAATTGATATTGTTGAAGATTGATATTGTTGAAGATTGATGTTGTTGAAGATTGATATTGTTGAAGATTGATGTTCAAGATTGATATTGTTGAAGATTGATGTTCAAGATTGATATTGTTGAAGATTGATGTTCAAGATTGACATTGTTGAAGATTGATATTGTTGAAGATTGATATTGTTCATGATTGATATTGTTCATGATTGATATTGTAAAAGATGTCCAGGGTTGGTCCACGTTTACCGTATAATATTAGCGACTGGATGCCAAGTGTTTGTTATCTATATTTTTCTTTCTTGCAAAACTCTACTAATCATTGTCCTCTTTCATTTCTTTTCCTGTTCCATATGTCCTTGCTGTATCCTCTTCATGGCCCTCTTCATCGTTTGAATTCAAGTTTTCCACTTCGCCAGGAGAATAGACTTCGGCCCCTGAACCTCAACTGGAAAGACGCTGAAATGGCTGATTAGGACCAAACTTGCTAGAGGAGAGTTGTCAATGGCATATGTCCCGAAAGGAGCGACGGGCAGTGATTGATTGATGGCTTGGCGGAATTTTCATATCCCTGTACAAATAGAAAGGATCTCGATTTAAATGGAGCAGTAACAGGCCTATTACATTGCTATCTGTCCCAAGAAAGGTTTTTATCCATAAGACACCAACGCTCTTAGGAACCATGTTTCATTCTCGTACTTTGCCTCCTCACTGAAATACACTATGAAAGCAATCATCTCTTTCATGTTGCTTATGTTAACTTGAGGACAGCCTTCCATTCTATTATTAGATCTGATCTGTGGAAGGTCTTGGGTGGGATGTGTAGGAGTACCAGATCCCTTCTTGTGACTAATAGATGAGCTACAAGGCAACACCAGTGCAAGAATTGGCACGTGCCAGGATCTCACTGAACAATTTCCTACATCTCCTGGCATCCGATATGTCCTTGCACCACAGATGTTCTGCTACGCTATGAATTGGATCCCCGCACAGAAGAAATTGTACAACGAGGCGTCTCTGTCGGACACTTGCGTTTGACATACCTCGATTACGCAGACGGCGTCACCATGCTAAGCTCAGACTTATTTGGCAAGTTCTCTATAACCCTTAGACAAGTCAATTTCGTGCCCAGTCCTGCACATTTCAAGGGCGAAGACCATTATTCAAAGTCTTGGCAATGATATGCCCGCGACGAGAATCACTGCCAAGGGTAACTATGTCAATCCCGTGGAGTACTTCATCCGCTTAGGCAGCAGAAAGACTTCTGATGCACGAAATTATCCGGACACCACTGGGAAGATCGGACTTGCAGAGCTATCCATGAACTTCCTGTGCGGAATCTGGAGCCAGCAGACGATGTCTTTAGAAACAATAAAAATAATGTTTGCTTAGGCGTCTGGGACCCGTTGCGTCGGTTGGCCACACCCATGACCCACTGCTGCGGCGTGGTTCCTGGCCTAGTCCAGCGCGGAGGTGGAGGTTGCTACATGCTGGAGCCCTACTGTGCGGGGACGGCACTTCTGCGCTTCCAGTTGGTCAGGAAAAGACCTTTTGGCGCTGAGGAACGACTTGTTTAGTATCTTGTGGGCCGGAGTTTCCTGAACAAAGAAACTCGTCGGCGATCAAGTGTTTCTGAGATTGGGAAGAGGCCTGGTTTAGCAGAGACCTCCACGTTGCGGAAGTAGTCGTACCATCGGATGTCTATGATACTACTCAGCTGGTTGCGCATGTGCAAGTCTTCTAGTCTAGGCATGTCATGTTTGAGTCTTGTCCAGGTTTCGGAGCCGTAAGGCAGGACTCTTTCCAAATGATCAGTGCTTGCTGTACGACGATGAAAACAAACTGCAAAACCACATGAACGCGCTTGCGACTACCTGTGCTAAATACAAAATGCGAATTAGCGAAAACAAAACAGAAACTATGAAGATCAGTAGAACTCCTGGACCACTCAAGATAAGTCTAAATGATATTGCTCTTCAACAGGTCCATGAGTTCAAGTATTTGGGCAGTATTTTTTCGGCAGACGGTAGGATCGACAGGGAAATCGAGACAAGGTGCCAGAAAGCATCTGGGGTGACTTATCAGCTGTCCCCATTGCTTAGACACCCGAGCATTAGTTTGGCAACAAAGCAATAGCTAATAAACAGTATATTTATGCCGATTTTGTGCTACCAGTGCCAAACATGGCCTCTGTCAAGGACGTGCGAGAGCAGAATTTCGACTTGTGAAATGAAGTATTTGAGGAAAGTCATCGGTGTTACCAGAAGAGACAGAATGCGGAATGACGACATTCGAAGTATGGTCGGCACTACGTCTTGTGACAAATACATGTCCAGGCAACAAATAAATTGGTTTGGTCATCTCATGAGAATGCACCCTCATCATCTTCCACTGATGGCTTACAATCCTGGTAGATCTGGCTACAGGGCAAGGGGGTGGTTGCGAGGTAGGTGGATAGATGACATTAGAGTGATTGTGCAACGACAAGTGCTCACATTGACCGACTCAACGCACTTGGCGCAGGATAGACGACTCAAGCTCCCCACGACGCTAAACGGCACACATGGAAAGAAAACTAACTAAGGCAGGGCTGGGACTACGCAGGACCGGTAGATTCGGACTGGAAACAAGCTGCGCCTCTATAAGCCACTTGTCATCACAATCCTGATGTTCGGCTCCGAAAATGGATGGTCAAACAAGTTAGCATACAACAAAGCATACAACAAAGCATACAACAAAGCATACAACAAAACATACAACAAAGCATACAACAAAGCATACAACAAAACATACACCAAAGTATACAACAAAGCATACAAAAAAGACATTTCACATTCCCCATTAACAAGACAAGCCAGTATCGGTTTTACACGCAGTTTATTAATTAATTGGTTGACCACATTGGGACATTAGTAGAGGCATTAATTTGTTGAGTAACATTACTTCTTTAAATGGGTTGCTAAAATACTGTAGTGAAAAGTAGAGCACACTGTGACAGCAGACAATATTGTTTAAAATGTAACAGGAGAACAAAGGAACAATACTTGATAGTTTTGCATCTTATCATGGAAGAGCATCACGATGGATTGATAATCAGCAAGAAGGGACAAAAAGCTGTTGGAGATTCACTATGGCTCTTGCTGTCATCATGGCTTATTATGATGAAGGCTTTAATTAAAACAAAATATAACAAAAAAAATAATCAGACATTTGGCCTACATTGAAGCTTCTGTTTGTTAAGTGTCAGTTTGAAGGACGATTTACTGGCCCAATGATTCAAAACTACGCGGCAACAGAAGAATTTTACAAATACCAGTCAAGCTCATCCCTGAAAACTCATAGATATGATCTCAAGAAGGAGAGGAAGTATCACTTGACAATCACTCTTTTCCCTGTCTCATTTTTGTTCCATATACGAGGGGCGTTCAAATCAAATCGGGACTGTTTGTTCTAGTTCTACCTGAATGGAGCATGTCGTGCTGTAACTACTATCATTAGTTAAAGCCACGTGTCCTATTACTGCTAGGTGGCCTTGGCCAGTTACGTGACAGATAAATACAAATGGCGGACAACACTGCTATTTCTTGCAGGAAACAGCGTGATGTGATGACGTTTCAAGTGCAAGAAGGAGAGAAACCTGCGGAAATTGACAGAATACTGCAATCACAATACGGAGATTAGATACTCAGCCGAAGTAAGACATCTGAATGGTGTCAATGTTTTAGAGAAGGTCGTACATCCATGAGTGATGATCTCGTGCTGCTTCGGGAAGATAATGCTCGATTTCATACGGCTCATCGCACTATGTGCCATCAGCAGCAACTCGACTGGGAGGTATTGCCACATCCACCTTACATCCCAGATCTCGTTCGAAGAGATTTCCACCTGTTTGGACCTCTAAAATAATTCATGGGAGGTCAGCATTTCCACACTGATGACGGAGTGAAACAAGTTGTCCTGGATTGGTTCAGACATACTGACAAATCTTGGATTCTTACATGCATGATTTTATGTGGTGGATTTGCACGCTTTCGGAATCAAGATGCTGAGCAGTGCAAGAGCTGTAGCGGCCAGCAACTTAAAGCTGACGGCTAGCGCCAGGGCCAGCAACCGAGAGCTGTCAAGACCGTTCTTCACATCTAGGTGAGGATCCTGGACAACAGGCTGCAACAGGGCAGACTGGCTAAGGAGGTGGTATCGAAGTCGGATGTGTCGGACAGAAAGGTGCAAATGTCGGAATCAAGCTGAAAACGACGACACGACCCGTTCTCCGGACTACCTCATGCTACCCGCAAAGCCCTTTTTTGGGAATTTTGGAATCGGGATCTTGAGAACAAACGAAGAAGAAGAAAAAGAACGATTTCGATAAATACTATAGCCCATTGTTCTCTTTTGATCACCCAGTAAATTTCAGTAAAAAACAAACAAAAAACAACAGCATACGTCTATATTGCTTCGGAATTATTTTTGTTATTCATTTGTATCTTTTCAAACTTGAATAATAGTTGAATAAAAATGTGTGTGAATAATCGGGTGAATTTATTTGTACGTGAACAATTTCATGTGCTATGAAAATGCGTTAAGCACTTTGACCCCGTACAGGAAAAACGCAGAAATCAGGCGGAGAACCTGCTTCACTGACATCAAAGATGTCGCGATGTTGCAGAAATACAGATGGGCCGGCCCTGTGGTGCGCATAACGGATAACAGACGGACACGTTGATTGACGTCGTGATGACCCTACAACGCTTACACAGAAGACCGAGGCTGAGGGCCCATCATAGTAAGTAAGTCGCATGTCTTTTTATAGAACTTAACTTCTTACAACCGCCACATATTTGGCTGTTATAAGTTTCTTGGCAAGTGTGCAGTATGTTGCCATTACTTTCCGTACGTGGAGGAGCATTCGCCCGAGAAAAAAACCCAGTGTCTGCCAAACTGGACACAAGTGGGAATCGAACCTGGAACGTTGGGATTGTGAAAACCGAGCGAGTTTCACCACGAGGCCATGCAACTGGATAACAGGCTGCAGCAGGGCAGACTGGCTAAGGAGAAGGGATCGAAGAGGGAATGCTAACCTGGTACTCAAAAAACGCTTGCTGAAGTCGGATGTGTTGGACCGAAAGGTGCAAATATCGCAGTCAAGCTGTAAACTACGACACAACGCATTCCATTCTCTGGACTATATTCTGCTACTTAAGCCCTTTCAGTGTTTGGTTGTGGGAGATTGAGAATGAATAAAGCAGCAGCAGCATTGGCAAAGCTGTTACTACATGTCTCGCCGCACAACGCGTGTTTGGAAAAACCAGAAACTGACAATCAAAACCAAGAAAATCGTGTACAATGCATGTGTTGTCAGAACACTTCTATATGGCAGCGAGACTTGGACAACTTATGCCAAACAAGAGCACAGGCTTAACACTTTTCCATCTACGGCGCCTGCGATCCATTCTTGGAATTACATGGAGGGACAAATGTAGAGGTGCACTTTCGCACCGGTCTCCCAAGCATGTATACTTTCCTTACGCAGCGAAGACTACAACCACTTGGTCATGTTCGTTGCAGGGAAGATGGTCGCATTCCCAAAGATATCCTTTATGGACAGTTGGCGGATGGCAAGATAACAGTTGGCCGACCACAGTTGAGGTTCAAGCATGACATGAAAACACTAGACATGAGAGTCTGACATCCTGGGAAGACGAAGCTGGAGATCGATTCAGGTGAAGATGTACCCTGAAGGACCACCTCACGCTTGGTGAAGAGAAGCTCTTGCAGCACAGAGAAGTAAAAATACAACGCCGCAGAGAGAATGGAAACAAAAGATAAGTATATATTTTTGTATTTATCACTCCAAGTCATGTCATCCTATAGTCAGTCATGACTGAAATGAGCTACTATAGCTAGCTCTAGACACAACCCTTTTTAGTTGCTGTTTACAACTTGCTGGGAAGGTTGCAGTAGTCCTAATCAATCCTCCTCATGATTAAACAAAAAATGCAAGTGTCAATGGATTAATATCAGGATAATATTAATAATAATACATAATTTGCATGTGCTGGGCAGGTTACAGTCCAGTCTAATTGACTAGATTTGTCACATCTTTGGCAAGAACAGCAACTCTGTCAAATGGGTTTATTCAAAATAAAATGAATAAAAACAAAACAAATTTATCTACAGATACAGAATTACATTATCTACCACGTGAAGCATCCGCAATACAATTATACTTGAGTACACTGCATTATATGTGATTCAATATGAGGAGAAGAAAATGACATATTAATTTGTCCCAATTTTCTGAAATCATACAAAACAGGAACCTTCAGTACGAGAAGAGACGGACTGCAGATCGATGGATATCTGGAACATCTGGGCAGTCTTCGTGCCAGATTCCCAATCCTTGCTTCGGAAGGTTCAGAAGGACTGGCTAAGGCACGAGTGGATGGTAGCTGTAGGGGCATCAATCCTGCTGTAGCAGTTGTGAATCTACTGCCCTGGTCATTGGTTCAGGGCAACGAAAGAGCTGACATCTTGGCTTCATAGGTATCAATTACAGGTACATTAGATATGGATGGGAGTGACACTTTGAAGTATATCAATGGCCGACTGTTAGATGACGCCATCACAACAGATGAACCAGCAGACTGCAGATCTTTGATATGGAAAGAGGTTTGCGGGGATTGGGGTGTAAGAGAGGATGGAGCAGAAGTGTGTACAACAAACGAGCTAAAGGAACAATCAGTATCCACACACTTCACCATTAGCTGAGAGAGGAACAGAACAGAACGTTTCTTAAAATTTACACTATTTCATCTGAATCATTACTTTTTCATCTTCACTAGCTCCACTGCTAGAGTCTAAATTGGACTTGTATTTAATATCCATGCTGAATTCAGACCACAACAGACAATTTGGACTGTAAAGGGTAAATATAACAAGAAATGCAAGACCTTTAGTGCTGTCATTATACAGAATGGGGAGAAAAGACTAGCGCCTGGTCAGATAAAACACACTGATCAGACAATGTTATTCATGGTCAGGTTAATTATACTGAACAAGGACGCCCTCCCCCGTCTCACACACACACTTCGACACACTTCTCCTTTAGAAACAGGATATTTCATGGAAGTCTGGCTAATGAGGTGGGGAATCAACAATAACCCAGTAGTAATCAGCACACAGATGAACAACCTCCTGGAGGACCCTGTCCACCTTCATCAACACGCTCGGGATGTGAGGAGAACTACTGCAACTTGTCACTTAACGGGCACACAAAAGAGTAAACGTACTAGACATCAACAACAACTATACAGGATAGAGGTAATATATTTTAGCTGGAGAATAAACATTCATATCAATGTAATGCAAAGACAGGAAATACACAACTTACAACATAAAACCTGAGAGAAAGAATGCTGGTACTGTGTACTATGTCAATCAATCAAAAAACCTTTCAGTTCTCTATGGAGCACACATCTTCACAAACACATGCCTAGACCTCCTGTCCTGGGCCATCTGCCCCAACTCAATCCACGTCTGTCCTGTTTCCTTGATGTCGCTGTGGTCGAGAGGTAAGGCATTCGTCTCTTAAAGCGAAGAACGGAAATGGTGGCTGATCGAATTCCGCAAGTTTCAAGCATACCCCTGGTCTCACGACAAGTAAGACCAGAATGTCTGCATCTCGAGTTACCCCCAGTTGTCTCTACTGGTTAGTGTTGCCAGTGGCCCAAGGTAGCTTGGAAAGAGTTTTTTTTTTTTTTTTTTTTTTTTTTTTTTTTTTTTTTTTTTGGTTTTCGCCTTATTTCTCTAATCCACAAGGCGGTGTGCGTTGCACTGTGGTTTTTATTTTTGCGCCTGTCGGCCCAGTGCATCCAACTTCAGTATGCATTTTATGTAAGGGCCTGCTTCCTCCTGCATTTTCTAAGGGTTTGCTTCCCCGGGGTAATGGCGGGTGCTGTGATGGCGATCGAACCCAGCACCTTCGGGTTGCGAGCCGTGTCACTTAACCACTAGCCCACGCCGTCCCCCGAACGAGTGAGTGAGTTTGATGGCAAATGCAGCTTCTACCTCACTATAATCCAAATACAGCACAAGTTACATCATCAAGACAAAAACATCTGATGACATCGCCATCATCGATCGTGATGGTCAACTACCTATGTCCTAGAAGAAAACAAGCACTTACTTTTTACTTTCCCTTGTTGATGACCTTCTAATAATAACTGTAGGTCAGAGAGCTTTCCAGGACAGATACGCATATCAAACTCTTTATTATATAGGATTATATAGTGTGCATAAATATTTAAAAAAATATAATTGCAAGAAACTAATACATTGTTGTCCTGACCCTGCTTTGTTAATTAAGTGCACAAAATAGATCATGTAAAATATATATAATACAGGAGAGCATTTAGAAAACTCAGGGTCAAAACCACTGCTTACAAGCATAACAATTACTTACAGCCCACAAGAAATTGATTCATATAACAATTACTGACAGCCTACAAGAAATTGTTTCACATAACAATTACTGACAGCCCACAAGAAATAACAATTACTGTGATTCCCATTAATATAACTGTCATTCACATAACAATTATTATCATTCACATACATAACTATGATTCACATAAAAATTATTGTCATTCACATACAAATTACTGTTATTCAAATAAAAATATGAGTCACTTATATACAATTTACTGGCCCTAATTTAAAGACAAGGCAATATTTAGCTAAAATACATCACACCTGCATTAAAATGTCTGCATGAAGACACACAACCATACCATAACCTATGATAATATAATCAAACATAACATAGCATATTCAACACTGATGCAATACGGCAAATCAGATCATTGCAATTTACACCAAAACTTAATTGCAAGCACATGGTAATTTACTACGAAAAGAGCCGGCAATTTACTACGAAAAGAGCCTTATACCACATGATTTTCGTCCCGATACTTTGCCATCAGTGTCAAAACTGGACACTAGCATCACTTGAAATATGACAAATCATGACAGCAGAAATGAAATGCCTGCGAAAAATATTGGGTGTAACAAGGATAGACAGTATCAGAAACTGTTGACATCTGGAGATTGCACATGTGCGTATCTTCTCACTACTCAGAGATCAGGGAAAATGTTTTACTGGGTGAATGAAATGAAAAAATGTTGAACCCGCGACCACCAGCACCTGAGGCAAACACATTAACTCCAGACTACTGGTGTCAATGACTGACAGTGATATATATATATATATATATATATATATATAGCATGAATGCAAACAATTACACAATCACCAATGGAACAAAATACACACAGATACAATTTATGATATTGGCTTCATATTGCAAATGATCACTAACATGAGCTTTATTATTCGATATGTTGAAAATAACGGCATAAAGGTGGCATAGTGGCTAGAGAGCACGCCTCTATACACAATTAACCCGGTACGTAGCCTAGCTGCATCACAGCAACACAGCTGTGAATGGGGCCCTGCTTAAGTTCAGTTAAGGTAGACTGTCTCTTACACTTCATCACTGGTGGCCGTACGTGATATGAGACGGCCTAGACCTTTTATGTTAAAAATGAGCTTTCTGTTCATTTGAATGAACACAATATACATATATAATCACAAAATGCTTTTCGAATGTTTTAATGTTCAGATAACTGGTATCTTGTGTCTAGTATACGTAATTTGACTGGACTTTGCACATGTCAAGAACTTCCAGATTATCCTGAGATTGAGGCTAATGTCCCCTGAGTAGATCTTGTATACAACATCTGACCTACTGTCATCAAATGACCTTATACAACCTCTGACCTACTGTCATCAAGTGACCTTATACAACATCTGACCACCTACTATCATCAAATGACCTTATACAACCTCTGACCTACTGTCATCATATGACCTTATACAACATCTGACCTACTGTCATCAAATGACCTTATAAAAAATCTGACCTAAAAAGTAAAGTCAAGTAAAGTAACCCATAGCATTACTGCCGTAGAGGTGTGAGGTGTTAGAAACTCTCACATTCTCACATTTCAAAAGCTCGGCTATATGAGGGCGGTAGCCATCTCCTCTCCCTCGCCGCTTTTACTTCCCGGACTGAACCGGTACCCAGTTAAGGCTGGGCCGACCCGGAAACCGTTGCGGTCTGAAAAAACATTACCGCCTCAGCTTGGGAATGAACCCAGGACCACTCAGATGTAAAGCCAGCGCGCTAACCACTGCGCTTCGCGGCTTCCTCTGACCTACTGTCATCAAATGACCTTATACAACCTCTGATGGACTGTGATCAAATGACCTTATACAACCTCTGACCTTTTGTCATCAAATGACTTTATACAACCTTTGACCTACTGTGATCACATGTGCTACAATGCACATCTGTTTTTCAGTGATACTTCAGCTGTCTAGCCTAACCTACAATACCTGGACACAGTTATTGTGTAAAATACCTGAGACTGGCTCATGCCTTGAAATACGTTTGACACACACGATTCTACGATTTAACATAACTTAACGTTCTTATACTGGTTTAGAAGACTCTGCAGTCTGTATACAACCAGTTCCTTTTCAATTCACTTGATCTAAAAATAACTATGCACATCCAATCTATTCTTGAATGAATTAATTGACCTTGCCTCCACTATTTCCTCTGGCAATGCATTCCAAGCATTCTCCACTCTCTGACTAAAAACATATTTCCTAGTATCTAATCTGGACCTTTCTTTAATTAATTTGTAGTGTGCCCTCTTGTTTTTGTAGGCTGCTGTATTTTGAAAAAAAAACTTGTTATTTTAATTTATTCTCTCCTTTGATTAAACTTATAAACATGTATTAAATTCTCTCAAATTCTTCTCTTTTCTAGACGCCGTTGGCCAGTTTTCCTGAGACTTTCCTCATAACTAAAATTCCAGAATCTCGCTATGAGTTTTGTCGCACACGCAAACTAGCCTTTTAGCCATTTCTACAAATCTACTAGTTGAGTTGATGGATGAATGAGCTATATTTTGGTTAAAGTACAAAGTTTGCAGCCATTTTTATTATCTTTGATATGTTATACAAAGTAGCTGGATAGGCGACAAATAATAGTGTGTCATGTATCCGGTTTCAAAAACACAAAAGCGAGTCATGTTCTTTATGTACACCATCTGTACTTAATACACACAACATACATACATAACACTAGCAACTCAACAATTTTGATGATTCAACCTTTAAATGAAAACGTTGAAAAGCACAGCTGATTGTGAGATTGCTTCCAGAAAACTATACAGTAAAAAATTAGTTTGTTATTATAAATGAACTGAAAAAGTCTTATATATCTATTTGAAGATACACAACAAACTGGTCTTTCTTGATAATGTATTCAGCCAATGTTATAAAGTTTTCTCAAAAGTAAAGTAACATAATCTTGTTATATATATTTGTTCGGGATCAAGATGCTGAGAACAATACATGAGCTGCAGCGGTCAGTGAACATAGCTGACTGCCAATATCAAGGTCAGCGAACCAGAACTGCCAATACCTTTTCCCTCTCCATACAATGATTCTGGATAACAGAGCAAGCTGACTAAGAAGAAGGGATCGAAGAGGGAAGGCTAAAAAAAAAAATGCCTGCTGCCGAAGACTGATGTGTCGGATCGAAAGGTGCAAATATCGCAGTCAAGCTGTAAACTAGCGACAATGCATTCCGTTCTCTGGACTATGTCCTGCTACTTGTAAAGCCCTGTTCAGGGCATGACAGCAGGAGATTGAGAACGAACGCAGAAACGGAGCAGAAAGCACTGTTTAAATGTATTCTTGGATCAGTTTCTGAGCATTTGCCATTATAATCCAGCACTTTAAACAAACAATTGAATTGTCTTCTCCTGCTACAGGAAGTGCATGTTTGAACTTCTGCTGAAGCTAGTAGCAGGTCCTCTTTCATGACACATCTCATTCTTGTTTTGATGGGTGACATTGTGGGTTTTTATTTTAATTAAGGAGCAGGATCCTTTTGTAGCAGTTATATAGATGCGTTCTGTCTCCGTTATACCCTAACACTGTCAAAGATGCCCACCAACCTTCCATCAGCCAATGTGTTTTACAGCAGTGTTTCCCAACCGCAGGTCCGAGGACCGCTGTTGGTCTGCAGAAACTGCCTGCCAGTCTGCAAAAAAGTCATTACAGCTTAACCCTTTAACTGCAGAATTCACCTTGAGGTGAACTAAGTTATATGAAATCATTGGTT
This sequence comes from Ariolimax columbianus, assembly GCA_036924085.1. Taxonomy (NCBI): domain Eukaryota; kingdom Metazoa; phylum Mollusca; class Gastropoda; order Stylommatophora; family Arionidae; genus Ariolimax; species Ariolimax columbianus. The sequence continues at coordinate 48,190,750 of JAVGWX010000009.1, forward strand.
GTATATTCCACTACCGATTTGGCATGAGAAGACTTTTACAGCTCTGCCAGTAATCAAAACCAAACAGAGAAATGAAATGGAGATCAATGGAGTGCTTTGTCTCTCAGAATCAACACTGAAGCCCCATTTATAAAATATTTTAGCAAAGAAGCAGTAACTTATTTCGCACTCATTTTACTTGAATGAAATATTAAAATTAGCAAACATCGGCCACATCAAACACCATAATGGCTTAGAAAGAATGATACTGGAGGGTTATAGTACCTGGCAAAAGAGGGAGAGGGACAGACTGAGGAGAAGATGGACATGGGGGATTGACAGTGGCGGAGGCCTGGCCAGGGATTGATTGTCTTACAGATCGGCTGTCACAATAGCGATGCTCTGCAAAGGACATGCTGCATGATGATGATGATTGCTTTCTCAACAGTTCAAGACGTTCTATTATTAGCAGTTTCATTTACTGCTCGGTTTTTTGTTATCTTAAATAACTGTAGTATTTTCATTTCATAATATTAGAATTCACAAAATACTATATAGAGTTTTTAAAATTCTTTCTGAGCGGTCCATAAACAATTTTTCAAATTTTCACTAATTCCTCAGTTGTAAAAAGGTTGAAAAACACTGATTGAAAATCTCTGTCAGACCCCACAGCTATTAGTTTCATTTTTGGAAATGAGGTTTGTTTACATTTATTTATAGCCTGATATTATAGTTAAGCCTAATTTTAAGTTCTATTCAAAATAAAATAGATTAATATTGAAGAAATTGAGCTATAATTACAATATAAACATTGTAATACACATACTAAAACTATCTATGACATGATGTATTCAGAGTGGTTCGCCGGGGTTCAGACAAAGACAAAGATCGCACCACTGCCCCACAGAGAGCATGTCGTAAGAGATAACTAACTGTGTGGCATGGCATAACACCGCCATGGTTAGGAGGTTTGTTAAGAGCAGCATATATGATGCCTAACAGGCTGTGGGTCTACTTTGCTCTAGTGTTTGAGTCTATTAAGATGGACTCGCACATCCGTTAACCACCCTCCAAGAAACTGGTTGAATACAGATTCTGCAAAGTCTTCTGAACAGGTATAGCAAAATGTATGTTATGTTAGTTAAGTCACATCATTTCTTATTTCTGAAAATTGTTTCCCTTTTCGCAATAGTAGCTATCATATCTTCTTCCCTATAACTAAATCTACATTTCTCTATCCAGGGAGCACAATGTTCTAGAATGTACTTCTTTGGTGTAGAATAAATTTCTTATAGAGTGTCATGTATGTATCAATGCATGCCTGTACATCTGATGTAGCCTGAGTATTTATGGAGTGAGCGTGAAACTACTATTAATTTCAGAGCAAGTTTTGTTCAATGTGTCAAAGAGGTTCCAAACTTTTAATGTCCAGTCTATAATTGTAGTATCTGATGTGTAAGCTATTGTAGTGGTTATGATTTCCTTGGTTTAGTCTTATATAATAAGATATTAATTGCAATGGTTGTCAGTGAAATCTCTACCATGGTGTGCGGTCATGTTTATGGAGAGCTTCAATCAGTGCAGAGCACACAGGACCCGACCTGGGAGTTAGTGGTGTGTTTGGTATGTTGGACTGGGTGCTGGGAGTCAGTGGTGTGTGTGGTATATTGGATTAAGTGCTGGGAGTCAGTGGTGTGTGGCATGTTGGACTGGGTGCTGGGAGTCAGTGGTGTGTATGGTATGTTGGATTAAGTGCTGGGAGTCAGTGGTGTGTTTGGTATGTTGGATTAAGTGCTGGGAGTCAGTGGTGTGTGTGGTCAGTCGTGTGTGTGGTATGTTGGATTATGTGCTGGGAGTCAGTGGTGTGTGTGGTATGTTGGATTAAGTGCTGGGATTCAGTGGTGTATTTGGTATGTTGGATTAAGTGCTGGGAGTCAGTGGTGTGTTTAGTATGTTGGATTAAGTGCTGGGAGTCAGTGGTGTGTTTGGTATATTGGATTAAGTGCTGGGAGTCAGTGATATGTTTGGTATGTTGGATTAAGTGCTGGGAGTCAGTGGTGTGTGTGGTATGTTGGATTAAGTGCTGGGAGTCAGTGGTGTGTTCGGTATGTTGGATTAAGTGCTGGGAGTCAGTGGTGTGTGTGGTCAGTCGTGTGTGTGGTATGTTGGATTATGTGCTGGGAGTCAGTGGTGTATTTGGTATGTTGGATTAAGTGCTGGGAGTCAGTGGTGTGTTTAGTATGTTGGATTAAGTGCTGGGAGTCAGTGGTGTGTTTGGTATATTGGATTAAGTGCTGGGAGTCAGTGATATGTTTGGTATGTTGGATTAAGTGCTGGGAGTCAGTGGTGTGTGTGGTATGTTGGATTAAGTGCTGGGAGTCAGTGGTGTGTGTGGTATGTTGGATTAAGTGCTGGGAGTCAGTGGTGTGTTTGGTATGTTGGATTAAGTGCTGGGAGTCAGTGGTATGTGTGGTATGTTGGACTGGGTGCTGGAAGTCAACAGTGTGTGTGGTATGTTGGACTGGGTGCTGGGAGTAAGTGCTGGGAGTCAGTGGTGTGTTTCATATGTTGGATTAAGTGCTGGGAGTCAGTGGTGTGTTTGGTATGTTGGATTAAGTGTTGGGAGTCAGTGGTGTGTTTGGTATGTTGGATTAAGTGTTGGGAGTCAGTGGTGTGTGTGGTATGTTGGATTAAGTGCTGGGAGTCAGTGGTGTGTTTAGTATTTTGGATTAAGTGCTGGGATTCAGTGGTGTATTTGGTATGTTGGATTAAGTGCTGGGAGTCAGTGGTGTGTTTGGTATATTGGATTAAGTGCTGGGAGTCAGTGATATGTTTGGTATGTTGGATTAAGTGCTGGGAGTCAGTGGTGTGTGTGGTATGTTGGATTAAGTGCTGGGAGTCAGTGGTGTGTTTGGTATGTTGGATTAAGTGCTGGGAGTCAGTGGTGTGTTTGGTATGTTGGATTAAGTGCTGGGAGTCAGTGGTGTGTTTGGTATGTTGGATTAAGTGCTGGGAGTCAGTGGTGTGTGTGGTCAGTCGTGTGTGTGGTATGTTGGATTATGTGCTGGGAGTCAGTGGTGTGTTTGGTATATTGGATTAAGTGCTGGGAGTCAGTGATATGTTTGGTATGTTGGATTAAGTGCTGGGAGTCAGTGGTGTGTGTGGTATGTTGGATTAAGTGCTGGGAGTCAGTGGTGTGTTTTGTATGTTGGATTAAGTGCTGGGAGTCAGTGGTGTGTGTGGTATGTTGGACTGGGTGCTGGGAGTCAGCAGTGTGTGTGGTATGTTGGACTGGGTGCTGGGAGTAAGTGCTGGGAGTCAGTGGTGTGTTTGGTATGGTGGATTAAGTGCTGGGAGTCAGTGGTGTGTTTAGTATGTTGGATTAAGTGCTGGGAGTCAGTGGTGTGTTTGGTATGTTGGATTAAGTGCTGGGAGTCAGTGGTGTGTTTGGTATGTTGGATTAAGTGCTGGGAGTCAGTGGTGTGTTTGGTATGTTGGATTAAGTGCTGGGAGTCAGTGGTGTGTGTGGTCAGTCGTGTGTGTGGTATGTTGGATTATGTGCTGGGAGTCAGTGGTGTGTTTGGTATATTGGATTAAGTGCTGGGAGTCAGTGATATGTTTGGTATGTTGGATTAAGTGCTGGGAGTCAGTGGTGTGTGTGGTATGTTGGATTAAGTGCTGGGAGTCAGTGGTGTGTTTTGTATGTTGGATTAAGTGCTGGGAGTCAGTGGTGTGTGTGGTATGTTGGACTGGGTGCTGGGAGTCAGCAGTGTGTGTGGTATGTTGGACTGGGTGCTGGGAGTAAGTGCTGGGAGTCAGTGGTGTGTTTGGTATGGTGGATTAAGTGCTGGGAGTCAGTGGTGTGTTTAGTATGTTGGATTAAGTGCTGGGAGTCAGTGGTGTGTTTGGTATGTTGGATTAAGTGCTGGGAGTCAGTGGTGTGTTTGGTATGTTGGATTAAGTGCTGGGAGTCAGTGGTGTGTGGTATGTTTGATTAAGTGCTGGGAGTCAGTGGTGTGTTTGGTATGTTGGATTAAGTGTTGGGAGTCAGTGGTGTGTGTGGTATGTTGGAATAAGTGCTGGGAGTCAGTGGTGTGTGTGGTATGTTGGACTGGGAGTCAGTGGTATGTTGGATTAAGTGCTGGGAGTCAGTGGTGTGTGTTGTATGTTGGACTGGGTGCAGGGAGTCAGACAGCAGCCAGCGACTCATAACTGACTGCTTGCATGAGGGTTTGCGAACCACAGGTGACGAAGATCATATTCTGCCTTCATGTGACGGCCATGAAAACAGCCTGCACTAGTCTGACCAAGGGATACGGATTGCAGCAAGAAAGCAAAGCCTTTACTAAAAAAAGCCAGCTGAAATTGGATGTGTCAGGCAGAAAGGTGCAGATATTGCAGCCTCCCTGTACACTATGACACAACATGCTTTTCAGGACAAATGCTGAAGATAATTTCCCTCCCATTCTATATCTTCGAATTGTTTTATACTATCTCTGACATCTACTGTCGCAATGGCTATGTTATCTTGGGAGTTGAACCCCACACATTTGCCCTGAAAAACAAGGGCTCTACCATTGCTAAGGTTGGTCAATATTTCCTATCTGTAAAGATGTTTGAAAGCTGTTTTTAACCATAACCTGCACCAATATTCACCCATATTTAATCACTAGGTATATATTCATTATGTCGTGTCAACTGTTCTAAATGTTTCCAATTGTGATAACCCAAGACATAATATCAACTACTGAGACAAATGGAACATTAATATGGCTGTCAGCTACTTTGAATTTCTTATGCTCTGATACGAGACATTTTGTTAGTTTGTGTCCAACCTCAGCATGCTCTGTTATGAGATTTGTTAGTTTGTGACCAACTTCTGATATGAGACATTTTATTAGTTTGTGACCAACTTCTGATACGAGACATTTTGTTAGTTTGTGACCAACTTCTGATATGAGACATTTTGTTAGTCTGTGACCAACTTCTGATACGAGACATTTTGTTAGTCTGTGACCAACTTCTGATATGAGACATTTTGTTAGTTTGTGACCAACTTCTGATATGAGACATTTTGTTAGTTTGTGTTCAACCTTGGCTTGCTCTGATATGAGATATTTTGCTAGTTTGTGTTTTGATCCCTCATTGTAGAGCTGCACACCAGCCTCCTTCAGTGAATTTCTTTTGTATTTTTATCTGACCAGATAATTCCTGTGGTTTCCTTCGCAGCCAGTGCTGTTTGTTCTGTTGTTCTTACTTTTACTATCAGACCACTCATCAAATGATCCATGAGGACGGAATAGAGAGACCAGCCCAAAGAATACAAGTCAGAAAATGACAGCATAGACAAACTTGGCAGAGATGGACATTCAAAAAATATTCAACGGGTCATTGCAGACTCAAGGCGCATTTCCTCAGAATGTGTTTCAGAGACACAGCCCTGTGTGATTGTGGAGCAACCAAGCAAACACCAGGACATATCCTGCAGGACTGCCTTCTTAAACAGACCAAAGAGAGGCAGTCTGGCCAGGGGGAGCGACCATGCTCGAAAAGCTGTGGGGGAACGGCAAAGACCTGAAACGCAGTCTCCTTCGTGAACTTCACCGAGCTAGAAGCATAGCATCAGTTGATCGATTAAGAAGAAGGAAGAACTATCAGACCAGCTTTTTGATATATGCTGTTTCATTGTGTTTTTTATATTTTCTTAGTTCAGATATGCATTGTTTCTCTAAGGTTTCACCTGATTATCAAGCGACATGCTTACTTGTACTATCCAGATGGCTAGCCACTTTATTTTTAGTTGGATTTCTAATTTGAAATATTTTAGTGGGACTGTTATCCTTTGTTTTACAAAAGGTTGTGCTCTTGTTTTAAATTGCATGAGGTTTTAAGTGTTAGTAAGTAACTTTCTCCTAACTAAGCGTGTGCATAATGTCTATGACTCTTTTTGCTACGGGTTCTTGTATAGCTTAGTTTAGCGAGTGCTGACAAATACATTTGCTTTTCATCAAGGAAGATGTAGTGCTATCTTTGAATTTGGGTGAGTGTGAAAATGTTGATGTAGTCATTGAAACATTTATGGGAGAAGATAGCAGGAAATTCCACAATTCAGTTCAGGTGTCATCTCAATTCAGGTGTCATTTCCACAATTTAGTTCAGGTGCCATCTCCATAGTTAAGTTCAGGTGTCGTTCAACATTTCAGTTCAGGTGTCATTCCACAGTTCAGCTCAGGTGCCATTTCCACAATTCAGGTGCTATCTCCACAGTGCAGCTCAGGTGCCATCTCCACAGTTCAGCTCAGGTACCATTCCACAATTCAGTGCAGGTGCCAACTTGACAGTTCAGGTGTCATTCTACAGTTCAGCTCAGGTGCCATCTCCACAGCCAAGGTCAGCTGCAATGGATATCCAATGTCCTCTGTCTCTTGGCTTGACGGTACAATCTGCCAGACTTTTCTCTGTCCATCTCTTGATTCTGACTTTCCCATCCCACTTATAGAGCTGTTTACCTCTGGCAAGTTCGCACTCCATCTTTCCTTATAATATTGTTTGAATCAAGGTGAGCAAAATATCTTAACTGTTCAACTCTAATTTCGTTCATCAATTCTCTTTGCACTCCTATATCTCCAAGACTTCATTATTTGTTTTCTTTCCTTTCCACAAGATGTTCTCCATTCTCCGATATATCCACAATTCAAACACAATTCTCTTCTCCAATCTTCTGCCCATTGTTCATGTTTCTACATCACATGGCTAATAATAATTCGTCCATCGTCATCGATGAGGATTACCAACATCATCCCATGTGCAACCTAGAGTATGCGTCTATCCTAGGCTGTCTGGATACGGAGACCCACTCTGAGTTCAACGTTGTCTGTGACCGTGCTCTTCCGTGTTAAGTGATTTTGAGCCAGGTTCTCCCAGATGTTAATGTCTATTTGACAGCACTTAAGGGACTCCATCAGACCATCCTGGAATTGCTTTTCTGGACGTCCTTGTCATCGTTCTCCTTCACCCAGTTCACTATTCAGGAACATCTTTGGGAGTCTTTCGTTTGACATTCAGGTAAGGTGGCCAGCCCATCTCAATTGAGATTTTTGCAAAAGTGCATGAATACTTTGCATGTTGGCTCTGGACAGCACTTCCATATCTCTGATATGGTCCAGCCAGCGTATATGCAGTATGCGCATACAGTTCATGTGAAAATGATTTAGCCTCCAGGCATTAACAGCGTAGACAGTCCAGCTCTCACACGTGTAGAGCAGGTGGGGACAATGGCGGCATGATAGACTTTCAGCTTAGTCATTATGCTGATTCCTCGACGTTCCCATACTGTTGAGTGCATTTGGCCAAAAGCTGTGCTGGGCTTTGCTATTCTATTAGCCAGCTCATCAGCAATAGTCACTGATCTGAATAGAATGCGTCAAAGAACAAATTTTTCAATCTCTTGTAATTTCTGCCCCCTCACTGTAACTACCAACTGTAACTACAGCTAATAATCAGTATACATGACACCTGATTAGTCTTTTTAAAATTTGTGAGTGATCTGTTTGGATATCAATATATAACTCACGTTCATGAAAACAAATTTGACCATGCCTACTCTCGTCCTGATTTATATTTCGCATCTTCCATTTTCCATTATATTTCCAAGCACTTGACATGTTCCAGTATCTGATTGTATTTTTTTTATCGATAGAGTAGATTTAGAGTCTCAGTTCAGTTCATTCCTTGACTTCTTGGAATAGTCGGGGGACCCCTGCTGACACCTCCACAATCCTGCACAACTCTCTGTCTGCGGCTGCTTTTTGTGCCTTCTCAGGCCGTAGGTTAGCCCATTCATAGATGTTGTCTTCCCATTGTTTTCTCGGACGTCCCCACCTTTGTTTGCCTTGTACTGTGTCCAGTAGTATCACCTTGAGACGTGTCAGCATTCACATTTTGATCATTGTGAGGAGGTCGTCGCACAGTCCACTTATATTCTGGAGTCTACTTTGCTAATTATCATACTGTTAATTTTCTCAGTGCTAATGTCCAATCCATAGACCTGACTTAATTTTTAAAAATTGTTTGGTGTGGAAAACTTGAATCACCAATTTCTGCAATTCTTGTTCGCTTTCAGCCAGTAGAACTGGGTCATCCATATATCTGAGATTATTTATTAATACTCTACCGATAACGAGACATCACATTTCCTGTATCTGTTGAAAAAAAATGTTCTGTGTAAATTATAGACAAGGAGACAGTGCACATTCCTGATGCACTTCTCTTGTTACATCTATTCATGGCGAGTAAAGCCTGCCAGACCTTAGTTTGTTTCCCAGTATAGGTTATTCTGTACTCATATGTCTTGTCCATCCATAGCTATGATTTCCATACATCGGACATCTACACTGGCCTTGTGCTTTTCAGTCCAGAAACACTCTGCCCATGCAAAACTAGTTGACGCAGATAAGCTTGAAATGTCATAATTAGGTTGCTGGAGATATCACATTGAACCAGCTTCAAATGTCACAAACAACAAGCTGAACAAGTCACATTGAACCAGCTTCAGATGCCACAAACAACAAGCTTCAAATGTCACAGTGAACCAGCTTCAAATGTCACAAACAACGAGCTGAACAAGTCACATTGAACCAGCTTCAGATGTCACAAACAACAAGCTTCAAATGTCACATTGAACCAGCTTCAGATGTCACAAACAACAAGCTTCAAATGTCACATTGAACCAGCTTGAAATGTCACATTGAACCAAATGTCACAACGGTCTTCAGATGTCACAATTAGCTTGCTGGATATTTCCCACCAAGCCAGCTTGAAATGTCATACCTGGTTACATTCAACATGATGATTTCTAGCCTTGTGCTGGTTACCCATTATTTGTATAGTGTTTATGCATTTACTTCAGAATATGGGAGTTCATCATTTAACAAAATCATTTATCAGTTGAGTTAAATTTTGTGATTACAAATTATGTTTACAGTAACGTTTTGTTTTACTGGAGTTCCAATTCACTTTACCGTAACATCTTTATACTGGTTTAGAAGACTGCATACAACCAGTTTCTTTTACATTCACTTGACCTAAAAATATATATGTGCATCCAAGCTATTCTTTAATGCATCAACTGACCCTGCCGTCACTATTCCCTGTGGCAATGCATTCAAAGCATTCACCACTCTATGACTAAAAAAATATTTCCTGGCATCTTAACTTAACTTAAAATCTTTATGCTGGTTTAGAAGACTCTGCAGAGTCCGTATACAACCAGTTTTATTTAGTTTATCTTGCTCTAAAAGCTATGAGCATCCAATTTATTCTTAAATGCATTAACTGTCCCTTCCTTCACTACTTCCTGTGGCAATGCATTCCAAGTATTCACCACTCTTTGACTAAAAAAATATTTCCTAATATATAATCTGCACCTTTCTTTAGTTAATTTGCAGCTATGCTCTCTTGTTCTTGTAGGTGGTTGTATTTTGAAAAATTTGTTAGTCTAATTTATCCTTTCCTTTGATTATCTTATAAACCTGTATTGTCACCTTGAATTCTTCTCTTTTCTAGACACTCCAGGTTTTTCGGAGTCTTTCCTTATAACTGTAATTCTGGAATCCCACTATCAGCTTTGTCGCTCATTTTTGTATCCTATTTTGTATCTAATCTGGACCTCTCTTTAATTATTTGGGGCTGTGCCCTCTTGTTCTTGTAGACGGCTGTATTTTGAAAAACTTTGTTATAATCTAATTTATCCTTTCCTTTGTTTATCTTATAATCCTGTATTACAAGAATTCACTTTACAGGAACTTACTTTACAACAATTTAATTGACAATGATTTAACTTCAATGATCCACTCTATAATGATTTACCTTACAACTCCCTTTATAATAATTTACTTTTCAACAATTTATTTTAAAATGCATTACTTTACAACAATTCACTTTACACCACAATTCATTTTCCAATGATTCACTTTATAACAATTTACCTTACAATTCACTTTACAATGATTTACATTAAAACAATCCATATTACAATGATCTATTTTCCATTGATTCATTTTATAACAATTCACTTTACAATGATTCACTTTATAATGATTCAATTGAAACTGTTTCACTTTACAACTATAGCATGCTCGGGATGTGAGGAAAGCTACTGCAACCTGCTTTACGTCCTTTTCAGGGCGCACAAAAAGAGTAAAGCTACTCATTGTGGGAATATCAAAACAGCAATAACAACAACTTTACAACTACAATTTCAGCAATTTACCTCCTTTGGTAAAACAAAACCTTATTGTATACAAATTTCTTGGAATCCATGGCCTTAAAAAAATATTAAGAATTCAGCCATTGGGGCGTCATCTACAACAATAATAAAAAAAACCAATAAAATCAAAATGTTTTCCATAATGCTCCTAGCATGAAAATAGGTCAGTTACAGAAATGTAACACTCTTTGACTAACAACTTTTTAGACATCAAGTGAGAATCATCAGTATTTAAAAAGATATCATTAGACCTTAACTCTTTACACTCTAACATGCACAATATATTTTATTAAAGAAACATAACGATTAGTTGGTTCAATGTAATCTTTTACTTTTATTTTCTACCGGAGGAACATTTAAATCTTATTTGTACACAAATAGCATGTGAGTGAGGGAAAATAAAACATATGAATATATATTTACTATTTCGAAACTATACAGTTCAACCTAATTTACTAGATTTGTGTTTTAACATCCAAAGCAAGAATTGTAATTAAGGTGACTTAATACAGGTTTATAAGATGATCAAAGGAAAGGATAAATTAGACTATAACAAGTTTTTCAAAATACAACCACCTACAAGAACAAGAGGGCATAGCTACAAATTTACTAAAGAACGGTGCAGATTAGATATAAGGGAAATATTTTTTTAGTCAGAGAGTGGTGAATGCTTGGAATGCATTGCAACAGGAACTAGTGGAGGTAAGGACAATTAATGCATTTAAGAATATATTGGATGCGCATAGCTTTTAGAGCAAGATAAACTAAATGAAACTGGTTGTATACAGACTCTGCAGAGTCTTCTAAACCAGTATGAAGACGTTAAGTTAAGTGTTTTTCAAAAGAATTCATTCTAGATATTGTTTCTATGTGGCAATGACTGGCACAGGGAGTTGGAAGGCTGTAATAGACAATCTAGATGTTATATAACGCAACAGACTGCGCGGTTTTGAGCCATTTGGACTGTAAACGGTTAAATGTCATTTCTGTCCTCCAGCAAACAAAAAAAAAAAAAAAAAAAAAAAAAGAATAATCTACAGGCAAAAACATGTACTTTATTATGTAAAAAAAAAACCCCCAGTTTTATTAGTCTGGGTTTGGGGTTAATACTTGTCATTTTGACAAAAATGGACGTATCATATTCAGTGCTTTGGAAATGCAATTAGAGATGTCACATTCAACATGTTCGAGATGAAATACATCTGGGCATTAGAAATGGCATACTCAACAGACTGGAAATGTCACTCACACGTATGGGTATGACAAACTGGTTGATAAATCATTCATAGAGGCAGATGCATGTCCCATTCAACAGACTAGAAATGTCACTCACACGTATGGGAATGACAAACTGGTTGATAAATCATTCATAGAGGCAGATGCATGTCCCATTCAACAGACTAGAAATGTCACTCACACGTATGGGAATGACAAACTGGTTGATAAATCATTCATAGAGGCAGATGCATGTCACATTCAACAGGCTAGAAATGTAACACTACGGTGCATGAGAAATGTCACATCCAAGCAGCTGGAAATGTCACACATCTGAGCATGACATATGTCACATTCAACAAGTTGGTATATCATTCATATAAGCAGATAAATGTCCCATTCAACAAACTGGAATTATCACATAAAATCACATCAAACAGGTTGGAAATGTCACATCCATAATTTAGAAACTGACAGAAATTTTTGTCATTTCATATTTAATGATATAAACATAAATGAGCCACAACAATATCATGATATACCGGAAAGACTACTCTGAGGTAGCAAGCAGAATACTCCCTTCAAATGGGTAGTTTCAGCTGGATTTGTATGTATAGATTCTGGTAAACATTATGTAGTCTGGTAAACATTATTTTGTCAAATGCTGATAATATGTTCTTAGTACATATAAAGATGGACATTCGTAAAAGATGTCCAGAACAATTCTTTACTCCCCCCTCCCTCCCCACACACACATGTGCACTCCCCATGGTCTCATATTCAGGCATATAATCCTCTTATCACGATCTGACATATTTTTTTCAGAACTAGTTTCCGTCATGGCAGCTCTGTATGTATCTCGGTTTAGGACAGATCGGACCTGAGTCATACAAAAACATCCCCAAACTGTCTGTAATGTCATGATGCCATCTTTGCCAAGGCCGACCTCTTTTCCTCCTTTTAGGAAGCATGCCTTCCATTACCACTTTCTCCAGACCAATAAGTCCCTTCGCATGACTGAAATATCTCAGCTTTATTTTTGTGATGTTGTCTAGGAGCCAATTATCTGTAATATGTAGTGATTACAGAATTGATCTATTTGTCCTTCATTCTGGAGAGCCGCGTAGCACAGTGGTTAGCGAGCTGGCTTCGCATCTGAGTGAGTTGAGGAGGAAATGTTTTTTCATACCGCAATGACTCCTGGGTCGACCTAGCCTTAAATGGGTACCGGTTCAGTCTAGGAAGTAAAAGTGTCGAGGGAGAGGAGATGGCTACCGCCCTCATATAGCCGAACCTTTGAAATGTGAGATCGCTAACATCTCACACCCCTACGACAGTAATGCTATGGATTACTTTACTTTTACCTTCTAACTGTTCATGATATTTTCAACATCCTTATGTAACGCTTCGTTTAAAGTAGCTGTGATCTTTTTTGCAACTGATTTCTTTATGTCCATGTTTCACAATCATATGTCACAATTGATACTCTCCTACTTATATTTAAAACCCAGTTTAGTTCTATACAATACATCATTTGTATACATATAAAACAGTTTAATTATTACGCTACTAAATATTCTTTTCGTATCATAGATTGTGTATTTAAATGATTGGGAGGCTTGACAAGAGGGACACAAATCCGAAGAACATTTATACGGATATGGCTGGATAGTAAATAACTTAAAAAGATAAGAGGGTTTGTTACCCTTCGTAGATCTGTATGTGAGTGAGAGTTATCAAGTTGTGTGTGAATTGGACGCCTACTTTCAGCTTAAATACCCACTTACCCCTGTCCACTTTTAACACCCCCCAGCCCCCCTCCCTCTTCCCCCCATAATTGTCTTTTATGGATAGTCCTAAGTGTCACTCTTGTCATCATCATAATCCATTTCTATCCACTCCCTCAGGATTATGGGGCCACCAAAATAGGTTAAATAGGCCTGCAAGGAAAGTTAGGACAGAACTTCTGGCTAAAATTCCTGTCTGGTGAAGTCCATGTGTAGAGTCGTATAAAGGTCAGTCCCATGGCAACAATTGCCGTCAGGGATGAAGATAACTCTTCATGTACTAAGCCACAGCCTATGTGAGGTTCGGTGGCCAGTTTCCTTCCTTGCTGTTTATACCGTATCCGACTCATACGTCAGGTACCCATTTACAGCTGAGTTGACTAGAGGAGAGATCGCACCAGACACGAACCACGGCACACATTTTTTCCTGTCTGTTTGTGAATTAAAACCCTGGCACACTGTAATCCCAGTCTAGCAAGCCAGCACACAGCAAAGTGTGTTGTTTAAAGAGTGTGTTTGTGAATGAAAGGTTGTTCTCTAGGATAGGTCAGGTCATCCCGTAACCGGTGAGGTCATTGGGGCACACATGAAGACATCCTCACAACACCACGCCACCCTTCTCTGTCAGCGAACGCTGCCTGTGCCTCTTCTGGTCAGAGAATGGTCCATTCTTTTATATTGTCCTCCCATCTCTTTTTGAAACGGCCTCTTCGTCGTCTGCCTTGCACCTTTCCGTGGAGGATTGTATTTGAAAATCCATTTGATCTCGATATGTGACCGTATCAAGCAAGTTACCTTCTTTTGACAGTTGCCAAGAGGTCTTCAAAAGGCCCTATTGCTGTTGTAATTATATCTCGTATTTCCTCATTTGTAGCTCGATCTTTGTAAATGACGTTTAAAAGTCTTCAGAAACATCTCATCTTCAAGGCCTGTATCCTTGATAGGTCAGCTGCAACTGTCCATGTCTCACAAGCATAGAGGAATATTGACAGGTCCAGTGAATGTATTAATCTGATTTTTGTGCATAGTGCTAACCATTTATCTTGCCAGATTTTGTTAAGCCGTGCAAGCGCCGCTATTGTCTGTGCTATTCTGGCCAACACCTCACATTTTGATCCTTCATCACTGACAATCGACCATAGGTATTTAAAACGGTCAACCACTTCTCTAGGGCAGAATTCCAGTAATTTATCTTCGCTTTTGTTTCTGTGGTCCAACCTAACTGGTCACAGTACTCTTTTTTCTGCCATTCCTCTCCCTCCTCCTAAAAAATTAGATTGAGTTCCTCCACTCAGAAGGTGAGCCTCTACAACTTTCTTCACTGAGTGTTCTACATTTTGAATTCACCTGAATGTTCTACATTTTGAATTCACCTGAATGTTCTACATTTTGAAGTCACCTGAATGTTTTACCGTTTGAATTCACCTGAATGTTCTACGTCTTGAAGTCACCTGAATGTTTTACCGTTTGAATTCACCTGAATGTTCTACATTTTGAAGTCACCTGAATGTTTTACCGTTTGAATTCACCTGATTGTTCTACGTCTTGAATTCACCTGCATGTTTTACCGTTTGAATTCACCTGAACGTTCTACATTTTGAATTCCTCTGAATGTTCTACATCTTGAATTCCTCTAAACCACCAACATTAACAAATGAACATCCTGTATATATTCATGTTCTACTTACTCAAAAACAATTTTAAGATCAGATTTTATTTACGGATTATTTATTTATACATCTATTTGCTTTATTCTATTGTTTATTTCTGTTTATTTAGGTGTTGGGCGCATTCACAAGTATTATATAATTAGTTTCATATGTTTTTCGGTAAGCTAAATGGAATGAACTGACGCAGATCCCCGGGTTCGAACTGTGGAAGGAACCTGCACCTGGATACCCCTTGCCTTATGCAACATGGGAGTCTTTAAAAAGATTTCGAACGGATGCATCACGATGCAGGAAGAACTAACAAAGTTGAAGACACAGGGGGTGATGAGACATGGCACTGTGGATCAACACAAGACCCAGACCACCTGCCCAAACCTTCTGGAAATATGCAATATGGATGACATGTTGATGGGGAATGACAAGACAATCCACGAGGTTGAACATTGGAAACATGATGTCTGACGTGGTTGAGGAGGAAGGACAAGGCAATCCACGAGGTTGAACATTGGAAACATGATGTCTGACGTGGTTGAGGAGGAAGGACAAGGCAATCCACGAGGTTGAACATTGGAAACATGATGTCTGATGTGGTTGAGGAGGAAGGACAAGGCAATCCACGAGGTTGAACATTGGAAACATGATGTCTGACGTTGTACCTAGGACAGGGGAGGTAAGTAACTAAATAATGGTCATGTTTCAACTTTTGTTGATTTTCCACTCTCATTGGCCTTCTGGTTAGTAACCGGTCAAAGATTGACACTGTATGCCTGTATCATAAAAGATAACTAAGGTAGGTTGTATATGTGGCTGGTAAACTCATTATATAGAACAGAGTGTTACAGAAAGCACTACAGTAAGAGCAGATACATACTTTGACTCAGTCTTCCTTCGATGAGGCCAACTACAGATATTGCCCTCATGCTCCTGTTGGAGTGAAACAGGAAGGCTAACATTAATGAAAATCAATGACTTTGTACTTATATATTTGTGAGCAGCTGGTGACTGTGAGGTTAAGATATCGGTCTACTAGACAGAGGACACGAGTTTAACTCTAGTAAGTACCTAAGCTATTTTTTCCATCATAGATGAAATAAAAACCTTGTTTGCTCTGACTTCTGAGGAAAGTAGTTCTTATTCTTGAGCATTATAAATTCGATCTAGTAATGAGAAAAATACCTTCATTATTGATTTTGTATAGGGCCAACTTTGTATTCCATAAGTGTCCACAAATAAACAAAAATAGAACATACTGGTTAGAACATTCATTTTTCATGGCAAAGATATGGGGTTCAACACCTATAACCAGTATGTTCTAGTCGACCCAGCTGTGAATGGGTACTTCGCTTACTATTGGGGAAGGAAAGGCAATGAAGAAGGGAAATGACCATTCCACCTATAAAACTTCATTGTGGACGTACAACGAAGTCTCCAACACTTCATCCCCATAAGCATTGTCTACAATGGGACTACTTCAACACAAATTAAAAATACCAGAGACTGCCTGTGCTCTTTTGCAGAAACTCAGTAAACCAGCCAGGCAGTGCCACACATCATAAGATGTGATGCCAGTATGGCTAATTTGTGCCAAACAAATAAAAGAGTATGCGTATAATAATGATAATAAGAGTACATTTAAGGTCTGGAATATTGCAACAAGTTCAAATAAATAAATAAATAAAACAGAATATGATATTCAAAGTTAGATAATCTGGGCAATAAAATAAAATTCCTCAGGACGAATATATGGACAAAGGGATAATTACATAAATAAGTATAAGGCAGTTACAAACAAGTAACTGAGACAAGCATAACATGTGGAGAAATAAAAACATCCCTGGTTGTAAAACAAAGGATTTAAAATTTATAGACATAAATACAAATTCTCAAATGAGAAAAAAATGAAACACTCCCAGCAATAGTTACTATAAGATGCGCACACGTGTAATTGCACACATAAAATGAATATGACTCATATAAATTGCAATGTGCTGCTTGCAAATGATCTGGTAACTTGTACCTCACATTATTATAGAATATGTCATTCTGACTTTGACATCTCAGGTTAGGTTTGGTAAAAGCTGGAAAAAGACGAAACAAATTTTGCAACTGTCCGAGTCCCGGCATACCTTGTATACTAGGAAAAGATTTATGTAAATATGTGTCACACACTCTGGGCAAATAGGCATACATTTCCAGACTGTGATCATTTATGGCAGTAAAGACCATCTGGTCAGTCTCACGTATATTAATTTTTATATGGCATCAGAAAGAAAACTAATTTTGTCCTAAAATATCATAACCGCAGACAAATAGCTTCTGTGATAGTAGAAGTGAAAGCCAAGCTGTATAAACCTAGATTGGAGTGCTTTTTTCAGGTGTGGAGTCCTTATTGAGGAGGGGATATAAATATGCTGGAAAGGATACAAAGAAGAATGACAAAACTAACAGTGGGATTCCAGAATTAAAGTTATGAAGAAAGACATAAAAACAGAACTACAGTGTCCAGGAAAGAGAAGAATTTGAGATTTAATACAGGTTTATAAGATAATGCAGGGAAAGGATAAATTAGACTATAGTAAGTTTTTAAAAATACAACAAGAACAAGAGGGCACAGTCACAAATCAACTAAGACGTTAACTAAGTAAGTGAATGATGACAAATGGGGTCGAAGATTCAGCAGTGAATGACTCATAGCTGGATGCTTGCATCGGGGTCAGTGAACCAGACATGACCTAGACGCCATTCCGCTTTCAAGTGGTGACCTTGGAAACAGAATGCAACCATGCAGCCTGGCTAGGCTAAAAGATTAGTGATCAAAGAGGGAAGGCAAGCCCAGTCCCGAAAATGCTGTGCTGAAATCGGATGTATCTGAATGAAAGGCGAAGATTTCAATGCCTCATTGTAAACTATAACACAATGTCACAGATGCCCTTTTCAGGACGAACTCCTAAAAAGAATAATGCCATAGAAGAAGAATGATGACAAGGCTAATTTTTGTTAATGTTGAACTGCTACTCCAACATATGACAGACGACGAGGCCAAAGTTCATGTCTTTAATAGCATGGCTATTTTTGCAATGATACATGGTTGCAAGGCTTAGAATCTGCGCAAGTCAGACACAGAGAAGCTCTGTTTTACCAAAAAAGCAGGGGAACATAGAGTAGTGAATCTCTCTATGGAGGACAAAATCTGCAATACTGAACTCTGCCTGCAAACATCCTTTCGGGGACATCGTTGACTGTGCATCACTAAAAAAAACATAGATGGGTCTGTCACGTGGTCGGCATGCCGATAGATAGATACAAAATGTAACATTCTAGTGGCCATACAACTACAACTGCCAACATGGACACCAGCGAACAACGAGATGAAGCGATGGTCTCTGCCACGACCTTGGACCGTCATGGTATTCAGAGGCAAAGGAAAGACATGAATTTAAACAGTTTTTGGCTACCTGGCATAAGGCACACTATGCTTGACAGAATACCAGTATTCAAGTATTCCAGTTAAACATAGTTATTAAAAATACTTTCATAAAATCTTATTCAATGTTTGTAATTTCAGTATCTTGTATGAATAATATATATTATTATATTACTCATTATATCACTCATGTTATTAGTAACATTAATCATTTATTATTATTAATAATTGGTTAAAACTGGAAGAGACAGAAGTTTTTAATTAGAAGGGCATATGTTCGAGCCCTGGTAAGGACATTCATTATTTTAACCGAGGTAAATAGAACCCTGGTTTGCACACTGCACTTTACTGACTAGGCAAGTGGACTTTATTCCTTACACTTATAAGGCAAACCCAGCAACCAGAAAAATGGTACCTGTAAAGTAATTTTTTTAATGAACAATTTTGTTGAATATGATTACACAATGATTAATAACTGTGCACAGATTATTAATCTCTATAGGAAACATTGCCTGCAAACAACATCACCACTAGAATGCAAAAAACATAAGCACATGAAAGTCGTACAACATACAACTAAACCATGTGTACATCAAAACATGTATTCCTGTGTTTGCCATTCCTGCAGATGCTGTACGTATAGTTAATGAAATGGTTATGGTCTATCTCTAACATCCAAACCTGGAAATCATAACCGTATGGATCATGACCGCTTGTATAGTCAATGAAATGGTTATGGTCGATCTCACCAACTTCCACTGTGATTTCACAACATTGTGATATGGAAAAGTGTGAAAACATAAAAGTATGATACGGTAAAAGTGTGAAAACATTAAAGTGTGATATGATAAAAATGTGAAAACATAAAAGTGTGATATGATAAAAGTGTGACATGATAAAAGTGTGATATGATAAAATTGTGATATGATAAAAATATGAAAACATAAAGGTGTGATATGATAAAATTGTGATATGATAAAAGTGTGATTTAATAAAATTGTGATATGATAAAAGTATGATATGCTAAAGGTGTGCACAATTAGATGGTGATATGACAAAAGTGTGATATAAGTTTCATATGGTAAAAGTGTGATATGATATGTCATATGAATGACAGTGAATGAATTGAAGGTTATAACAACATCCAAAGAAATGAGACATGTTTATACCACATTAACGTCCATGATCAGATCACTGTGCCAGTGAAGTCAACATAGCTTAGCTTGTTAAAATGTAAAGATCCTGATTTCACGCCAGGTTGGCATATTGAGAATATAGCTTTTAGCCCATTTTTTTCTTGACCAATGGCACACTAGACGTGATGTAGTCAACATCATGCCGGCGACCTTTACTTGACCAATGGCACACTAGAGGTGATGTAGTCAACATCACGCCGGCGACCTTTACTTTCCCAGATTATTCTGGTACCCAATGTTTGAGGCTGGGTGGACCCCAGGAGCCGTATTGCGATCAGGAAAAATCCAGCACCAACTGGGGACTGAACCCCGATTGTTCAGCTGGGAAGCCAGTGCAGTAACCACAGCACTACCTCGGGTTCGTAGCTTGTTAAAGAGCACATTCAATTATCGCTTAAAAGACATATGATTTATTAAAATGTTTGAACAATTAAGTTAACTACAGCTTAATTTCTACACTCACTTTACGTGGGAACAAGAGTGAGAAAAACATGAATTATGCCACAGCCATTTGTCAAAACTTTCCGAGTGGATCCCAGGACCACTTACAGGAGAGGAATAAAGAGGCCAACTGCACCACCATGCATGTCATAGAGGAAACCAAAGAGAACTGTGTATGAGGCTATCAATCTCATAGTATAAAAGAAATTGCTACAGAAACCATCATTGCAAAAGCAGGCTTCATATAGGAGGCCAACAGTAGTACCAACCCTATACTCCAGCTAGAGAGAAAAAAGGACAAGAAGAAAAAGAAGACGAAGAAGAATGTGTTAAACTTGATTTCCGATTATCAGAAAAGAGAATTTCTACCTGAATGTCTATTTAAATAAGATACATTGTTTAAATTATTGTCCAAATACATAAATAAGATACATTGTTTAACTCAATGTCCAACTATATATATAAATAAAATACTTTGTTTAACTAAATGTCCAACTACATAAATAAGATACAATGTTTAACTCAATTTCCAACTACTTAAATAAGATACAATGTTTAACTCAATGTCCAACTACATACATAAGATACATTGTTTAACTCAATGTCGAACTACATAAATAAGATACAATGTTTAACTGAATGTCCAACTATATAAATAAGATACATTGTTTAACTCAATGTCCAACTACATAAAAAAGATACATTGTTTAACTAAATGTCCAACTAAATAAACAAGATACATTGTTTAACTAAATTTCCAACTACATGAATAAGATACAATGTTTAACTCAATGTCCAACTACATAAATAAGATTCAATGTTTAACTCAATATCCAACTACATAAACAATATACATTGTTTAACTAAATGTTGTTTAAATTAATGTCCAACTATATAATTAAGATCCAATGTTTAAATAAATGTCCAGTACATGAATAAGATACAATTTTAAAATAAATGTCCAACTACATACATTATTGATCGAAATGTCCATAAAAGTGACACTTTCATCTCTATTTCCAATTATGCAAACAAAAGAAACATTTTTTGAGATATTGTCAACTAGTACAGGTTGTCTATAATTTGTACATGTTTTACGTATTTCCTTCAGAGTATGGTCGTACACCATTTACTACAGGTCTGTTTTTCTTCTCTAAAGAGACTAGTTACTGCAAATTATATAAATAGACTTTTCAAATACTCTCAAAGACCATTAAAAGGAACAAGGCAAGTTGTATGAAATATTATCATGTCCCTGCTAACTGGTATATTTGATCATAGATTTTTCACAATTTCCTGCCAGAATGTTGGTGAACAATTCTGCCATTGACCATCCTCCAATCAGTAAAGTTTTAAGTAAAGCCCTGCAGTCCTGATCCCCATTACTTCTCCCCCAACTAAAGTGTACCCCAGATAAATGATAGGAAAATGACAAAATGCTAGTTATTTTATGACAGACAAAAAGTGTTGCAGAACACTTGAAGGATAGAATACTCTGCAGAGTCTTCAAAATCAGTATTAAAATATTAAGTTAAGATTCTGCTTCACAATTTGAGAAATACTGCGCTGGGATGAGAAAGCATCCTGCTTTTTTTCATCTTCAGATTTGTTCTTTTATCTAACGACTAATGTTTGTTCAAAACTGCTATTTGTCCTGTTTTTGTCCAGAGATTCATGTAGATCAGTGTTTCTCAACCCCAACTGAGCTGGTGTCCCCTTTTCAAAACCAATATATGTAACCTCCACCAACCAATCATGCCCTTCGTGCACACATTTCTTTGAATCACTCTTACTAACTCGTATTAATCATTTTGTGAAAGTATAAAACGAAATGTTATATGAAAAGCAGATAATATATTACAATTGGTCAAATATGTATTTCAGCCTACAATTTCAGTCTTCATGACCTATGCAGGACGAAACGAGGAGCGTTCAAATCAAACCGGGACTTTTGGTTCTAGATCAATCTGAATGGGTTATAGTGTGCATTAGTTGGGGGCACTTGTGTCCTATTACTGCTAGGTGGCTCGCTTGTCATGGGCCAGCACGTGACAGATAAATAAAAATGGCGGACAACACTGTTAGTGCTTGCATGGAACAGTGTGTTGTGATGAAGTTTCTTGTGAAAGAAGGCTTGAAATCTGCAGACGACTGCAATCACAATACGGTAATGAGACACTCAGCCGCAGTAAGACATTTGAATGGGTAAACATTTTAGAGAAGACCGTGCATCCATGAGCGATGGTCCCGGTTGTGGTGGCTCTCAGCTCAAACCGAGCACCCAAAAAAAAAGCCAGCTAAAACCGGTTGTTTTGGGCTGAAACATTTCAGTCTTGCTGTAAATTACGACACAATGTCTTTTTCAATATGTACACCAAAGAAGAAGAGGGTTTTCATAAAACACAATTTGTGATCATGACTAAAGTTCAATTATTCGCTGATAATCCTAAGGTTTGTTCTGAGTTTAGACCTTTTCTCAGTTAAGTATTTTTGAGTTTAGACCTTTTCTCCGTTAAGTGTTTTTGAGTTTAGACCTTTTTTCAGTTAAGTGTTTTTGAGTTTAGACCTTTTCTCAGTTAAGTGTTTTTGAGTTTAGACCTTTTCTCAGTTAAGTGTTTTTGAGTTTAAACCTTTTCTCAGTTAAGTGTTTTTGAGTTTAGACCTTTTCTCGGTTAAGTGTTTTTGAGTTTAGACCTTTTCTCGGTTAAGTGTTTTTGAGTTTATACCTTTTCTCAGTTAAGTGTTTTTGAGTTTTAGACCTTTTCTCAGTTAAGTGTTTTTCACAACAGCTCAGGAGCTAACAAAGACACATTGTAATCATTTGTACCTGTGAAACCCATATATCAGTGTGTGTGTGTGTTCATTCTCCATTCCCGAGCCAACCATTAATCGGTGTGGTGGATTGATCATTACTTTAAGTCGTATTTTGGGCTGTACTGCTCTGATTAATAGTAAATTAATAATAATCATAATATAGTGATGTCTACACAGTAAACACATTTCTGGAAATAACAAATATGGCAGCACACGCGTCGAAGCATGTTTTGTGATGTTGTTCATGAAGGAAGCTAGTTTTGAAAGTTCTGAAAATGGCTGCACTGAAAGCCTAACACCAAAACAAAATGTTGAAATTATTCTCAAGGATTTGGAGACTAATAATTTGAATCTGGATGGTGCTTGTTCTGGAAAGGACAAATGATTATTTTAATGAGGACATTTGTGATTCAGATTATCATTTATTGTGTTCAGACTATGGTCCTCGAGGAATTCTCACATAATATATCAAGCTAATTTGATATAGGATCAAGATGCTGAGCAGCGCATGGTCTGCAGTGGTCAGCGACCCATAGCTGACTGCTAGCATCAGGGCCAGCGAACCAGAGCTGCCAAGACCCTTCTACACCTCCCGCGGTGTTCCTGGATAACAGGTTGCAGCAGCACAGACTGGCTAAGAAGAAGGGATCGAAGAGGGAATGCTAACCCGATACTCAAAAAATGCTTGCTGAAGTCGGATGTGTTGGACCGAAAGGTGCAAATATCGCAGTCAAGCTGTAAACTACGACACAACGCATTCCGTTCTCTGGACTACATTCTGCAACTTAAGCCCTTTCAGGGTTTGGTAGCGTGAGATTGAGAACTAACGAAGCCAAGCCAAGCCAAGCTAATTTGATATAAGATAGTCTTTAATAAATATACTCCACAATCTACTGGCATAACAAGTAGGAACATTGGAGATGATCAGGTCAGTTAATTTAAGATTCAATAATGAAATTATAGTACACGGTTTTGTCATTGTAAATAACTTTCCTCAAATGTCTACCTAGTGTGTATTTCTCAGGATCACAGGGGAATGAGATGTTATGAGCCACGCTGCCAAAGGGTTAAGGAACATTATTTATTTTATAATTCTAATTTTAAATAGCCCTAGTGATAAAATGGTTAGAGAACTTGTGTCTCACATAGGAGTGAAAAGATGAATGAATGAATGAGTGAATGATTGAGTGGATGAATGAATGAATGAGAGCAGACTGGATTTAAAGGATGGTGAGACAATGATTTGCGGCACGATTTTATTACATTTTGAATACCTTCCAGTGACCAACCTTGGCCCTTGGACCGGTGTTGCATATGCTTGATTTAAATTATTTCTATTGCTTAAACCAGCACATCTGCCCAAAATGCAAACACATGCAATTCAATACAAAATAAATACAGAATCAATAACAGATTACAATGGCAAACCTCCTATTATATTAATGGATCTCCTTTTGCTAATGCTTTCAGATAAAGATTAATATCAAGTACATACATAGTTCTTCATCTGATAACAAAGATTTCACAAGAGAATTCATGCTTGCTTGAACTGATAACATACATGGTTTGATAAAATTAATTCAAGAATTTCTGATAAAGCATTCAGATAAAGATTAATATCAAGTTATTTTTCATTAGATAAAGAAGATTCTGCAACAGGTTGCATACATACCTGAACTGATAACACATATGGCATTAACAAAATTAATAACAAAAATGACGACAGACACATGAGATATCCAAAGGAACATCTATTATATAAATGATCCTCCATCCTGTAAAGCTTTCATACTTGTCTTTAATAAAAACACACATCACTCAATATAAAATGAACACATAAATGATGATTGATATTACAATTATGCAAAGGCAGATATTCCAATATATAAATGATTGTCTTTCTGCTAATGTTTTTATCTTCTGGAATATATCGTTTATAATACATTTTAAAAATGTATTTTTTGGCTAAACTCTTTTCTACTAGCCTAAATTGAGAACACAAATGCTTTGATGACAGTAACTGGCCAACTCAAAGTCATGCATAGGAAATTTTTCATTATATGAGGTAGGATCACAAAGTAAGCAATTATTTTTTATTACTATTTTGGAGCAAACCAATAGCTGCCCTGGGGTGGGCTAGTGTGACATACGACTTTGATATTATCTGCACATGGGTAATTTTTTACGAGATTGCGCACCTCCTCCAGTCTCTGCCATGTCGCCGTGATAGTCGTACTAGTGCACTGCGCTTGTCACATTTGTGTTTCAATGACCAAAGAGAGATTGTATTAAATTTTGTCAAAATCTCAGTCACACACTGTCATAGACTCAGTTCAGTTCAAGTGCCATCTCTGCATCGAAGGTCGGCTGCAATGGATCTCCCTTGTATTCTATCTCTTGCCATAATGGTGCAATCTGAGAGGCTTTTTCCAGTCCGTCTCCTGATGTTATCTACCCACTTAAAACATTTTCTGACTCTTGAACGACTGCCTTCCACCCTGCCCTCTAGTATGGTCTTCAACAATGAGGTATGTCTTATTATATGACCAAAATAACATAACTGTTTAACCATGAGTTCTGTCATTAATTCTCTTTTATCCCCAACTTTTAAAATACCTCCACATTTGTTTCCTCCCCTGTCGATGGACAAGTAACCCAATCTTCTGTATACTCACATTTTGAAGGCTAATACTCTTTTCCAACTTGTTATTCAGTGTCCATGTTTCTGTGCCATAAAGTAGTGACAAGCATACATAACACCTGACAATTCTCATTAAAAAAATTATGATTTATCTGTTTGGATGTCAGTATGTGTTGCGTGTTGTTGAATACCATATTGACCAAATCTATTCTCATTCTGATTTCTTTTACACAGCTGCCTTCTTCCATTATTATATGACTTAGATAGAAGAAACAATCTACCTGTTCCAGTAGTTATCTTTTATTTTTATCTGCATATATAGTTTCTTGTCACTTTTCCCAAAGTACCATAGTCTTTTTGTTTTTGTTTAATTCAAACTCTTGACTTTTTATGAATATTGTTGTCACAATGTTATTTATCTAGATTTTGCAAAGGCCTTTGATAGAGTGCCTCATCACAGATTATTTCGAAAGTTAAAATCACATGGAATAAGTGGGGAAGTTGCCAAATGGATTGAAAATTGGTTAACGGGACGAAGGCAAAGGGTGGGTATAAATAAGGAGTACTCTGAGTGGTGTGAAGTGAAAAGTGGAGTGCCAGAGGGCTCAGTTTTGGGACCAATTTTGTTCTTGATATATGGAAACAATTTTGACATTGATATGGGATTCATGATCTCAAAATTTGCTGATGACACAAAACTATGCAGTAGTGTCTCATCTAAAGCAGAAGTGGATATATTGAGGTCAGATTTAGATAAAATTCAAGAATGATCAAGCTGGCAAATGGAGTTTAATGTAGATTAATGTACAGTCATCCACATGGGTAGATCCAATATGGAACATAATTACAGAATGGACGAGAACAATATTAGAAAGATAGATAAGGAAAGGGACCTAGGGGTTATAATAGATCATACAGGTAAGGTGAGTGAGCAAGTTCAGGTAGTAGTGAAAAAGGCAAATGCAATGTTAGGTTTGATTAAAAAGAAATATTAAACAAAGGAGCAAAGAAGTGATAGTCAAGCTGTATAAAGCATTAGTTATACCTAGATTGGTGCACTGTGTACAGGTGTGGAGTCCTTATCATAGAGGGAATATAAACATGCTGGAAAGAATACAAAAAAGAGCAATATAGCTGATAATGGGATTCCAGAATTACAGTTATGAGGAAAGACTCAGAAAAACCGGCCTAGTGTCTAGAAAAGAAAATTGGAGGTGACTTAATACAGGTTTATAAGATGATCAGAGGAATGGATAAATTAGACCTATAACAAGTTTTTCAAAATACAACCACCTACAAAAACAAGAGGGCATAGCTACAAATTAACCAAAGAGAGGTCTAGATTAGATATTGGGAAATATTTTTGTAGTCAGAGAGTGGTGAATGCTTGGAATGCATTGCCACAGGAGGTAGTGGAGGCAGAGACAATTAATGCATTTAAGAATAAATTGGATGCTCATAGCTTTTAGAGCAAGGTAATGTAAATGAAACTGGTTGTATACAGACTCTGCAGAGTTTTCTAAACCAGTATAGAAACATTAAGTTAAATTAAGTTTAGAAATTCTTTTTTGCCATCAAAACTGTACCATTCGCATACCTTAGGTTATTCATTGTCACTCCTCCAATGACAAGCCCTGGCATCCCCTCTACATGTTGGAATATTTGTTTTGTGTAAATATTAAAAAGACAAGGGGATAATACACATCCCCGTCTCACTCCTCTTTTTACATCTATACTTGGAAAACATAACTTTCCTGATTTTACTGTAACAGTTTGTTCCCAGTACAGATTATGGAGCAGTCTTATGTCTTTTCCATATTGACCTATTTCTTGGAGACATTTAATTAATTTCCCACGTTGGACTCTGTTAAAAGCCTGGTGATAGTCTATGAAGCAATTATTAATCTCATTATGTATTTCTATATATCTCTCTGTCAGAGTTCTAAAACATAAAATTTCTTCCCTTGTGCCATTAAACTTTCGAAAACCAAATTGTTCTTCTGAAACTACCCTCTCTACTTTACCTCTTATTCTCTCTTGTATGATCTTGAGAAGTATTTTAATTGTGTGACATGTTATACTTATTGTTGTAAAGTCTAAACATTCTGTTGCATCAGGTTTTTTCAGGAGTGTTATAAACATTGATGTTTTAAGGGCTGTTGGTATGCTTCTAGTATTGTATATGTCATTACACAGATGAGTGAGTATATCTATACCAAATTCCTCCAGGGCCTCTATGATTCTATGTTTATGGAGTCTGAGCCTGTTGCTTTCCCTTTTCTCATAGTTTTTAATCACATTTACCACCTCTGATCTTAGGATACTGGGTCCTTCATTATCATATGTTGATGGTTTGGCTTTGCGACTGTTCTTAAATAGTTCCAGTGTATACTCGGCCCACCTGTTTGATATGTCACTCTGATCCATCAAATGGGCAACATTATTACCTTGAATACATGTGTCACCTGTGTCTTGTTAGTCAGAGACTATTGAAAAGATAAATAGGACATTTGAAGCTTTAAGTTCTGTGCAGATTAAAGAGTGGTATTGTCGTTTCAAAGATGGTCGCTTGTCATTTAAGAGCGATGAACAATCTGAGAAGCTCAGAGTCACTCAGAGAGCAATGGAACAGGTGTGTACTTAAAATTTTGATACAGGATAAGATCCGAAACTAAGAAATTCAACATCAAACTATGTTTCGAGACATTGTGGAAGCAGTGATATCACGCAAACACAGTTGGGCTGGACATGTGGTATGCATGTCTAACAATGGATCAAAATAAATGTTTTGGTGACCATATGCCTGTACATGTCCACGGGGGTTGCCCACTTATGTGATGATGAGAGGACCTGACCAAAAATTTAGGCCCGCATTGGACCAGCGTAGCAAAAGTTCAGGACCAATAAAGAATATTGTTGCCTTCCTCGCATTTGGCACATCTGCAGGACTGACGCTGAGGATAATGTGAATGTGAACAATCAGGAAGGTCTTCAACAAGCATAAATCCAGAATGAATTAAGAAAGAACAGTTGCTAGTGATAGAAGATCATAGACTAACAATTAGAGTGATTTGAGAGTGAAGTGAAAGCTTCGTATGGACCAATGCAATCAATTTTTACTGACAATTTTGGCATGTGCTACGTCATGGCAAAATTAGTTCCAAGATTCTTACCTCAGGAACAGAGGGGAAACCATGAGCAGGTTGCGCATCACACCTTATCCAGGATATTTAGCTGAAACATGGCACTCTCCCTACTGCCTAGACATGGCTCCCTGAGACATTTGGCTTTTCCCAAGACTCAAAATGACGAGATTTCAGGACATAATAGAAATCAAGGCAAACGCAACGATGGGCCTGATGGAGATTTAAAAAATGACTTTCTATAAATGCTTCCAGTATTGGAAGCTTTGGTGGGAGAAATGTATCAAGAGGTCTATTACTTACTTTCCATGTCCAAGCAACACATCGTATATCATTCATCCAGTGTTCAATGACTTAAATTGCCCTGTCATTCACCATCAGTTCAGCACGTCACTTTTGTCATATGTATTTGGAAGGTTGGGACAAATCATCAGATGACCTGGATCTTGTACCACACACCACAGTCACATGTATCGCCATCTGAGAGACCCTATTTCTTCATGTTCCTCTTAAATCGTGAAACTCCAGTTCAAAGTCTATTTATTATCTTCGAAAGTGTGTAAGGAGGTGATGTCCAGAGGCAGGTTCCTCCTGAAGCTCAATCCCTGGGTCCTGTATCATTTCGTACCATAATTCAGTGTGATGACTGTCAGGGTTTGACTGTACGGGTTTTGATGATTTAAGGAAACTATGCCTGGATTTAAGTATTGCGACCTGCTTCTGGTGTCCAAACATTGGGTGTCTGGGGGTCGTTTTCCTGTTTCTCTCATCCATTTTCAGCAGCCACACTTCTTCGGACGGATGGTGGAGCAATGTCAATTATAGGGTATATTTCAGAGGAGATGTTTTAAACTAAATTGATAAGTTCTAAGATCGGATACTTTTTGATCATCCCTCATATATGCTTTGATGAATGTAACTGGCTAACTCAGAGCCCTTTACCAATACCAGAGCTATGAAGGGATACATTTTCCATTAAATAACTGAATCTGAGTCGGCTAATACTGTCATATCAAGATTAATATCAAGTACTTAAATTCTTCTAGATGCCAAAGATGCAGCAGCAAATAAGCTAATAGCTTCAAGTCAATGGCCCCTAACTGACAAAAGCCGCTATTCCGCTCCAAGTAGCAGCCTTGGAATCAGACAACAGCCATGCTGCTTGACTAAGAGATTATGGATCTAAGAGGGAAGACAAACTATGTTCCAAAAATGTTGTGCTGGAATCAGATGTGTTGGGTCGAAAGGTGCAGATATTGCAGTCTTGCTGTAAACTACGACTGAACGCCCTTCTCCAGACAAATTCAAAAAAGCAATTCTGGTAAACCAATACTTCTTACCCAAAGCTAAGACAACACAGAACTTGGTAGAGTAGAACAAGCTGCAAAACCCCAGAAATAATGACAGAACTAAAAACATGATAATACATATCAGAGACATGCATTATAGAATCTTCTATCAAACACATTTTTTTCTATTTCTGCTAATGTTTTCACCTTCTAGAATATTTAGCTTATAGTACATACATAATTCTCTTGCTGCTAAATTCTTTCATACACTTTGCTAAACTGAGAATACACTTCATTTAATCAAACCAAACCCAGAATGTGCCACATTTAGTATGTACATGTATTGGAAAATTCTCCATTATATAAACCCTTTAAGTTTTGTGAAATTTTTTCATTACTTGAAAATGCAGTACAAAATATATAAATGATTCTCTTTCTGCAAAATTGTTTTACACAAATTGATAACATTTCTCCCAGAATTTACAAAATATTATACAAATATGCCAGAGACAATCTTTTATTACATAAATGACTCACTTCCTCTTAATGCCTTCATATACTAGAATATTTAGTATCAAATATATAAATGCTTCTGACATGACGAAAGCTTTCATGACTAACAAATAGTTCGTCCATGTCAGCATAATTTAAACAGGAGTACAGACATCTTTATAAACAGGAAACACGATAAACAGACATAAACAATACATTATACAATAACCCTGTTAGAGAGGGGGCTGCAATGTTACTAATGGTATATGATGCCTGTTATGGACACATAAGATTAATTATGTTGGTTGTTGAACAGAATATGAATGACCAGGAGGTAAACCTTAGAATATACTGAGCTAAAGATAATGGCTGCAAACAAATATAAACCTTTCATTAAACTATAAAGAAATCTGCCTTTGACTGAATGGCAGAGAAAACATTGAATTACATCAAACTATAGAAGGATCTATTACTGGGCTAAACAGATGATGAACCTACAACTATACCACATCATAGAAGAATGAGTTACCGGGCTAAACAGGTGATGAACCTCCAACTATACCACATCATAGGAGAATGAGTTACTGGGCTAAACAGGTGATGAACCTCCAACTATACCACATCATAGGAGAATGAGTTACTGGGCTAAACAGGTGATGAACCTCCAACTATACCACATCATAGGTGAATGAGTTACCGGGCTAAACAGGTGATGAACCTTCAATTATACCACATCATAGGAGAATGAGTTACCGGGCTAAACAGGTGATGAACCTTCAATTATACCACATCATAGGTGAATAAGTTACTGGGCTAAACAGGTCATGAACCTTCAACTATACCACATCATGAGTTACTGGGCTAAACAGGTGATGAACCTCCAACTATACCACATCATAGGCGAATGAGTTACTGGGCTAAACAGGTGATGAACCTTCAATTATACCACATCATGAGTTACTGGGCTAAACAGGTGATGAACCTCCAACTATACCACATCATAGGTGAATGAGTTACTGGGCTAAACAGCTGATGAACATTCAATTATACCACATCATGAGTTACTGGGCTAAACAGGCGATGAACCTCCAACTATACCACATCATAGGTGAATGAGTTACTGGGCTAAACAGGTGATGAACCTTCAATTATACCACATCATAGGAGAATGAATTACTGGGCTAAACGGGTGATGAACCTCCAACTATACCACATCATAGGAGAATGAGTTACCGGGCTAAACAGGTGATGAACCTCCAACTATACCACATCATAGGTGAATGAGTTACTGGGCTAAACAGCTGATGAACATTCAATTATACCACATCATGAGTTACTGGGCTAAACAGGTGATGAACCTCCAACTATACCACATCATAGGTGAATGAGTTACTGGGCTAAACAGCTGATGAACATTCAATTATACCACATCATGAGTTACTGGGCTAAACAGGTGATGAACCTCCAACTATACCACATCATAGGTGAATGAGTTACTGGGCTAAACAGGTGATGAACCTCCAACTATACCACATCATAGGTGAATGAGTTACTGGGCTAAACAGGTGATGAACCTCCAACTATACCACATCATAGGTGAATGAGTTACTGGGCTAAACAGGTGATGAACCTTCAACTATACCACATCATAGAAGAATCTATTGGTGGTTGAAAGGGAAATAAACCTTTAATGACATCAAATTATAGGAGAATTTGTTATTGGTAAAATGGGAGATGAACCTTCAAATACACAGAAACTATTGAGGAATTAATCATTGGTAAAACAGGACCAAATCTTCAAACACACATAAACTATTGAGGAATTAATCACTGGTAAAACGGGTACACACCTTCAAATACACTGCACTATAAAGGGATCTATCACTGGTATAACGGGAGGCAAACCTTTGAATATACACAAAAACTTAACTAAAGTTTCCATAGGCATACTTGAAAGCACTATCTGGCAGAGCTATGCCCTCCACCGTTTGATGTATTGAAAGCAGACTCAGCAAATGTCTTGGCAATGTCCGATGCCTGGCGGTAGTAGGTCTTGACCTTATCAAAAGGTTTGGGATCAAGATCTATAACTTTGATGGAGAATTCGTAAAGGTCGCCTTCAAATCTTATTAGGTCTCTTTTGCTGTGTTTACTGCTGAATAAATTATGAAAAAGTGTATTATTGACCAAAACACGAATAATAAATACGTTTGATTCAAAGGTCATTTTGTGGATGACAAACAAAGTTAACATTGTCCTCAAGCTAACAGGCCGTTTCACATTGCCCACAAATTAATTGTCAGTTTTACATTGTCTTCATGTTAACAATCAGTTTTACGTTGTCCCCAAGTTAACAGCCAGATTTACATCCTCCCCTAGTTAAGTCAGTCTTACATCATCCTCTAGTAAACAGTCAGTTTTACATCCTCCCCTAGTTAACAGCCAGTTTTACATCATCCCCTAGTTAACAGCCAGTTTTACATCATCCCCTAGTTAACAGCCAGTTTTATATCATCCCCTAGTTAACAGCCAGTTTTCATCATCCCCTAGTTAACAGCTAGTTTTACATCATTCCCTAGTTAGCAATCAATTTTACATCATCCCCTAGTTAACAGCCAATTTTACATAATTCCCTAGTTAACAGACAGTTTTACATCATTCCCTAGTTAACAATCAGTTTTACATCATCCCCTAGTTCAGCCAATTTTACATCATTCCCTAGTTAACAGCCAGTTTTACATCATTCCTTAGTTAACAGCCACTTTTACATCATTCCGTAGTTAACAGCCAGTTTTACATCATTCCCTAGTTAACAGCCAATTTTACATCCTCTCCTAGTAAAAAGCCAGTTTTACATCATTTCCTAGTTAAGTCAGTCTTACATCATCCCCTAGTTAACAGCCAGTTTTACATCATTCCCTAGTTAATAGCCAGTCTTACGTCATCCCCTAGTTAACAGCCAGTTTTACATCATTCCCTAGTTAATAGCCAGTTTTACATCATTTCCTAGTTAGTCTTACATCATTCCCTAGTTAAGTCAGTTTTACATCATGCCCTAGTTAACTGCTAATTTTACATAATCCCCTAGTTAACAGTCAGTTTTACATCCTCCCCTAGATAACAGCCAGTTTTACATCATCCCCTAGTTAACAGCCAGTTTTCATCATCCCCTAGTTAACAGCTAGTTTTACATCATTCCCTAGTTAGCAATCAGTTTTACATAATCCCCTAGTTAACAGCCAATTTTACATAATTCCCTAGTTAACAGACAGTTTTACATCATCCCCTAGTTCAGCCAATTTTACATCATTCCCTAGTTAACAGCCAGTTTTACATCATTCTTTAGTTAACAGCCACTTTTACATCATTCTGTAGTTAACAGCCAGTTTTACATCATTCCCTAGTTAACAGCCAATTTTACATCATCTCCTAGTAAAAAGCCAGTTTTACATCATTTCCTAGTTAAGTCAGTCTTACATCATCCCCTAGTTAACAGCCAGTTTTACATCATTCCCTAGTTAATAGCCAGTTTTACATCATTCCCTAGTTAAGTCAGTTTTACATCATCCCCTAGTTAACTGCTAGTTTTACATCATCCCCTAGTTAACAGTCAGTTTTACATCCTCTCCTAGATAACAGCCAGTTTTACATCATCCCCTAGTTAACAGCCAGTTTTACAACATTCCCTAGTTAACAATCAGTTTTACATCATCCCCTAGTTCAGGCAATTTTACATCATTCCCTAGTTAACAGCCAGTTTTACATCATTCCTTAGTTAACAGCCACTTTTACATCATTCCGTAGTTAACAGCCAATTTTACATCATCTCCTAGTTAACAGCCAGTTTTACATCATTTCCTAGTTAAGTCAGTCTTACATCATCCCCTAGTTAACAGCCAGTTTTACATCATTCCCTAGTTAACAGCCAGTTTTACATCATCCCCTAGTTAACAGCCAATTTTACATCATTCCCTAGTTAGCAATCAGTTTTACATCATCCCCTAGTTAACAGCCAATTTTACATAATTCCCTAGTTAACAGACAGTTTTACATCATTCCCTAGTTAACAATCAGTTTTACATCATCCCCTAGTTAACAGCCAAGTATACATCATTCCCTAGTTAACAGCCAGTTTTACATAATTCCCTAGTTAACAATCAGTTTTACATCATTCCCTAGTTAACTGCCAGTTTTACATCATTTCCTAGTTAAGTCAGTCTTACATCATCCCCTAGTTAACAGCCAGTTTTACATCATTCCGTAGTTAAGTCAGTCTTACATCATCCCCTAGTTAACACCCAGTTTTACATCATTTCCTAGTTTAGTCAGTCATACATCATCCCCTAGTTAACAGCAAGTTTTACATGATCCCCTAGTTAACAGCCAGTTTTACATCATCCCCTAGTTAACAGCCAGTTTTACATCATTTCCTAGTTAACAGCCAATTTTACATCATCTCATAGTTAACAGCAAGTTTTACATCATTCTCTAGTTAGCAATCAGTTTTACATCATCCCCTAGTTAACAGCCAATTTTACATAATTCCCTAGTTAACAGGCAGTTTTACATCATTCCCTAGTTAACAATCAGTTTTACATCATCCCCTAGTTAACAGCCAATTTTACAACATTCCCTAGTTAACAGCCAGTTTTACATAATTCCTTAGTTAACAATCAGTTTTACATCATTCCTTAGTTAAAAGCCACTTTTACATCATTCCTTAGTTAACAGCCACTTTTACATCATTCCCTAGTTAACAGCCAGTTTTACATCATTCCCTAATTAACAGCCAATTTTACATCATCTCATAGTTAACAGCCAGTTTTACATCATTTCCTAGTTAAGTCAGTCTTACATCATCCCCTAGTTAACAGCAAGTTTTACATCATCCCCCAGTTAACAGCCAGTTTTACATGATCCCCTAGTTAACAGCCAGTTTTACATCATTCCCTAGTTAACAGCAAGTTTTACATCATCCCCTAGTTAACAGCAAGTTTTACATCATTCCCTAGTTAACAGCCAGTTTTACATCATTTCCTAGTTAAGTCAGTCTTACATCATTCCCTAGTTAACAGACAGTTTTACATCATTTCCTAGTTTAGTCAGTTTTACATCATCCCCTAGTTAACTGCTAGTTTTACATCATCCCCTAGTTAACAGCCAGTTTTACATCATCCCCTAGTTAACAGCCAGTTTTACATCATCCCCTAGTTAACAGCTAGTTTTACATCCTCCCCTAGTTAACAGCCAGTTTTACATCCTTCCCTAGTTAACAGCCAGTTTTACATCCTCCCTTAATGAACAGCCAGTTTTACATCAACCCCTTATTCTTCTTCTGCAGCCAGTGAGATTGCTATGTCTTTCACGATAGTAACAAACTCCTTTCACTTTACTAGGTGTGCGGCCTTCCTTAACATGATGTCATAGTCCTTGTTCGTGGTTTCCGTTTCAGATGATTCTTCTCAGTGGTTTCAAGGTTAGGTGTCCGCCTCAGATGCCGGAGGTCGCGAGTTGAAATCACAGTGGAGATTGCGGTTTTATTTTCCATGTGAATCTTCTAGTAAAAATTCCCCTGATCTTTCGGTAGTGAGATCAGACTTCTGTGTTCCGTGTCGAGAATGTTAAAAAAAATCTCTTGGCAGTTAGAAATCAAAAAGAGTAGGCTTAACGGTTGCTGCACGGACAAAATTAAAAATCTTAGTTACAAATTTTCACAAAATTATTTGTACCTTGCCTCAGGTGGTTTGTTAAGAGAAGCTATAGATGGCGCCTAACTGGCTGTGGATCTACTTAGCTTTAGTGTTTGAGTCTATTAAGATGGACTCATACATAAGCAAAAACCACCCTCCAAGAAGCTGGTTGTATACAGACTGTAGAGTCTTCTAATCAAGTATAAAGATGTTGTTTAGTTATACTACTTAGCCTGGAATACAATTATAATAAGATAATATGGGCATAACACCATATTCCAAATATGCCACAAGGTGTGTAAACGGATCTTTCTTTCCTTTCTTAAATTCTGCTGAAAAACTAATTATTTAGGTTTCTTTTAGGTTCCCTATCGCATATATTTAGATTTTGTTTGTGGTGATACCATGCCCAGTACATTCTCTTCCCAGACCCCTGGGACTCCGAAAGGAACTACTGCTCTAAGGATTAAGTCAAGTAAATCTTCAGGCATCTGCACAGCGAAGTGGTTAGTGACACGGCTCATGACCGAAACAATCTGTATGTTTGAGAATTTAACGCACATAAAATAAGTGTCTAAGTTGGATATACTGTACCATAAAACACAAAATACAGTACAATGCCTTAGAGAACAAAGCAAGAAAAAAATAAAAGAAAGGAAAAAAGAAAATTGGAAAAAAAAGCAAGTCTGACAGTCAAGAAGCTGCCAACACTTTCTTGAGTATTTGTGAGAAGAGGATACTTAGAATACATTGTGCCAGGTAAGAAGTATGATCTGATTTTCTACAATGAGGTAGTCCAGCATACTCAACTCACAGGCATTGTCTCGATGATAGATCACCGTTGCCTCTCCCTCTTTGTTCATGAGGCCTGCCTCCACAGGGAAGTCCCGGCCCACTAGATGCTCTGGCTGACTGTGGGAGCAAGGTGCCAGGGAAGGCCATGCTCATTCTGGACATGTCGCTGAGGCCACCTTTGCAACATCTGGCTGAAACAGATTGCTCTCTCACTAAAAAAAACTGAAGGGCACATGGGACACAACCATCAGACGTGGTCATGGACACAATCATTTGACGCGACGGGCCCTAGTCGCCTACTAAGCATACTATATATATACTATATAAGAGGCAAATTGTCTGCAGACAAAAATCTGCTTACCTTGTCAGAACCGGTTTAATGGCAACAATAATGGAGCAGTCCTGTAACGTCTTGGATACAAGAAACCGCTTCATCTGCAAGCACACACAAATCAAAAGTTGTACATTTTCTCTCCACGTATAAGTATATTGAGTTATATGTAATCGAAACAGTTGTTGCACTTTTACTTCCGTTAGTGTGCACTCATTCATATTTTTTTGGGTTCCTTTCATGTTTTTATATATGTACGAGGCGTGTTCAAATGAAACCGGACCTAACTACAGCAAGTGAAGATTCGCCTGATGCGTATGGTGACGTCAATTCTGGTGTAAACAGCACATACAAACTGGCAAGTATGCAAAATTTCATTATCCTCCGACTCAAAGTTTCGTCAGTAGACCGTTGAAAACATGACAGGTGTGATACGGAATCTGTCCAGAGTTGATCAGCGAGCGGTGATTCGGTTTCTAACAGTTGAAGGATGTCAACCAGTTGACATTCATCGCAGAATGCAGGCAGTGTATGGTGATGAGGAAGAGGAGGAGTGACTAAGAGAAGAAGAGGAGTGACAAAGAGAAGGGGAGGAGTGACTAAGAGAAGAAGAGGAGTGACAAAGAGAAGGGGAGGAGTGACTAAGAGAAGAAGAGGAGTGACAAAGAGAAGGGGAGGAGTGACTAAGAGAAGAAGAAGAACTATGAAGAGAAGAAAACAACTAACAGAAGTGGAATGACTAAGAGAAGAAGAGGAGTGACTAATAGAATAAAAAGAACGACCAATAGAAGAAAAAGAATGACTAAGAGAAGAAAATGACTTACAGAAGTGGAGTACTAAGAGAAGAATAGGAGGAGTGACTAAGAGAAGAAGAAGAATGACTAATAGAAGAAGAAGAACGACAAAGAGAAGAGAGCGACTAAGAGAAGTGGAGCGACTAAGAGAAGTGGAGCAATGAAGAGAAGTGGAGTGACTAAGAGAAGAGGAGGAGTGACTAAGAGAAAAAGAGGAGTGACTAAGAGAAGTGGTGGAGTGACTAAGAGAAGAGGAGGAAGAACTAACAGAAGTGGAGGGGTGACTAAGAGAAGAGGAGGAGTGACGAAGAGAAGTGACTAAGATAAGTGGAGGAGTGACTAAGAGAAGTGACTAAGATAAGTGGAGGAGTGACTAAGAGAAGTGGGGGAGCACTAAGAAAAGTGGAGTAGTGACTAGGAGAAGAGGAGTGACTAAGAGAAGTGACTAAGATAAGTGGAGGAGTGACTAAGAGAAGTGGAGGAGTGACTAAGAGAAGTGACTAATATAAGTGGAGGAGTGACTAAGAGAAGTGACTAAGAGAAGTGGAGGAATGACTAAGAGAAGTGACTAAGATAAGTGGAGGAGTGACTAAGAGAAGTGGAGGAGTGACTAAGAGAAGTGGAGGAGTGACTAAGAGAAGTGGCGGAGTGACTAAGAGAAGTGACTAAGATAAGTGGAGGAGTGACTAAGATAAGTGGATGAGTGACTAAGAGAAGTGACTAAGATAAGTGGAGGAGTGACTAAGAGAAGTGACTAAGATAAGTGGAGGAGTGACTAAGAGAAGTGACTAAGATAAGTAGAGGAGTGACTAAGAGAAGTGACTAATATAAGTGGAGGAGTGACTAAGAGAAGCGACTAAGATAAGTGGAGGAGTGACTAAGAGAAGTGACTAAGATAAGTGGAGGAGTGACTAAGAGAAGTGGAGTAGTGACTAGGAGAAGAGGAATGACTACGAGAAGTGGAGGAGTGACTAAGAGAAGTGACTAAGAGAAGTGGAGGAGTGACTAAGAGAAGTGACTAAGATAAGTGGAGGAGTGACTAAGAGAAGTGACTAAGATAAGTGGAGGAGTGACTAAGAGAAGTGACTAAGATAAGTGGAGGAGTGACTAAGATAAGTGGAGGAGTGACTAAGAGAAGTGGAGGAGTGACTAAGAGAAATGGAGGAGTGACTAGGAGAAGAGGAATGACTAAGAGAAGTGGATGAGTGACTAAGACAAGTGGAGGAGTGACTAAGAGAAGTGGAGGAGTGACTAAGAGAAGTGGAGGAGTGACTAAGACAAGTGGAGGAGTGACTAAGACAAGTGGAGGAGTGACTAAGACAAGTGGAGGAATGACTAAGAGAAGTGGAGGAGTGACTAAGACAAGTGGAGGAATGACTAAGAGAAGTGGAGGAGTGACTAAGACAAGTGTAAGAGTGACTAAAACAAGTGGAGGAGTGACTAAGAGAAGTGGATGAGTGACTAAGACAAGTGGAGGAGTGACTAAGACAAGTGGAGGAGTGACTAAGAGAAGTGGAGGAATGACTAAGAGAAGTGACTAAAAGAAGAAGAGGAGGAGTGACCAAGAGAAGAGGAGGAGTGACTAAAAGAAGAAGAGTAATGCCTCAGAGAAGAGGAGGATTGTCTAGGAGAAGAGGAGGATTGTCTAAGAGAAGAAGAGTAATGCCTAAGAGAAGAGAATGTCTAAGAGAAGTGGAGTGACTAAGAGAAGAGGAATGACTAATAGAAGAAAAAGAATGACTAATAGAAGAGAATGACTAATATGTGATGATGACTCAGAGAAGGAGGATTGAACAAGAGAAGGACTAAGAGACAGCTGAATATATCACATGAGACGGCTATCTGCTTAAGGAACCATGTACTAAGCACTTGCCCATGGAGATGAACCTCCACACAAAGTTCTTTTGGAAGGACTGAAGATCACCCCAACAGCCTCTTCCCAGAGACATGTACTCCCTGTGTAGATATAATCCAGAGCAATGAATGAGCTGACAGCAGCCAGTGACTCATGGCTGGCTGTTTGGATTAGGGTCAGTGAGCCACAGCTGACCAAGACCCTATTCTGCCTACAAATGGCACTCCTAGAAACAGGCTGCATTAATGCAGTCTAGCTGGCTCGTTGGTTGGCTATTGATCCAGCGGTGTATGGGCTCATGCCCTTTGGCCCAATGAAAAATATAGTGGTATTTGCAAGTGTTTGTAAGCTGTTGTTTAGTATTCCATTTGTCTGGGTTCGGAGGAAGAAGCTCTATCCTAACACCTGACATTTCTTCTTCTTCATCTTCGTACGCAGTCAGACAGTAACCATTATTTTTTCGAAAAAAGCGGCGGTCATCCTGAGGCTGTCGACACTGCCATAGAGCTTGTCTTGCAGTTCCACTGGTGATGGCCACATCTGCTCTCTCTGATCCTCGTATGTCGGGCAGTTCTGCAGCAGATGTTCAGCGGTCATTTTACCAGTACCGCACGGGCATTCGTCAGTACCACCTATCTTCAATTTGTTGAATAGGTGGTACCTCAGTCTATTGTGGCCAGTGCGAAGTCTGAAGACAACGACCTGCTCTCTTCGGTTCAACTGGTAATAGGCATCGTTTTTACACCTGACATTTAAAAAGATGATGTTTAACAGTTTTGTAGAGATGTGTGCACAGCCGGCACTCTGGAGTATGTTCTGGTTGGATTTTGCTCAAGTGACTATTAAGAGCTAAAAGAATAAGGATCACAGAGGGAAGATGAGCCTGGTCCCAAAAATTCTGTGCTGAAACCAGATATGCTGGGCCGAAAGGCGCAGATCACAGCCTTGCCTCCAACTACCCCACAGCATTCTAATCAGACTAATGCTGAAGAGAAAAACATAATTTAAAACATGGCAAATGGGAAAAAAAAGACTTCACCCTTCTTAAAAAAAAATCTAGGTCCTTTCCTAGGACTGAAACCCACGCACTCCCTACTGGCATCTACTGCTAGCCCACAGGATGCTTTTATCAGACAATAAAACACCAGTACTTCTTCTTTGTTCGTTATCAATCTCACTAAGCCCTGAGAGGAGTTTGAAAGTAGTAGAATGCAGTCCAGAGAATGGCATGGTTGTGTCGTAGTTTACAGCTTGACTGTTGACTGCGATATTTGCACCTTTCGGTCCGACACATCAGACTTCAGCAGGCATTTTTGAGTAGTGGGTTAGCCTTACCTCTTCGATCCCTTCTACTTAGCTCTGTTGCAGCCTGTTATCCAGGATCATCGTGTGGAGGTGTAGAAGGGTCTTGATAGCTTAGCTCTGGTTCGCTGGCCCTCACGCTTGCAGTCAGCTATGGGTCGCTGACC
Organism: Ariolimax columbianus; assembly: GCA_036924085.1. NCBI lineage: Eukaryota > Metazoa > Mollusca > Gastropoda > Stylommatophora > Arionidae > Ariolimax > Ariolimax columbianus. Next base: position 48,232,042 of record JAVGWX010000009.1, read on the forward strand.
GCTGCAGCTCATATGCTCTAATACTATTATGACAAGTTCAACAATGAATTCCCCCTCAAATAGCTCTTCTACTGTAGAAAAACTAACCTTCAGAGCTGCATAGTCGTCAGAATCAGGGTCTAAGTCATCGAGCTGTTCTCCTTTAGCACCAAACAACCAGGCCACATCATTGTATGGTCCGTTAAAACACCATTTGTTCCTGTTGGGAAAATGTGACATTAACATAAGATGATATAAACTGTAAATATAAAATTTCATATGTTGTCTGGCAGTCAGATAACAGCAAGTCATCCTTCTCTCTCTCTTTCCCTTTCTCTTTCTCTCACCACATAACAGCTGCTTTGGGATGCGTTTATTTGGCATATGAACATGTCCCATCCATCGTAGATGAGCCAGTTTCAGAAGTGTATGGATGCTCAACATGTTAGTATTGCTAAGAATTTCAGAGTTTGGCACTTTGTCCTGCCATCTGATTCTGAGCAGCTTATGCAGACAGCTCAAGTGAAAACGATTGAGCTGTCTGAATGTCTACTATAAACTGTCCATGTCTCACAGGCATGAAGCAGAGTGGATCTTGTCTTGTCTTATCCACTTGTGCCATGAGGTGTCATAGTTTTCTGTCCAGGACCAGACTCGTCGCTGAAGTAGTCGTCATCCCATGATGATTTAGGATACCCGCAACATTTCCTATCCATCTAGTTCTCGTTTAACCACGGTTGCGAAAACCCAAACGTTGTGCGTTATAGGCGCACGTGGGTAGTTGGTCAGGATCCATTCTCATTAAGTGGCAGAACCAATTGATTCTCGCTTCAACAAAATATTGAAAACAAGGTCTCACTTCAACTATTCTTCTCACATGTTCATTGCACATTCTGTCTCTCCTAGTTTCGTTGATTGTTTTCCAGAGGCAACTCATCTCACATGTCGTGATCTTTCTCTCTAGAGCTTTCGTTAAAGTCCAAGTTTGACACTGGTAATAGAAAGTTGGCATGAATATACTGTTGATTAGAATTTTTTTGGGGGACATGCTCATGTTATGGTGTTTCAATAATGGTGACAGCTGATATGCAACCGCATTTGCTTTTTGGCACCTGATCTCAATCTCTCTATCTAAACCTCCATCCTGTGTAAAAACACTGCCCAAGTACTTGAACTCCTGCACTTGTTTGATCTTGGTCACGTTTACCATAATGTTCATGTTTTCAGGCGATCTGCCTAGTTTTTGTTTTGGATGTGTTAATTCTCATACTGTATCTTTCACATGCAGAGTGGAGCGCAATCAAATATTGCTGCAGATCATCTTCCCTCTCGTAAAGTGAATAATACAACATATATATACATATCGTACAAGTGTTCCTCGGATACAAAAGTGAAGAAAAAATATTAACATTGTAACGTGCCTGGCACGTCACAAGAGGAGGCAACTTAGGAAGGAGGGGCTGGCTACACCCTACTACAGAAGCTTCAAGCAATAAAAATGTCAACAGATTTAGAAAGGTCACCATTTGATGACTCGGCAAGCAGTTGTTGAAGACCTATGCTCCAGCTGGGAAGTGAAAAGGTTTTCTTTGACATGTATGGTGGTTTTTAATTATTAATTACTCAGTTAATCGTTGTTGTTGTTGTTGTTATCCCAAACATGCTGAGCAAGCCTGCTCTTGGCAGCCCAATGCCATTCTTATATAAATACAGGTCTTCTTCAGTTGTTTCACTGCTCTGTACATTGTGTTGGTAATTGTCTGCAGTGCTTGTAAGAAGTTTTTCCTCCTATCCGCAAGCGCCTTGAACTCAATGAGTAGGTGTCAAACTGTTTCATCAGGATGAGAGCAATGTCTGCACAAGGGTAGGTGCTGGGGATTCATGCAGTTTAAGTGGCTATTGACTCTTGTATGTCCTGTTCGGAACAGAAAGATACGACTTTGGTCTCTTCTATGTAGTTTATTTATGTGATCTGTACTTTTTGGCTGTGGCATTTCGCTAAATGCACTGCAACCTGTTGTTTCCGTCATCCACCTGTTTGTCCAGATTTCCAGAATATTATTCTTTATAATTCATTTTACTGTGTGGTGACTGCAGGGTCTATCCATTTGTTGTTACGAGGCTCCTCTTTTTGCCAATCTATTGGTGGCCATCTCGTTCTCTAGTAGCCGCAGTATGTCCAGGGATCCATTGCAAGGTGACATTTATCACGTGGGCAGTGATGATGTTGTTGATCACCCTCTCCACCAAGAATATCTTCTTTTCTTTGTATGGGGTGTTCTTCAGCACCTCCAAAACCGACTTGGAGTCACTAAAAATCATAAAATCCATCGGCAACAATTCGCCCAAGTTGGTGCAAAATTTCAACTGCTGTTTTTATAGCCTCGGCCTCCACTTCATCATTTGAATGGCTTTCGCAGCATGAATCAAAAAACTTGTATATGGACCCATCCGGGTATTTCATATGGATATCATAACATGCAAAAGAGGTAGATTTGAATGCTGATCCATTCATATAGACCAGTACTGCCGATTTTGGGTAGCTAGAGACGGTCTCCAAGGCACATGTCTTCAGGATAATAGGTGTAGTCTCCTTGCTGGCTGCCTTTTCTGTCAGGTGTGTTTTTATAACTGGCAGGCAAAGGTTTTCGCAAGGTGGTGGGGCAAAAAATCTATTTCCGTTTCTCTCTCCTCTGGTAGATGGTGAATATGGCTTTCCTCTTCTGCTACATCCAGTGGGGACAATTGTTTCAGGAAGTTTAAAATACCTACTACTGATAACCTTTGGCTACTTGGCAAGAAACATTAACAATATGCCTGTTTGAATGCCAGGACTCCAAGTTAGTTACAACGTACTATTCTTTGTTTCCTTTACAGACCCAAGTAAACCAGTAACAACAGAAAAGACAAATGAAAAGTCACCAAAGATGTGCATCCTGCTCCAACCTTGACTTCAGTCTCGTGTACAAGGGAAACACACCCTCAATGTCAAGGTCATCCAGAGACTGAAGGCTGCAAATTCTCTCTAAAACACATCCCTGAGGTAACCCTTGAGACGTATCTGAAACAGAAATACAATGAGTTCACATTAGGGCAATTTTATATTTATTTATTTATATATGTATATACATGAGGTGTGTTGAAATGAAACCGGACCAAACTCCAACAAGTGAACATACATACGATGAGCATGATGACGTCACTTCTGGTGTAAACAGCACATACCAACCAGCAAGTTTGAAAAATTTTATTATCCTCCGACTCATAGTTTTCTCAGCAGACCGTTGAAAACATGACAGGTGTGATACGGAATCCGTCCAGAGTTGATCAGCGAGTGGTGATTCAGTTTCTAACAGTTGAAGGATGTCAACCAGTTGACATTCATTGCAGAATGCAGGCAGTGTATGGTGACAAAAGTGTGTTGAAGACAACAGTAAAGAACTGGACAACAATGTTTAAAGAAGGACGTGAGGTAATGCAACAATATGCGCCTGACCTGGTCTCGAAAGATCTTTCGTTAACTCACGTCATTCTTTAAACATCAATGTCCAGTTCTTGTGGTGATCTATCTGTAAGGTGTAGAATTCCTCAATGTCACAATCATCTGATGTGGGCGTTGGTGCGCAGATTTGTATTTTTTTTAGGTTTCTTTTCTTTCTCTTTAGTCTAATCATTATGATTCGGTCGTTAACCAAGGGTCACTGTGGTCAAGAGGCAAGGCACTCGCCTCTCAGAGTGATGAACGGAAATGACGTAGGTTGGAGCGCCACAGGTTTCAAGCAACCCCTGGTCTCAAAGAGGTGGGACCGCATCCTGGATTACCTCTAGTCATCTTGACTTAAGTCTTGCCACTGGCCCAAAGTAGTTTGGGACCAGAGAGTGAGGTTGATGACCAGCATTGCCTCTTCCTCACTATAATCCAAATATTGTGCAAATTACATCATCAAGCCAAAAACCGTCTGATGGTGTCGCCATCATCGTTTGCAATGGGCAACTAACTAACCAAATAGTGAAGGTAACATCTCCTTTAACAGGATGAAATCGACCCTCTCTGTTCCCGTGTCCTTCCCAGATTATAAAGGTTTCTCGAGAGTTGCTCACACAGTGCCTATCTGTGTTCTGAGATGCCCAGAGCGTCTGTTCCAATTCTGTGCATCTCTCTAACCAACCAATATATATTAGTTAGTTGCCCATCGGAAGCGATAGTACATCATCATACGATTTTGTCTCGATGATGCAAGCTGCGCTGTATTTTGATTATAGTGAAGAAGAAACTGCGCTGGTCATCAACCTCACTCTCTCGTCCTGAGCTACTTTGGACCAGTGGCAAGATACAAGTCAAGATGACTGGAGATAACTCAGGATGCAGGCACTCTGGTCCCATCTTTCTTGAAACCAGGGGCTATTTGAAAACTTGCAGTATTTGATCGTCCACTGTTTCCATTCATTGCTTTGTGATGTGACTGCCATGCCACTTGACCACAACGATACATTCAAATATATATATATAAAAATATTTATATGTATATGTATATATATATATATATACACATGTGCTCGCGAATGCACACACAAAAACACTCTGTATGTAGACCTACCCTCCTTGCAATGAACAAAAGAACTGCTATCACATTTCTGCACTCCGATGTGCTGTGGTGACAGCATGGGTATAACCGATTCATCATCCTTAGAAGCAGTGTCGGATGTGCTCAGAAGGATCTCAGTGACTAAATCCAAGAACACACTGGTCAACCTGCAAGGAAAAGTATAAGGAAGGTTTACAAAGCCTTGAATCAATGATTTCAATGAACAAACTACTTCTTTGGTGACTACATTTTATTTTTCATCCCTATTATGTTTAATTTTCTATCATTCCGTTTCACTTGCTACTTAGTTCATAGTCGACCTGTACTTCTACAGGGCCAGATGTCCCTGTGCAGGTCCCAGCTCTGGTATGAGCTGGATGTAGCCGAGAGAAGGGTTACCTGCTTAGTGGGTTAGGCTCGAGCAGCTTAATACTCCGTTGCGCTGGGACAATCGCTTACAGAGGGTGGTTAACCGATGTGCAAGTACATCTTAATAGACTCAAACACTAGAGCAAAGTAGACATACAGCCTGTTAGGGGCCATCTATACTGCTGTGAACAAACCACCTAAGCATGGCCAGTGTTATCCCATGTCACACAGCTGGTCGCCTCTTACGACATGCTATCTGTCGGGCAGTGGTGCTATTCTTGTCCTTGTTATACATAAAGACCCCGGTAGACTAATTGGATTTTCACTTGCTACTTTTATATTTCATTTTCTATTATTCTATTTAACTTGCTACTATTATATTTAATTTTCTATCATTTTGTTTAACTTGCTATTAATTATGTTAAATGTTCTATCATTCTGTTTCACTTGCTATTATTATATTTAATTTTCTACTATTCTGTCTAACTTGCCACTATTATGTTTAATTTTCTATCATTCTGTTTAACTTGTCACTATTATGTATTATTTATTATTTTTGTTTCTCATTTTTGTTTAATTTCTCTATCACTGCTTTCCTTTCTAAAATTATTTTTAACGTTCAATCAATGTATCATTTTCTATTGATCTTGTCTTTTTTTCTATAATTAGGTTTCATTTTATATAAATTTGTGCAATTTCTATAATTATTGCTTCTTTATCTATCATTGATTTATTCTGTTTTTGTTTTTTTATCAGTCTTGTCTCCTTTTCTATCCTTCTTCTTCTTCTTCTGCGTACACAGTCAGACAGTAACCATTATTTTTTCGAAAAAAGCGGCGGTCATCCTGAGACTCTCGCCACTACCATAGAGCTTGTCTTGCAGTTCCACTGGCAATGGCCACATCTGCTCTCTCTGATGCTCGTATGTCGGGCAGTTCTGCAGCAGATGTTCAGTGGTCATTTTACCAGTACCGCACGGGCATTCGTCGATACACCCTATCTTCAATTTGTTGAATAGGTGGTACCTCAGTCTGTTGTGGCCAGTGCGAAGTCTGAAGACAACGACCTGCTCTCTTCGGTTCAACTGGTAATAGGCATCGTTTTTGGTGTAACCAGTATGTTCGGTTTCCCATTTGGTCATGTATCTGGCTTTGATAAGCCGTTTTGACTCTTCGTACGTCATACTGGTATCTGTTTGTGGTAGCCTTGCACCTTCTTTTGCCAGTCTGTCTGCCTCCTCGTTGCCTTGGATGTTGCAGTGTGACGGAACCCACTGTACCACTACCCTTTTTGGTGCGGACTGCTGGCACAGTTTGCAGAGTGCTGCTCTTAAGTCATTAAGCTCAGTGTTTTTCTGGCTTTTTAGCGCTGTGACTACGGCGAGAGCATCTGTCAGCAGGACTATATGGCTCTCATTTTCACTGTGTGTTACCATTTCTTCCACTGCCGCCCTCAGTGCCTCTGCCTCCGCTCTGAAATTGCTTGTGTACTTACCAGTAGCGAATGACAGTGTTATTTTTCTGCCATTTGGTAGGTTCAGGAATGCTCCTGCCCCTTCGTTCTGTGTAGTGTTTGTTACAGAACCGTCGGTGTATGCATGGGTCCAGTCCATGCTTGGGTAGCTTTTCGTTATGAAGCTTAGGGTAGTGTCTCTCCTTTCTTTTTCAGTCTGGCAGTTTTTGTTTGCAATACCTGGTATATTTTCTACCACCTCTGGAAATATATCCTGCCTCCAAGTAGGTTTTCGTACAGTAGTGATGGGTTTTGGTGTTGTTAGTGCGTTTATGGGATCTTCGTGCATCTTTGCTTTGGCTATTTCTGCAAAGTTTCTCCGCTTTAGTTTCCCATTTTCCAAATTGTTTAGTCTCTGGTACATTGGATGGTCCGTCAGTCTTCGGAGTTTCTCTGACTGCAGCTGGGCTCTGCAGTCTCTTCTATCGGTCATGGATTGCAGTTTTGTAATCTTTTCAAGTTCTACAATTGGCGTTGACTTCATGCCACCTGTTATAATTCTCATGGCTTGGTTTTGAAGTTTGTTAACTTTATCGAAGTTCGCCTTCGCTGCTGTTGTCCATGCCGCAATGCCATACTCGAGAACTGGTCTCACTCTTCCAGTGTACAGTTTCTTTAGTATGCCTTCGTCTGCTCCCCAGCTTGTGCCAGCAAGTTTCCTCATGATCGCCATTCTTTCTCTGGCTTTCATTCGGTTTCTCTCAATCTGACTTTTCCATGTCATGCGCCGATCAAATGTGACTCCCAGATAGGTTGGGTTGTCGTTTGGCTGCAGGATTTTGCCATTTAGACTTAATTTGGTACTTTGGGGTTTTAATGAGAGCGAGAATATTGTGCACGTGGTTTTCTCCTCGTTTATTTTGACCAGCCATGAGTTCGCCCACTCTTCCAGCGATGTTAGGGCCGTCTGCATCCGATTTCTTGCTATGGTGAGATTCTTTTCAGAGGTCCACATAGCCAGATCGTCTGCAAACATTGAGCTATGGACTCTTCTTGGTATATTCTCTGTAATATCGTTTATATATACCAGGAAGAGTGTGGGTGACAATACTCCCCCTTGGGGTACTCCCTGCTCGAGTGTCACCTTTTTGCTCATCTGCCCTTGTACTTGGACTCTGGCCGTTCTTTGTTTGAGGTAGTGGTTGATCCACTTGTACATCTTCCCACAGACATCACTTCTTCTTAGCTTGACTCTAAGTCCATCTTTCCAGACTTTGTCAAATGCCTTTTCCAGATCCACCCAAACAGCTACTGTGTGTTTCTGTGCCTGGTAGGCATCTTCTATCTCCTGGGCTATGAGGATGACCTGGTCCTCAGTGGATCTGTGCTGTCTAAAGCCGGCTTGCTGTGGAATTAGTATTCGTTTTTCTTCCAGATGCCACATCAGTCTGGTGTTTATCATCCGTTCCATCAGCTTGCCGACACAGCTCAGTAGGCTTATGGGCCTGTATCCATTTGGATCTGTTTTGGCCTTTCCTGTTTTTGGTACTGGTACCAGTATTGCATCTTTCCATGCCTGTGGTACAATTCCCCTTTTCCAGCTTTGGTTTAGGACCGATAGCAGTTTCTTCTTCGCTGTTTGGCCCAGCCCCATCAGCATTTCGTTTGTTATCCCGTCTTTTCCGGGAGATTTCCTTTTCTTTAGTGTTCTCATAGCCTCTTCCATTTCGCGCATTGTTAGTTTGGCCATCATGTGCTCTTCAGGAGCCGTATTTATGTTTTCGTGTCCCTTTAGCTCTTCGCTAATGTCTGTATGCTTATCTGCAGGGACCTCGATGTGGTTTGCTCTGGCATAGTGATCGACAAAGGCGTTTGCGGCTTTCTTACCTGTGATCAAGTTCTCGCCTTGCTTGATAGTAATTTGTTTATTTGACGGGGTTTCGTCATTCATGGCTCTGACTAGCTTCCATAGCTTGTTCCCTTCTTTGTCCAGGTTTAGACTTTCCGTTTTATTTTTCCAGCTTTCTCTTGCTGTTTGCTTGAGAGTGTGTTTATACTTCGCCGCGGTGGCTTTGAGGGCGATGTTTGCCTCCATGGATTTTTCTCGTTCTGCCATGTTCCTAGCATTTGTTACTGCATCTTCCACTTTCTGTAACTCATCATTCCAGTAGGGCTTATAGTTTTTCCTAGCTCCTCTTGGGATGGTTTCAGTGGCGGCTTGCATTATTGCCTTGCTTAGGCTCTCTACCATGGGCTTCATTTTGGTGTTTCGTGTGTTCTTTTCTATCCAATTTGTGTATTTTTTTCATGTCTGAATATTAAAAAATTACAGGAAAAATTTGTGAGTGAATAAATTGACAGGAGAATATTTTTACATGCAATTCGTTTTCCAAATTTCTCTCTTAACCATGGTTTTCTTGCCATAGCATACATGCCTAGCAATAATAATAAAAAACCAGAAGACCAATCAAAACCACTTAATCGGCCAAAAGCTGAAACCGATTAATTTGCAAAATGGCAGATATGGCCGATTATCATTTATCCGCTGATTAATCTGTGCAACCCTATTGGCGGAACACCTGAAAACCTTTCAAATATGTTTGGTTACAAAGGGTTTCAAATAAGAGATTGTGTACCTCTACCAGGTTGCTAACATACACAACATACCAACCTCTGTCTCCGACTAGAGCTGACCGGAAACCAGTCCTGCAAAATGGAATTCAAATCCATCCGTATGTCCGATCCATATACTTCTTTCCCATCCTGAGAAGAGAAACAGCAGAATACGTTTGGAAAAGGGAAAGTGGTTTATGAAGCACGGAATACGTTTGGAAAAGGGAAAGTGGTTTATGAAGCACGGAATACGTTTGGAAAAGGGAAAGTGGTTTATGAAGCACGGAATACGTTTGGAAAAGGGAAAGTGGTTTATGAAGCACGTTGTTATACAAATACTGAGCAGTGCATGAGCTGCAGCGGTCAGTGACCCATAGTTGACTGCTAGCGTCAGGGCCAGCAAAACAGAGCTGCCAAGACCCTTCTACACCTCCACGTGGTGATCCTGGAAAACAGACTGCAACAGAGCAAACTGGCTAAGGAGAAGGGATCGAAGAGGTAAGGTTAACCTGTACAAAAAAATGCCTGCTGAAGTCAGATGTGTTGGAACAGAAGGTGCAAATATTGCATCCAAGCTGTAAACTACGTTATCCGGAAAACATCCTGCTATTTGCAAAGCCCTTTTAATGGCTTGGTAGCGGTAAAGTGAGAACGAACAAAAAAGAAGATTTAGTAAATTAAAGTAAAAATGAGGATGCTTTATCATAATAATATTATCCACTTAGGCGACCAAGACCCATCGCTTCGATCATCTGTGACCACCATTGATGGTCGAGGTCCTTGAGGTGTATAGTTCTGATGGAGTAAGATAGTTGATAAGGTAAAATAAGATTAGATAAGATAGACAGACAGCTACAATTAATAGGAACCTATAGAGGAAGAGAAAATGGGAGGCTCGAAAATACCTGATGAAGAACAGCGGAAGAAAAAGCCAAGGTAACTTAAGTGTCTGTACTAGGTGGAGCTCAAGAAGAAGGCACAAAACAAACAAACAAAAATTTGTGAAGAAACACAAAAACATGTTCTTCAATGAACTAGATAAATCGAGAAGACAAGGGACACAACTAAATAAATTACTATTGAATTATGAATAAAACATGCGTTGTCTCCCCCCACCCATACTATTTTGGACCTACCGATGTAGTGCTCTGTCGCTGACAGTTTCTGAAAGAGAGATCTGGACGGGGCACGTCTACTAGAATGAGGCGCAAAGAGGCTATTAAGGTGAGTAGAACATGAAGATGACATATGACAGTAGATGACAGTAACATATTGGATATTGAGACAGATACTGTAAATCTGAGGTGGCTATGTAAGAACAATATCGATTGCAATATCATGAGCTGATAGTACACATTGAAACCTCAAACAATAAAAAAATTGTGGATCTACTGTCCTGGTCATGTTTGGGTTCACGACAAAAAAAAGAGATGGCATTCTGACTTGGAAAGCATCCATAGTGAGGATATTAAAGTTAAGGATAGAATGGAATTGCAAAAGTCAATAAATAGATCTATATTATAAGATGATGATCCGAAACATGCATCATCATACTACAGCAGTTTAGAATTACACAGTAAATTGAGCACGAAGTGATTCCTAAGATGAGGTATCAGGAGTGTGTACAACCAGCGGGCTATGGAAATCATCAATATCCATATCACTCTTCATTTGCTGAAAGGGACAGAGCACCTATGGCTGTGATAATAGGGTAGTCATGTTTATTCTGTATAATATACAATAACATAGTTGCGCATATCACATAACATAACATGGCATATCATATAAATACATCACACAAAAATAAGACAACATGATATATCACAATATGGTACAAAATGTTAACATAACATACAAAAACACATGATATATCACAATATGGTACAAAATGTTAACATAACATACAATAACACAATATGACATATCACAAAATGGTACAAAACTTATCACAAAATGGTACAAAACTTATCACAAAATGGTACAAAACTTATCACAAAATGGTACAAAACTTATCACAAAATGGTACAAAACTTATCACAAAATGGTACAAAACTTATCACAAAATGGTACAAAACTTATCACAAAATGTTACTATCTTATTCTTCTTCATCTTTTTCAGGACATTTGTGATGCTGTGTCGTAGTTTACAGTCTGCACCTTTTGGACCGACACATCCAATTTCAGCACAGCATTTTTGGGACCTGTTTGCCTTCCCTCTTCGATGTCTAATCTCTTAGCCAGGCTACATGGTTGCAATCTTGTTTCCAAGGCCACTACTTGGAGGTAGATTGGCTATTGGTCAGTTATTGGTCACTGACGCTGATGAAAACTGCCAGCTGTGAGCCACTGGCTGCGGTCGGCTTATTAAAATAACAAATCATAACTTGTCGCAATACGTTAACATAACACACCATAACTTACCACAAAATGTTAACGGAACATATCATAACATGGTACAAAATGTTAACATTATATTAAATGGCAACACCATATCTGATATAACATAGCAAAAATACCATATTGCATTACATATAACATGACATAACATAACCACATGTCCCACAACAGGATCATTGTAAGGGTACTAAATCATAAATTCAGAATTGCTAAAAGCTCCAAAATCCCAGTTTTGGAATGGATGTTATTTGCACATCAAAGTTTACATTTCATGCAAAACATTGGGATCAAGATGCTGGGCAGCAGATGAGCTGCAGCGACCCATAGCTGACTGCTAGCGTTAGGGTCAGCGAACCACAGCTGACAAGACCCTTCTACACCTCCATGCGGTGTACCTGGATAACAGGCTGCAACAAAACAGGCTGGCTAAGAAGAAGGCATAGAAGAGAGAAGGCTAACCTGATACTCAAATAATGCTTTCTGCCGAAGGCAGATGTGTCGGACCGAAAGGCGCAAATATCGCAGTCAAGATGTAAACTAGCGACACAACGCATTCCGATCTACATCCTGCTACTTGCAAAGCCCTGTTCAGGGCTTGGTAGGGGAGATTGAGAATGAAGAAGAGCAAGAATGTCAAACAGACCTTCCCCTTCATAATGTGAAAGATGAATTATAAGAAGATTGGGCACAGAGTGGCTCATGAAATGATGGATTACGGGTGGGTACAACCACTATGCTAAATGAGCTATTAGCATCCATACCATATGATGAAAGACTCTGAGCAACTATTAAACTAAACTAAACACTATCAACAAAAAACCAATCATGATTGAGGGAGATTAGGAAAGAGAGTGGCGAATGCTTGGAATGTATTGCCACAGGAAATAGTGAAGGCAAGGTCAATTAATGCATTCAAGAAAAGATTGGATGTGCATAGTTATTAGATCAAGTGAAGTAAAAGTAACTGGTTGTATACAGACTCTGCAGTCTTCTAAAGTAGTATAAAGATGGTGGAAGAAGTGGATACCTTTACCTATTTGGGCAGTATAAATTATGCATCAAGAGGTTCAGATGCAGATGTAAGCACCAGGATTGGACAAAGTATGACTGATATTCCTGACACTAAACAACATATGGAGATCCAGGGAAAAATCAAGATTCAAACTAAAGTTGGAATATTCAAGGCCAGTGTCAAGCCAATGCTGCTGTATGGAGTGGGAGACATGGCTCATACAATAACGACTCCACTTCTTCGTTAACAGATGTCTACGAAGGATAATGGGCATCAAGTGGCTGAATGTACATGAGAAATGAAAACCTGTGGGAAAGGAGCCAACAACAGTCACTGGATCAACAGATTAATTGGGATGGCGTGGGCTCACAGCTCACAACCAGAAGGTGCTGGGTTCGATTCCCATCACAGCACCGGCTCTTACCCCGGGGAAGCAAACCCTAAAAAAATGCAGGAGGAAGCAGACCTTTACATAAAATGCATGCTGGAGCGCATGAGCTGCAGTGGTCAGCGAGCCATAGCTGACTGCTAGCGTCAGGGCCAGCGAAACAGAGCTGCCAAGACCCTTCTACATCTGCACGTGGTGATCCTGGATAACAGGCTGCAGCAGGGCAGACTGGCTAAGGAGAAAAGATCGAAGAGGGAATGCTAACCCGGTACTCAAAAAATGCTTGCTGAAGTCGGCTGTGTTAGACATAAGGTGCAAATATCGCAGTCAAGCTGTAAACTACGACACAGCGTATTCCGTTCTCTGGACTACATTCTTCTACTTAAGCCCTTTTAGGGTTTGGTAGCGGGAGATTGAGAACGAACGAAGCCAAGCCAATGCATGCTGAAGTCGGATGCACTGGGCCAACAGGCGCAAAATACAAATCACAGTGCAACGTACACCACCTTGGGGATTAGAGAAAATAGGTGAAAGCAAAAAAAAAACAAATAAAAATAAGGGATTAATTGACGAAAATGGAGCTGGATAGCACATACGCTGCGAAAGACGCTGTCCAACATAGCCAGACAGGCTCTTACATGGAAGAACAAGATAGGTAGACCAAAAAATACACAGAGAAGATAATGTGATAAGGAAAAAAGAATAAATGATTACACCAGGAGAGAGGCAGAAAGATGAGAACAGGATAGTCTATGCTGGCTAGCGAGATGGTGTCAATGGTCTATGTACAGAGAGAAGTGACAGGGTTTGATTGATTGAACCATGGATCTGCATTGACTACAGTAATGCCGGTTCTACTTAACAAACTTAACTTAACATAATGATGTGCAGAAACTGGTCAAAAGTCCACAAACTACACAGAATAGAAGATAGAGAGAAAGAAGAAAAGAAAGAATGAATGAAGTGGATATCTTCTTCTTTCATTCTTAACTTAACTGAACTTAACATTTTTATACTGGTTTAGAAGACTCTGCAGAGTCTGTAAACAACCAGTTTCTTTTTCATTTCCATTGTCTAAAAGCTATTTGCATCGAATATATTCTTAAATGCATTAGTTGTCCATGCTTCCACTACTTCCTATGGCAATGCATTCCAAACATTCACCACTCTCTGACTAGACAAATATATCCTAATATCTAATATGGACCTTTCTTTAGTTAATTTATAGCTATGCCTTCTTGTTCTTGTAGGTGGTTGAATTTAGAAAAAAAAACTTGTTATAGTCTAATTTATGCGTTCCTTTGATTATCTTATAAACCTGTATTAAGTCCCCTCGAATTCTTCTCTTCGCTTGAAAATATTGTCTATATCTGTAACGTTGTCTCTTGTATAAACTTCACTGTAATTTGTAGCTCACATACAAGGAGTGAAGAATGAATCAAATAATTAAAGACACAAACAGACCATCCATGTTAGCATACGCCATATTAGGTGTTGGTGGGAAAGGCTCAGCAGGAAGACCTCACACCATGACAGATTAATGGTTACCAGCCCAGCCGAGGCAGACTCTTTTCTTCATCATTAAGTCATTCAGTCCTGGCACTGGTTCGCAAGCTCAGGATTCTGTATTTCCATTCCTGTCTGTCATCTCCGACCGTCTTCAGCAAAGCATGAGTCTTCACTGCCATGCCTCTGCATGCTTATGCCAAAGTGGTATTTCTTGGTCTGTCCTTTTCTCTCTTGTCCTGTGTTGTCTTCCAAAACGTTTTTCCCTAGGCCCTCAATTTTCTCTCTTGTCCTGTGTTGTCTTCCAAAACGTTTTTCCATAGGCCCTCAATTTTCTCTCTTGTCCTGTGTTGTCTTCCAAAACGTTTTTCACTAGGCCCTCAATTTTCTCTCTTGTCCTGTATTTGTTGTCTTCTAAAACGTTTTTCACTAGGCCCTCACTTTTCTCTCTTGTCCTGTATTTGTTGTCTTCCAAAACGTTTTTCACTAGGCCCTCAATTTTCTCTCTTGTCCTGTGTTGTCTTCCAAAACGTTTTTCACTAGGCCGTCAATTTTCTCTCTTGTCCTGTGTTGTCTTCCAAAACGTTTTTCACTAGGCCCTAAATTTTCTCTCTTGTCCTGTGTTGTCTTCCAAAACGTTTTTCACTAGGTCCTCAATTTTCTCTCTTGTCCTGTGTTGTTTTCCAAAACGTTTTTCACTAGGCCCTCAATACTTAAGCAGTGGTCCAAGCCACGCTAGACGTTTAAAAAAAACAAAAAAACATTTTGTGGCAGCTTTCTTTCCATCTTCTACTTCCGCTAACAGCCTTCCGTTTGATTTTCTCTGGGTCAAGCTCACTTTATCCATTTTTTCGGTAATACAACATCTCAAAAGCCTCCCAAGTATTTTTCGCTCTTTTATTTATTGTCCATGTTTCATAACCATACAACGTCACACTGATTCTTGTCAGTAGTGTCCTACTAATGCCACCTGATATCAAGACTCTCTGTTTCCCTCTAAATTCCTTCTTTGCCAACTCAGTTCTGGTTCCTATTTCCCTTTACTATCGTGCATCTTCTGTAATGATTTGATCCTCCAGAGTATGGTCATTGGTAGATCTGCTTGAATGTTTCCCCTTCGATGGTTACCTATACGGCTTGGTAGACTTGCTTGAATGTTTCCCCTTCGATGGTTACCTATACGGCTTGGTAGACTAAATGGCTGGAGACTGGAAGCCTTAGAGCCGCACCTTCCCCACGTCAACTGGGGCGCAAGAACGGAACAGCCCACAAACTTAGTTCCAGCCAAGATGAAAGTGCGAAAGACACATGAGGCGGCACCTTCTAATGACAGAGGCGTGCCTATTCCACCCCAGACCGTAGTCAATTAGACGATATTAAGACACATAAACCAGTGCTTGGATGCATGTGTGCGTCTGTATGTACCTATGTTTGTATCTCCGCTTCGTCTAGTCTATACCTTTTGCCCTGTCCGACTTGGAAGGCCCAGCTGGTAACACTAACGCGGGCACACAGGCTCGCCTATCTGGACACGGCGGAGACACGAGAAAGGAGATATATATATATATATTATAACAACGTCGTTAATAAATGAAAACATAACATACTTTGCATATCTTGAGGTTGTTTTGTGGTGTCTTGATAAGTGACAACAACGCGTGCTTCATTCTTTGCTTGTTTCTGTTGAGCAAAAAAATCTTATAAAGAGTAAAACTTACAAAAACAGATTTTGTTATCAGTGCTTACAGATATCTCAACGTGGGGAAAATCATTCAACTTTCGGATATTCCCGGTTTGAGGTATAAATAAAGTAACGTCTTTCTTTCTTTTCTTTTCGCTTTTTGTTCTGCATGTGCTTCTCAGCATCAGGTTATGATGAGGTTCCTCCACCTAGCCCTAGTATGTGCGTCTTTCATGGGGGAGCTTCACTGTTCTGTTATCCATCTTTTGCGCGGGTGACCCTTGACTCTGTATCCATTGTATCCGTATAGCATTGTTTCCTGAGAGATGCTAGCTGGTTCAAAACTTTGTTAATGTATAAGTTACCCCATAGTGAGGGTAGAATATAAACATAGCCTGCACAGTCTGGAATGACTGCAGGGGAAAGCAGCCTCTACCCTCATCATGTATTTGTCATGTGGATATTTGTGTAGCATTTGTGTAACTGTCCTGAGGCTTTATTTGACCCTTCTAACTGGTTGTTGTCCTTATATGTTTGTTAAATGAGGTCTCTGTCCTGGTTTATTTGTGTTCTCTCCACGCACTAACAACAAACAACTGATAATACGTGTCAAAACGATCTCTTCATTCTAATTAATCAAAAATATAGTGTCAAGTCAAACTACTGGATCAATACACGACACGCACAGACTCTAATGAACCGGCAGTACAACCGAACGCCTCCATATTCCAATTAACAGGATTTTGTCATTGACATGGCTTAAGTGATACACTAATAGTGATGCGCCCAGTAGAATGGCTGAATGGGCAGGTCGACCCAGTGGACAAAGAGACAGATGGACAGATTGTTTGATGGACACATACGGGCAGACAGATGGGTTGACAGACTGTAGGACGTACAATGGACAGACGGAAGTACGAACCGACATTTTGCGGAACTGAAAGACGGATACAGAGAGATCAACGAACGAAGGGACGGGTAAATAAAGAAAGGATCAAACACACAGATAGACAGACGGATGGACAAAGATGCAGACAGTTAGACGAACGGATGGGCAAAGATACACACAGTTAGACAGACGGATGGGCAAAGATACAGACAGACAGACGGATGGGCAAAGATACACACAGATAGACATATGGATGGGCACAAATATAGACAGTTAAACGGACGGATGGGTCCTGTTCCTGCAAGATATCGCTCGATCTCATACGCCTCACCGCACCATGTGCCATCTTCAGCAACTCGACTGGGAGATATTGCCACATCTACCTTACAGCCCGGACCTCGCTCCAAGCTTTTTCCACCTGTTTGGACCCCTACCAGAATTCCTGGGAGGTCAGCATTTCAGCACCGATGACGACCTGAAATAGGCTGTCCTAGATTGGTTTAGACATACTGACAGATCGTTCTACGCTGAAGCTTTTCAAGCATTACTTAAACGCTGGGATAAGTGCACACACTTTGTAGGAGATTATATGGAACAACAAATGGCATTCTGACTACTTGGGAACGGCGTGGGCTAGTGGTAAGCGATACGGCTCACAATCCGCAGGTGCTGGGTTCGATCCCCATCACAGCAGCGCCGTTACCCCGGGGAAGTAAACCCTTAGAAAATGCAGGAGGAAGCAGACCCTTACATACAATTAATGCTGAAGTAAGATGCACTGGACCGACAGGCGCAAAATAAAAGCCACAGTGCAACGTTGGGGATTAGAGAAATAAGGCGAACGCACAAAAAATTATTCAAAAAATTCTGACTGCTTGAAACATTTTTTGCTTCATTACAAAATAAAATCCCGGATTAACTTGAACGCCACTCGTACATGACTACTCAAATGTAGGTTGGTCGTATGATAGTGTTGAAGGGAAGGGAGGGGGGGGGGGAGATACAGCGCAATGAATGAGCTGGCAGCAGCCAGCGACTCAAAGCTGGCTGCTTGCATCAGGGTCAGCGAAGTTACAGCTGACCAAGATCCTATTCCACCTCCGAGTGGCGGCCCTGGAAGCGGGCTACACTAGTGTAGTCTGGCTAAGAGAATAGGGATCGCAGAGGGAAGGCACAATGGGTCCCCAAAATGCCGTGCTGAAACCAGATGTGTCTGTCCAAAAGGATCAGGTGGCGCAGCCTCGCTGCAAACTAAGGAGCAACGCCAGAACGTAATTTTTAGGACGAACGACAGAATTTGATAGTTTAGGGCTAAACTATGATATCTGATTAGGAGTTAAGCGCTGTTCAGGGCTGCTCATGAATTCATGTGTGGTTGCCGACTATGTGTTGATTACCCACTGATATATCACAAATTACTGTCATGCCCCTAACTAAGAGCTACTTCATTCTGCCACACGTTCCGTCATTTTCAGGGCGCACAAAAGGGTTACCAACCCATTGTTGACATTAGCAACCAACTAACCGTCTGAAGTGATTGTTTCTATAGGTCTTTTTCTTTGACATCAAAAATTCTACTCCTTACTGAGACATCTTTGAACATGTGTGAATGACAGGACCTCAAATACCATGAGTTGGAGAGTCATCTACCTTAGGGTGTAGCCAACACAGTTAGACGCATCTTACTACACACTCTCAGTGCGGCAGTACTCTCATCTCTGTCACATACACGGTCCCACCGGAAACAACTTCATCATCAGGATCCAACAGTGAAAATGCACATCACCATCTGCTGGAAGACACTGCGCACCTATGGGTTAGCCTGGAGTGCAGTCATGTCGATTTCCTATCACTTATCATGACCTTTAACCGCTCTCCATTTCTTCACATCCTTCCCCCCCCCCCCCCTCCCCACCAAAAGAAATAAAAATAAAAGTTAATTAAAGGAACTAACATTTCTTAAAGCCATCCATTCTACAGTTAAAAATAAAACATTGATTAGGCCGTATCGAACGCTGGCCAGATAACACATGACTTGCTGAGTGATTGATCAGAATGATTATAATCAATCGTTCACTGAGCCACGGAAAGACACCAGAGAGAGAGCATACACTAGTATGCACTCATACATCTAATCCGCTTTGAATGAAATTTAATGTGCATGTCTCTATGACAACATTACGTCATGGTAGTTCAAATATGAACGGGGGTTGGGGGGGGGGGGGGGGGGGGCGAGGACGAGAAGCGATTCATCAAACATTAGCGTCAAGACAGATGATCGCTAATGTTACATAAATTTAGCGGCGTACAAATGATGTTCCTAAGACACGCCGATATTTGAAAACGATAAAAGGGCATCGCAAAAAATCAGCAATACGACTATTTTTAATTAACAATAACACACACACCAATAGCATTTCAAATAAACAAAACAACAACTCAATAACACACGTACATAAACGAGCGTGCGAGCACACACACATACGTACGCCATCACACACATACCAACTTCAGCAAGAGCAACAACAAAAATACCACACACCCCAATATGAGCAAAAACTATATAAAACACCCAGCAATATTAGAAAAATGTATAATAGTATACACCAAAATATAACAGTAGAAACTATATAATACACATCCTAATATCAGCAAAAACTATATAATATACACCCCAATATCAGCAAAAACTATATAATATACATCCTAATATCAGCAAAAACTATATAATATACACCCCAATATCAGCAAAAACTATATAATATACACCCCAATATCAGCAAAAACTATATAATATACACCCCAATATCAGCAAAAACTATCTAATATACACCCCAATATCAGCAAAAACTATATAATATACACCCCAATATCAGCAAAAACTATATAATATACACCCCAATATCAGCAAAAACTATATAATATACACCCCAATATCAGCAAAAACTATATAATACACAACCCAATATCAGCAAAAACTACGAGGAGCGTTCTATTGAAACCGGACCGAACTGCAACGAGTGAGCATACGCAGATATGTCCGGACGTCACTTGAAGACGTCACTTATGGTGTGAACAGCACATACCTATCGTCAGGTTTGCACAATTTCATTTTCCTCCGATTCATAGTTTCCTCAGCAGACCGTTGAAAACATGGCGGGTGTGATACGGAATCCGTCTAGAGTTGATCAGCGAGTGGTGATTCGGTTTCTAACAGCTGAAAGATGTCCACCAGTTGACATTCATCGCAAAATGCAGACAGTGTATGGTGACAAAAGTGTTTCGAAGACAACAGTGAAGAACTGGACAACGATGTTTAAAGAAGGACGTGAGTTCACGAAAGATCTTCCTAGACCAGGTCAGGTGCATATAGTTGCGTCTGAAGATGCCATCACCAAAAGTGATGCAGCGTTTATGGTGGACCGGAGCCTATGTTCGCTAGCAGAGGAATTCGCTGTGTCGCTAGGGACAGTTCAAATGGTGGTTAAAAGGAAACTGAAGTTACGTAAGGTGTGTTCACAATGGCTACCTCGGTTGCTGACCAACAACCATAAGGGAGAACGCATGGGATGAAGTTTGAACCACTTGCTGCAATACGAAGAGGAGGGTGATTCGTTTCTGTTGAGCATAGTAGCATGTGATGAATCGTGGTGCAACCACTTTGAACCGAGCAACAAAACTGCCAGCATGCAATGGAAACATCCCGGATCACCGAAAGAAAAAAATTCAAGTCCCACATGTCCGCAGATAGGGTTATGATGACAGTGTTCTTTGACCATGAGGGACTTTTGTTGGTAGACTTTAAAGAGCCTGGAGTGAACATCAATGCCATCCGCTACAATGACACACTAGACAAGCTGCATACAGCAATAATGAATAAACGACCCTGTATGCTTTCGCGTGGTGTGATTCTGTTGCACGACAATACGCGCCCACATGTCGCGAGCATTGTTCAGAAAGTGTTAGCACAGAAAAGGTGGGAATTACTGCCAAGTCCATCCAATAGCCACAATATGTCCCCTTGTGACTTTCATTTGTTCCTACCCTTAAACAAATTTCTGAAAAGACAAAGATTCGACTCCGGTGACCAAGTGGTTCAAAGAGCAACCAAAGTAATTTTTTTTTGACAGCATCAGCCATCTACCCAAGCAGTGAGAAGCGTGTCTGAATGTCTATGGCGACTTTTTCTAACTAACCCTGTGACATGTTTGCTTCATAGCAATTAATTCTGTCACACCAGATGATGCAACTTTCATATGTTTTGTAATAAAGCCAGTGGGTCCGGTTTCATTTGAACACGTCTCGTATATAATACACACCCCAATTCTGCCTAAGTCAGATATGTCGGACCGAAAGGTGCAAATATCGCAGTCAAGCTGAAAACTAGAAACACATTGCATTCCGTTCTCCGGACTACATCCTGCTACTTGCAAAGCCTTGTTCGGGGCTTGGAATCGAGCGATTGAAAAAGAACGAAGAAGAAGAAGAAGAAGAAGAAGAAGAAGAAGAAGAAGAAGAAGAAGAAGAAGAAGAATAGACCCAATATATCAGTAAAAACTATATATAT